>CM065726.1:3563840-3628840 GCA_033310375.1 Conus canariensis
TCTGAAAACATAAAAAAAAAAAAATTCATGTTAAAGGAGAGAAAGAGAGAGGGAGAGAGAGAGTGGAGAGAAGGGAGGAAGGGGGCAGCGGAGATGGGGGAGAGTGTCCAAACATTTTCCTCATTTCCTGGCGTCTGTGCCTTTTCACTGATATCAATGAAGTCTTGTAACTGAAATCAAACTGAACATCTCTTGTAACTGAAATCAAACTGAACATCTCTTCTCTTTACAACACTAACACGGAAACTAAATATACCACATACATCTGGAAAGACAGTCACATGCTGTGGAGCACAAGTTGCCAACATTTTCAAGAGTCTTACAGTGTCACAGAAACATCAGTTAAAGACCCTAAACCTCAAATCTTGAAGGAGGGACCAACTGATGCTGATACTTGTCCAGTTTTGCTCAGTTAATTAACCGATGTTTGTCTTGAAGATTTGCTTACAGTGCTGAGGGAATGTGAAGCAAATCAATGAATCTTACTTAGGGATGACATCACCAATTAGAAAAGGAATAAGAGAGCCGTAAAGACAGGCAGCCACAGTGAAGTGCTAGTGGTGTCACAGCCCAAGGAAGGCAGATCTGAACCCATATGAAGCATATCTGTGAGAGTGGTGTCACAACCTGAGGAAGGCAGATCTGAACCCCATAAGAAGCATGCCTGTGAGAGTTGTCAGCTCCTGCCATCTCCTTTTTCAGTGAGCTATGGGTTGAATAAAAGACTGGAACCACACAGTCAAGTTTCTGCAACACATGCATTTTTGAGTGTTCCTTAAACATCCTGACTGAAACTGCACATGTCAGAATCTCTTTGGCTTGACTGACTCCATAGAGAACACGTTCCTTAAACATCCTGACTGAAGCTGCACATGTCAGAATCTCTTTGGCTTGACTGACTCCATAAAGAACATGTTCCTTGAACATCCTGCTTGAAACTGCACATGTCAGAATCTCTTTGGCTTGACAGACTCCATAGAGAACACGTTCCTTAAACATCCTGACTGAAACTGCACATGTCAGAATCCCTTTGGCTTGACTGACTCCATAGAGAACACGTTCCTTAAACATCCTGACTGAAGCTGCACATGTCAGAATCTCTTTGGCTTGACTGACTCCATAGAGAACACGTTCCTTAAACATCCTGACTGAAGCTGCACATGTCAGAATCTCTTTGGCTTGACTGACTCCATAAAGAACATGTTCCTTGAACATCCTGCTTGAAACTGCACATGTCAGAATCTCTTTGGCTTGACTGACTCCATAGAGAACACGTTCCTTAAACATCCTGACTGAAGCTGCACATGTCAGAATCTCTTTGGCTTGACTGACTCCATAAAGAACATGTTCCTTGAACATCCTGCTTGAAACTGCACATGTCAGAATCTCTTTGGCTTGACTGACTCCATAGAGAACACGTTCCTTAAACATCCTGACTGAAACTGCACATGTCAGAATCCCTTTGGCTTGACTGACTCCATAGAGAACATGTTCCTTAAACATCCTGACTGAAGCTGCACATGTCAGAATCTCTTTGGCTTGACTGACTCCATAGAGAACACGTTCCTTAAACATCCTGACTGAAGCTGCACATGTCAGAATCTCTTTGGCTTGACTGACTCCATAAAGAACATGTTCCTTGAACATCCTGTTTGAAACTGCACATGTCAGAATCTCTTTGGCTTGACAGACTCCATAGAGAACACGTTCCTTAAACATCCTGACTGAAACTGCACATGTCAGAATCCCTTTGGCTTGACTGACTCCATAGAGAACACACTTTCTGGAACTGCCTAGCATCACCTTCACCTTCAATGATTATCATTTAAGAAAATATCAAATTCTGTTGCCTTTCATGCCCTGCATCCATGTCTGAGGAGAGTTTGTGTGTTAAATCTCCTGAGCTGCCAAGTTCACTGCCAATTTCACTGGGACAGTCATTGAACAGATGAGGTGGCACCCCTGCAAAAGGGTGACGTGATGCTCAGTCACACAGGCTCCACTGGGAGCTCAGCTGCTGGGTATGTCAGATTAGCGCAGGTATCACTGTTCATCATCACACCATTCACAGTACAGTCTATTCTTCAGTGGGTCATCTTGAGCTGATATGACATTGACAGTTCCCAGTGGACGGCTGGTGCTGAGTCTATGGCATTATGAGACTGAATGTGGCTGTGCTTCCGGAAACTAAAGAGTTATGTGATGGTAATGCACTAAAAGGGACTGGAAGATATGGCAGAAAACAAAACAAAACACAAAAATGCTGAAAAGTCATCAGGAAGTCCATAAACTACTACTACTTTACTGCTAGAGTTAATTTTCCAATCGTGTCTTCTACAACTTTAAATCCTTCCCAATCCCCAAACCCCTATTTATCTCAGCCCCTGCCTCTCCTTTTTTTGCTTATGTTTGCTTGCTTTTATTCTGTTTTTCCATCTATAATCATTGCTCTACTGACAGGCAATAATATTTAAACTTATTCAGAGTATAATATCATTAAAGTAGATGAACAGACTGTAAAGAAATAAACCATCCAACAGCCCTTCCACAACTTGAACAAAGCAAAACAAAAGAAAAATGATCAGGAAAACCAAATGTTAGATGACATATTAGATGAGGGTACTGATCTTCACATCTATGATAACATGCATCAAACCGGCTCTCACCTTTGAACCTGCAGTGCGAATAAACTGGTCGATGACAAGCCACTTCTCTTTGCTCTCTTCCACCTGTCGACCTTTAAAGGGGTCACGAACTCTGACCTTCACCTCCAGTTTGCCTCCCACAGACTTCCGACCTTCAAGTAACTAAAACACAACAATGAGGTTTGACAGTACACACTGAGAAAAATGAATTAATAGTTTTCCTTCCATTCTTACTATATCAGTCTCTCCATTCTCATAAACTATTAATAGTGTTATCACCAAAACTGAAAATGTTCTTGAACACAACAAAATATGTCTTATCAAATGCTGGTAAACAAATCACCATAACCTGGGCATAAGCATCAATTAATACAAGAAATGTGATCCTGTGATTTAAACAAAAAACGGCACCTATGACACCACTAAATCAGGCATGCTCTGGCTGTTTGACATCAATCTGAAAGTTTTCTTTCATGAACTGAGCAATGATTCAATCCCAATGCACAAATCTAGAACAATATTGCATTTCTAGGCAAGGTCTGCTGGTCCAGAAAACATGCCAAATTAACAAACAGGCTCTAAACATTTGTCCAGGTCCCAAACCTCCTTTCATCCTACATCCCTTCATCTCAGTTCCAAATGCCTGCTCATCATATCATCCAAGTCACATGTATTCTTTCATCTCAGTTCCAAATGCCTGCTCATCATATCATCCAAGTCACATGTATTCTTTCATCTCAGTTCCAAATGCCTGCTCATCGTATCATCCAAGTCACATGTATTCTTTCATCTCAGTATCCTTTCATTCCAAGTATCCTTTCATCCAAGTTTCAAACATCCGTTCATCCAAGTTACACACATCATTTCATCCAGTACAAAAAACATCCTTCAATCCAGCCTCCAAACATCCTTTCATCATATCATCAAGTTCCAAACATCTTTCATCCACATTCCAAACATTTTTTCATTGTATCACCCAAGTTCCAAACATCTTTTCATCCAGGTTACAAGCATCCAACATTCTTTCATTCAAGTTTAAACCCTTCTCTCATCATTTCATATAAGTTCCAAACATCCTATCATCCATGTTCCAAACATCCTATCATCCATGTTCCAAACATCCTATCATCCATGTTCCAAACATCCTATCATCCATGTTCCAAACATCCTATCATCCATGTTCCAAACATCCCATCATCCATGTTCCAAACATCCTATTGTCCATGTTCCAAACATCCTGTCATCCATGTTCCAAACATCCTACCATCCATGTTCCAAACATCTCATCATCCATGTTCCAAACATCCTATCATCCATGTTCCAAACATCCCATCATTCATGTTCCAAACATCCTATCATCCATGTTCCAAACATCCTTTCATCAGGATTCCTAACATGAATTCATCCATGTTCAAAAACTCTTAAGTTCGAAATTATTATAATCATCATTACTATTATTATCATAATTACATAGCACTTATGCTGGGTTAGAGATCTAGCTCTTGGCACTTTACAATCCATGCTCACATTTACACAGCAGGTGCCTACCTAGGTAGGACCGACAGGACAACCATCAAAGCAGCATATACACTGTTTCTGTTACATCATCTTTGGCTTACACGCAACTGACGGTCAAACAACCAGCATAGCTCACAACTCACATCAAAGCTGTCATGCAGAGTGCATTTAGATTCCAGGGGAGTCAGCTTCACCGTGGCACTGCCCAACAGCTTATCCCCCTTGAAGAAACCTCTGAAAGAAGAATTCCATTCAGCTGTAAAGATCCTGGACTGCAGCTTTTCTCTTACTGACTTTGTACTGTGTAAAGGTCTATACAAACAGGATATATACTGTACTTGAGCATGCAAACAACATATCATTGGTAGCTAATGGAAATCTCATGATTCAAATGTTTCGCAAGTTTCTGTTTCATTTACTTTACGATACTTCAATAATGCACACTTTAGAAAAATATTGTGATGACTGCGATTACATTCATGACAGACAAAGCATGAAAAATATGTACCTCCCTGGTACATACCTTTGGGCAGGGCCTATCAACTCATTCTATACTAGCTATTCTCTCCCCGTACTTCCCCAGAAACTGACCATTTCTATATATATTTTTGAAACATTATTTTTTTAAAAATGAATAGACACAGACTTGTGATTTTTTCAAGTTATGTTTATAAATGATTGACAAACCACAAACAATATAGCAAAGTTATTTTTTTGTTTATTTGGTAATACAGTATGCATGACAAAGAAAATGTGATTTTGCGTGTCATGTAAAAATAGGGGTGGCACACACCCTATGAACAAAAATTTACATCAACTGGTTTCATGCCCTGAAATTATTCAACTGTTTTCAACAATTCAAGGGCTTCAGTCACATTGTAACGGCAATTTGTAGTGTTTCTTTCACCACGCATGCTTGACGGTTAGCAGACAACGCCACGTTGCCAATACAAGCCAAACCGAGCTGGTGACGTGTTGTGAAAAACATCTGCTAGCCAGCATTCAGCTTGCAAAGCCTAAGTACCAGTACGCCTACACTCTTATTAGTATGCAGGAGCTATCGGTAACAAGTAGTTTCATACAAAAGGTTTGCTCACTTCGGAGAAAAATTCCAAAGCTTTGGACCGCATATGTGGTCCTTAGTATACAAAGGTTGTAAACTTAAGGACCAGATATGCGGTCCTTAGTATAAAAAGAGTTAATGATGGCAAATCATTTGAAAATAGTGTTTTTGCTATGAACCACTGAAGTCAGTTTCCATTTGCAGTAACATGAACCTCAGCTTTGGGTAAATGTTATCATAAAATTGCCTTCAACTTGATCACCGGCAAACACAGAGTTCGTGTGTCTATGTATGTGTGTTAATTTGCATGTGCATGTGTGTCTGCATGCGTGTGTGCAAGTGAGAGAGAGAGAGAGAGTGTGTGTGTGTGTGTGTGTGTGTGTGTGTGTGTGTGTGTGTGTGTGTGTGTGTGTGTGTGTGTGCGCATGAGCGCGCGTGTGTGTGTGCGTGTATGCTTGCATACATGGGCATGTACACATGTGTGCGTGTGAATATACCTGTCCACATATAAGTGTGTGAATGTGTTGTTTATCATTCATTATATTATCTTTATTTCACACCTCAGCATAACCTTTCTTCTCTACTGAACACAGATGTTCCAAATGGCAGATCTGAGCAGTTCTTTCATAACACTCTACTAGTAATAAATCAAACAAAGAATTTCAACTGACAACAGCTTACTATATGTGTATGTAAATACACACTCATACAATACTATATGCCTATGTAATACACACTCATACAAATTTACAAATCGACAATACATACCTTTTGATAAAGACATCTAGCTTTATGCCTTTTCTTTCCACAATGCGTGCAAAGCTCCTAGACTTCCGGTCAATTTGGAGTTTGAATGTTTCATTATATTCTAGGACAAAACAGAAGAAAAAAAAAATCTTTACTACATTCAAACCACCCGCTGCATATTATAATACCACCCTCGCTTCATATGATTTACATCAATGGTCAAATCTTAACCTTTATCACGTTCTAAACTAACTATTCTGTGATCTTACAAAGACATATAAACAGGATGTCAGGAAATGTTTCTTTCACCACACACACACACACACATACACACACAGACACACACACATGCACACACACACACATGCACATGCACACACACACACACACACATACACACACACACACACACACACACACACACACACACACACACACACACACATGCACACACACACACATGCACATGCACACACACACACACACGCACAGAGTTACTTTTACAAACAACAAACAAGTTGTGTAACTCTTGCTTCCACAGTGAAATAATTACAGGCCCATAACTCCAAACGAATGCTGCTTCTGATACCAAATCGCCTAGCAGAAATGATGACACAGAGTACACAGGGTTACTAGGAGCAATTTCGCATGTTCTCAACTGGCTACAAAGACTAAGAGTTTAATCTATTAGTAGTTAAATTACCAACAGTACAAGCGGAATCTGAAATATTTGCTGAATAATGTTTCAGAGTTAATCACATTTTACCAGACATTACATAAACGTACATCAATGATCTGTGGGTCTTCTTTTGGGAACATATGTGGGTGCGTGGGTGCATGCATTTGTGTGTGTGTGTGTGTGTGTGTGTGTGTGTGTGTGTGTGTGTGTGTGTGTGTGTAGTGAACTATTTTCTTGAGGCAGATGACCAGTCTGAATCATCATGTTATTGTCAAAATACAAATATGGATTCTCCTTCACTTATCTTTTTTCTTTTTTTTTAAAAATTACTTCTTGTATGCATATAGTGCCTGTTTGTCACTTTGCTCATGCATTTGTTCATATTCCAAGTGAAACAAAACAGTTCGCACAAGAGGCACACAGGACATACAGGGAAAACATATTTCCCTCTAATCACTGTTGTGTTGTCTTGCATTACTTTGTAGTTTTGTGCTGTCTTGTGATGTGATGTTGCTTTCGATCCCTTTTTCTTCCTCCATTGCATGTATTTATCTCTGTCAATCAAAAGTCAAATTTCCCAAACACATCTAACAGCTGTAGACTCTTGTGCTCATAAAGTCTTGGATTATCTCCTCCCCCACGAGTCCAGCACACATATCACAACAAACTGAGCGCATCCCAGTTATCATGCCCGTGAACAGAATTGCATATCAAATAAAAAGTTAAACAGAGTCATGTTCATGTTTGAGGGGACGAAACTGTCTGCACACAGTTTTCAATCGATGACCTGGAATAAGCTGTCAATGATCAGCTACATCAAGGCATTGAGCCAATCGGTGTGAACACTCACCAGGGTTGACAGTGTCCTTGACAGTGGAAGTGTGGCCCGTCTGAGGATCCTCCTGCACACCACACAACTGTCAGATGTGACCACTTCACTGGGTACATTTCACTGCTTACTGTCACACCACACCACTGTCAGAGGTGACCACTTCACTGGGTACATTTCACTGCTTACTGTCACACCACACCACTGTCAGAGGTGACCACTTCACTGGGTACATTTCACTGCTTACTGTCACACCACACCACTGTCAGAGGTGACCACTTCACTGGGTACATTTCACTGCTTACTGTCACACCACACCACTGTCAGAGGTGACCACTTCACTGGTACATTTCACTGCTTACTGTCACACCACACCACTGTCAGAGGTGACCACTTCACTGGGTACATTTCACTGCTTACTGTCACACCACACCACTGTCAGAGGTGACCACTTCACTGCTTACTGTCACAGGAGGAACACAGGGGGCAAGACAGGAAAACAAATCTGACTGCTTTCTTTGCCGGCATTCTCTGGCATAGCTGTCTTTGGATGGTTTGCCATAATCTCGGATTACTGATGTTACAGGGACAGAGGAAATTTCAGATGGTTTGCCCTAATCTCAGATTACTGATGTTACAGGGACAGAGGAAATTTCAGATGGTTTGCCCTAATCTCAGATAACTGATGTTACAGGGACAGAGGAAATTTCAGATGGTTTGCCCTAATCTCAGATAACTGATGTTACAGGAAAGAGGAATTTCAGATGGTTTGCCCTAATCTCAGACTTGCTTCCCCACAGATGAATTTCTGGCATGGACTTGCTTCCCCAGAAATCAATTTGTGGCCTGGACTTGCTTCCCCAGAGATAAATTTCTGGCCTAGACTTGCTTCCCCAGAGATCAATTCTGGCATGGACTTGCTTCCCCAGAGATGAATTTCTGGCCTAGACTTGCTTCTTTAGAGATTAATTCTTGACACGGACTTGCTTTCCCAGATATGAATTTCTGACCTAGACTTGCTTCCCCTGAGATGAATTTCTGACTGACTTGCTTCCCCGGAGATGAATTTCTGACCTAGATGCGCTTCCCCTGAGATGAATTTCTGACCTAGACATGCTTCCCCAGAGAGGAATTTCTGACCTAGACGCGCTTCCCCACAGATGAATTTCTGACCTAGACGCGCTTCCCCACAGATGAATTTCCGACCTAGACGCACTTCCCCACAGATGAATTTCTGACCTAGACTTGCTTCCCCAGAGATGAATTTCTGGCCTGGACTTGCTTCCCCAGAGATGAATTTCTGACCTAGCGAGCTTCCCCACAGATAAATTTATGACCTAGACGCGCTTCACCAGAGATGAATTTCTCACCTAGACTTGCTTCCCCACAGATGATTTCTGATCTAGATGCGTTTCCACATAGATGAATTTCTGACCTAGACTTGCTTCCCCACAGATGAATTTCTGGCCTAGACGCACTTCCCCAGAGATGAATTTCTGACCTAGACTTGCTTCCCCACAGATGAATTTCTGACCTAGACTTGCTTCCCCTGAGATTAATTTCTGATCTAGACTTGCTTCCCCAGAGAGGAATTTCTGACCTAGACTTGCTTCCCCACAGATGAATTTCTGACCTAGACTTGCTTCCCCAGAGATGAATTTCTGACCTAGACTTGCTTCCCCAGAGATGAATTTCTGACCTAGACACGCTTCCCCAGAGAGGAATTTCTGACCTAGACGCGCTTCCCCAGAGAGGAATTTCTGACCCAGACGCGCTTCCCCACAGATGAATCTCTGATCTAGATGTACTTTCCCAGAGATGAATTTCTGACCTATACACGCTTCCCCACAGATGAATTTGTGATCTAGACGTGCTTCCCCAGAGAGGAATTTCTGACCTAGACTTGCTTTCCCCACAGATGAATTTCTGGCCTTGACTTGCTTCCCCAGAGATGAATTTCTGGCCTGGACTTGCTTCCCCAGAGATGAATTTCTGACCTAGATGCGCTTCCCCACAGAAGAATTTCTGATCTAGACGCGCTTTCCCAGAGATGAATTTCTGGCATGGACTTGCTTCCCCACAGATGAATTTCTGACCTAGATGTGCTTCCCCACAGATGAATTTCTGATCTAGACATGCTACCCCACAGATGAATTTCTAACCTAGATTTGCTTCCCCAGAGATGAATTTCTGACCTAGACGCGCTTCCCCACAGATGAATTTCTGATCTAGACGTGCTTCCCCACAGATGATGTTCTGACCTAGTCGCGCTTCCCCAGAGAGGAATTTCTGACCTAGACTTGCTTCCCCACAGATGAATTTCTGACCTAGACTTGCTTCCCCAGGGATGAACTTCTGATCTAGATGTGCTTCCCCTGAGATGAATTTCTGACCTGGACTTGCTTCCCCACAGATGAATTTCTGACCTAGACGTGCTTCCCCGGAGATGAATTTCTGACCTAGACGTGCTTCCCCAGAGATGAATTTCTGGCCTGGACTTGCTTCCCCAGAGATGAATTTCTAAACTGGACTTGATTCTCCATACTACTTTTTTGTAATGCATATCAAGATGTATTGTGAAATTTGTACATGAACGAATTTTGTGACATCATCTCTTGTTTTTCTTTATTTTGTTACTATCCTTAAACAGCTGGACGAGTCAGCCATGATCAGGTCTACTGCATCTTTGCCTCCACAATCTGGCTACGTTGTGGCTGGGTGGTTTCTGTCTGTCTGTCAGTAAGGTTATCCAAAAACTACAGTTCCAGTTTTAAAGAAACTTGGTGAAAAGACAGAGTGTGGCCCAAAGGCAAAGCCGTTAAATGTTGGAGCAGATCTGCCTGTTGCCATGCGTCAATGTCCTCAAGATCTGAATGGAAAAATTGGGGTGAAGGGGGAGGAAGCGTTTCATGAAGAGGATTTACTGAAAAAATGTCAATCACTGAATATCTTGTTACTGGGCAGGCATCTTCCTTTCAGATTAATGCTGCGCATCCAGCACATACTGAGGTAGCTGAGTACAGTTGTTAACAGCTTCCCAGACAGGTCCATGTTCATACACTGGAATGGATTCTCTATCCCAATGTCTTTGTGTCTTTGAAACAGACACAGAGACAGGTGTGAACAGTCCTATGATAAGATTCTCCCCTCTTTCCTACCTCTATAATGTATATCCCCTCAAAAATAAAGTGTATCTTTTTCTTTATTATGGGTAAATAATGGAATGAAAAGAGTAACATCAACACTCACCGAAGGAAAGCCAAATTCATATTTGACCATGGTGTCCATGTCCTTTTCAGAGTAGCCTGAAAGAGAATGATGTTCATTTTGCAACTTGAGATTTTTTTCCCCCAAATTTGAACACTAACATAAGTATCATTTTGGTAAAAAGAATCAAACCAAAACTGGCTTTCTCTCCAGGTCTCTCTAAATATCATATAACTAAAGAATCCTGTCTCCCTCACTTCACTTTCTCTCGGCGTCTCTCTAAATATCATATGACCTAAAGAAACCTGTCTCCCTCACTTCAACTTCTCTCAGTGTGTCTCTAAATATCATATGACCTAAAGAATCCTGTCTCCCTCACTTCACTTTGCACATTCTATGACCTACAGAATCCCGTCTCCCCCACTTCACTTTGCACATTCTATGACCTACAGAATCCTGTCTCCCTCACTTCACTTTGCACATTCTATGACCTACAGAATCCCGTCTCCCTCACTTCACTTTGCACATTCTATGACCTATAGAATCCTGTCTCCCTCACTTCACTTTGCACATTCTATGACCTACAGAATCCTGTCTCCCTCACTTCACTTTGCACATTCTATGACCAAAAGAATCCTGTCTCCCTCACTTCACTTTGCACATTCTATGACCAAAAGAATCCCGTCTCCCTCACTTCACTTGGCACATTCTATGACCTACAGAATCCTGTCTCCCGCACTTCACTTTGCACATTCTATGACCTACAGAATCCTGTCTCCCTCACTTCACTTTGCACATTCTATGACCAAAAGAATCCTGTCTCCCGCACTTCACTTTGCACATTCTATGACCAAAAGAATCCTGTCTCCCTCACTTCACTTTGCACATTCTATGACCTACAGAATCCCGTCTCCCTCACTTCTCTTTGCACATTCTACGACCAAAAGAATCCTGTCTCCCTCACTTCACTTGGCACATTCTATGACCAAAAGAATCCTGTCTCCCTCACTTCACTTGGCACATTCTATGACCTACAGAATCCTGTCTCCCTCCCTTCACTTTGCATATTCTATGACCTACAGAATCCTGTCTCCCTCACTTCACTTTGCACATTCTATGACCAAAAGAATCCTGTCTCCCGCACTTCACTTTGCACATTCTATGACCAAAAGAATCCTGTCTCCCTCACTTCACTTTGCACATTCTATGACCAAAAGAATCCTGTCTCCCTCACTTCACTTTGCACATTCTACGACCAAAAGAATCCTGTCTCCCTCACTTCACTTTGCACATTCTATGACCAAAAGTATCCGGTCTCCCTCACTTCACTTGGCACATTCTATGACCTACAGAATCCTGTCTCCCTCACTTCACTTGGCACATTCTTTTCTTGAGGTGTTCACCCTATGCAATTACGGCTTGTTTTATTTCAATAAAAACTGCTCTTGCCACACAGATCCTTTTACTGCAGTCAATAACTAAACCTCTCTTTACATTTTCAAATCTACTAATCTACTGTGACAGTTTAGAAGTCATTATTCTGAATTATCTGTCTCTCCCCTACAACATTTGTGCAAAGAAGGAAAAGAAGAAAATGTACATTAAAATTATGACTTGACTGGGAAACAAAAAAATCTATGGATAGTGGTTCAACTCTGGCTAGGGGCACATTTTCTATCCTTCATGACTTGTCCCAATGAGCACTATTCTGAGCTGACTTTCTGATAAACGAAAAGCCGAGGTTCTAGGTGTACATTGAAAAAAAAAAGAACTTAACAACAAAAAAGCTGTTGCCTCTTACAAAATTTTGCAAAAAAAGATATGCTTTCATGCATAAAAACAGAATTTTTTTTACACAGGTAGAAAAACGGCTACTGAACTAAGGTAATCACTTGTATCTTGTAAGAACAGCTCAAATATCACACACAGAAATCTGTTGTACAATAAAGTTATAAAACGGTATTAACTTTTTAGCAAAATGCATTGGGAATTCTAACTGCAAATAACTCGCCACATTGCAAGGTGTTGCAACGATACTAGCTGCAGATGATCACTCAGACCAGATATGTTGCCTAACTAATAGTGAAGATCATTCTAAAAAAAATGTGACTAAAATTTCCACAGGTTTCTTAATGACCAGTTTCAGAGTAAAATCCAGTCCTTCCTACATTGTGTGCATCATTACAAGTCTGTAACGTTGATTTTGATGCTCAAGTTAAAGAGAAATCAATCAGTCCATGTCTCTCTGAAGGCTGCAGGTGGGTGAGAGACAAAATGAATGATTTGACAGTAGACCATTTTCAACTCCACCACAAAAAAAACAACAACACATGATCGTACATCATATATCACCTAAAACATGAAAGAAAGAAAAACTCTATGTCACTGTAATTAGAATACCTGCCAGTCTTAATTTTTTTGAGAAAATCACACATTCTAAAAAAAAGAGGAAAAAAAGGCCCCCACAGGTATCCTAGGGCAATGTCTGTGCTGTGACTACAATCCCCTACTGGTATCCTTGGGCAATTTGTCCTGTGACTACAATCCCCCACAGGTATCCTTGGGCAATTTTTTGCCCTGTGACAACAATCCCCCACAGGTATCCTAATTCCTTGGGCAATTTCTGCCCTGTGACTACAATCCCCCACAGGTATCCTTGGGCAATTTTTTGCACTGTGACTACAATCCCCCACAGGTATCCTAATTCCTTGGACAATTTCTGCCCTGTGACTACAATACCCCACAGGTATCCTACGGCAATTTCTGTGCTGTGACTACAATCCCCCACAGGTCTCCTTGGGCAATTTCTGCCCTGTGACTACAATCCCCCACAGGTATCCTTGGGACATTTCTGTCCTGTGACTACAATCCCCCACAGGTATCCTTGAGCAATTTCTGCCCTGTGACTACAATCCCCACAGGTATCCTTGGGACATTTCTGCCCTGTGACTACAATGCCCCACAGGTATCCTTGGGACATTTCTGCCCTGTGACTACAATCCCCACAGGTATCCTTGGGATATTTCTGCCCTGTGACTACAACCCCCCACAGGTATCCTTGGGCAATTTCTGCCCTGTGACTACAATCCCCACAGGTATCCTTGAGCAATTTCTGCCCTGTGACTACAATCCCCCACAGGTATCCTTGGGACATTTCTGCACTGTGACTACAATCCCCCACAGGTATCCTTGGGACATTTCTGCCCTGTGACTACAATGCCCCACAGGTATCCTTGGGATATTTCTGTGCTGTGACTACAATCCCCCACAGGTATCCTTGGGACATTTCTGCACTGTGACTACAATCCCCCACAGGTATCCTTGGGACATTTCTGCCCTGTGACTGCAATCCCCACAGGTATCCTTGGGACATTTCTGCCCTGTGACTACAATGCCCCACAGGTATCCTTGGGACATTTCTGCCCTGTGACTACAATGCCCCACAGGTATCCTACGGCAATTTCTGCCCTGTGACTACAATGCCCCACAGGTATCCTTGAGCAATTTCTGCCTGTGACTACAATCCCCCACAGGTCTCCTTGGGACATTTCTGCCCTGTGACTACAATCCCCCACAGGTCTCCTAGGGCAGTTTCTGCCCTGTGACTACAATCCCCCACAGGTCTCCTTGGGCAATTTCTGCCCTGTGACTACAATTCCCACAGGTCTCCTAGGGCAATTTCTGCCCTGTGACTACAATCCCCACAGGTCTCCTAGGGCAATTTCTGCCCTGTGACTACAATTCCCACAGGTCTCCTTGGGCAATTTCTGCCCTGTGACTATAATCCCCACAGGTTTCCTAGGGCAATTTCTGCCCTGTGACTACAATTCCCACAGGTCTCCTAGGGCAATTTCTGCCCTGTGACTACAATCCCCACAGGTATCCTTGGGCAATTTCTGCCCTGTGACTACAATTCCCACAGGTCTCCTAGGGCAATGTCTGCCCTGTGACTACAATTCCCACAGGTCTCCTAGGGCAATTTCTGCCCTGTGACTACAATCCCCACAGGTCTCCTAGGGCAATTTCTGCCCTGTGACTACAATCCCCACAGGTCTCCTTGGGCAATTTCTGCCCTGTGACTACAATCCCCACAGGTCTCCTAGGGCAATTTCTGCCCTGTGACTACAATCCCTCACAGGTATCCTTGAGCAATTTCTGCCCTGTGACTACAATCCCCACAGGTCTCCTTGGGCAATTTCTGCCCTGTGACTACAATCCCCGACAGGTATCCTTGGGACATTTCTGCCCTGTGACTACAATCCCCACAGGTATCCTTGGGCAGTTTCTGCCCTGTGACTACAATGCCCCACAGGTATCCTTGGGACATTTCTGCCCTGTGACTACAATCCCCCACAGGTATCCTTGGGACATTTCTGCCCTGTGACTACAATGTCAACATTGCACAGAAGTGGCCTGAAAGTCTGTGGTGATGGCAGTAAATTTTTAACCACTAATCCATCCCTACTCACTAATCCACCATTTTCATTTAACTACCTAGCCCCACATCCATTTATCAGTGGTGATTATGTTTGACTTCCCCATGGGTCATTTGGGTAGGACTGGGCATTACGGTGAGTCATTGTCAGCTGATAGATTTTTATCTCCCGGGAAGCATTTGCAATATGCTTCAAAACAAGCCTCTAGAAAGATCTAAAATATTTTGTTCAACTATAAAATGCGTGTGACTGACAAAATAAACTATATTACCATTACAGCAGTCAGTTCATTTAGCATGTTTCCAAACCATTTAGCAACCCAGATGCCCTATATCAACGATGACTTAGTTATAAATGTAAACTGTATGGATGTGCTTGAAACCGATACAAACTTCAGTGACCAGGACCTCAAAGACTAACCAATGTTGAGAGGACGTTGATGTTCTAGTTAATATGTGTGATCACAATAGCCAGTCAAAAACATCAGAAAACTACACCTACAACTAGATTTTCTATCAAATTTGATGTGAACTGACTTGGTGGGAAGATGGAGAACTGGGAAGGGGATGGGGTGGTGAATGGGATGGGGTGAAAGAGGGGCAAAAGGGGTAATTTGTTTGTGTAAACAGTACCCACGTTTCAGAAGTATGTCTGCTGCTAAAATAATTTTGCTCTTTGGTGCATTTCATATAATAAAAATAAAAACTTTGATAGATGAAAGTTTAAATTAGTAACTTTTTAGTGGTCAGTTGGGGACTATGTGAGAACCAACTCCAACTATCAGTCAATGTACATAGTTATCAGTAAATGACAGATGTGTTTACCTGATGGTAAGTTCAAAGAAATGCCTCTTACAATGGTGACCTCCATGTCCCCATCACCAAGTTCTGCATTACACCTGCACACACACACACACACAACACACACACACACCACACAACACACACACACATATGAGCAAACGCATACGCATGCAAACACACACACACACAACACACACACACACACACAAACACATATACACACACACAAACACACGCGCTTTATGAGAGTTTTTTTTCTTTTTTCCTTTCAAATTCAGGCACAAAATGTACGTATCTAATCAGTGGAAAAAGACAACAATGCATAAAGTAATGCCATACATCTGGAACAGAGAACTGTGGGATCGGAAGAGAACTGTGTGGGGCATCTGGAACAGAGAAACTGTGGGGCATCTGGAACAGAGAAACTGTGGGGCATCTGGAACAGAGAAACTGTGGGCATCGGAACAGAGAAACTGTGGGGCAACAGTCAGCACTGGACATACTGAGGGAGAACACAGGAATGTGGGACAACACACAGAAACACGGAGATACTACGGGAGAACACAGGAATGTGGGACAACACACAGAAACACGGAGATACTAAGGGAGAACACAGGAATGTGGGACAACACACAGAAACACGGAGATACTAAGGGAGAACACAGGAATGTGGGACAACACACAGAAACACGGAGATACTAAGGGAGAACACAGGAATGTGGGACAACACACAGAAACACGGAGATACTAAGGGAGAACACAGGAATGTGGGACAACACACAGAAACACGGAGATACTAAGGGAGAACACAGGAATGTGGGACAACACACAGAAACACGGAGATACTAAGGGAGAACACAGGAATGTGGGACAACACACAGAAACACGGAGATACTGAGGGAGAACACAGGAATGTGGGACAACACACAGAAACACGGAGATACTGAGGGAGAACACAGGAATGTGGGACAACACACAGAAAACACGGAGATACTAGGGAGAACACAGGAATGTGGGACAACACACAGAAACACGGAGATACTAAGGGAGAACACAGGAATGTGGGACAACACACAGAAACACGGAGATACTAAGGGAGAACACAGGAATGTGGGACAACACACAGAAACACGGAGATACTAAGGGAGGAACACAGGAACTGTGGGACAACACACAAAACATGAGATACTAAGGGGAAACACAGGAACTGTGGGACAACACACAGAAACACCGAGATACTAAGGGGAAACGCAGCAACTGTGGGATAACACACAGAAAACATGAGATACTAAGAGGAAACACAGGAACTGTGGGACAACACACAGAAACATGAGATACTAAGGGGAACACAGGAATGTGGGAACACACACAGAAACATGAGATACTAAGGGGAACACAGGAACTGTGGGACAACACACAGAAACACCGAGATACTAAGGGGAAACGCAGCAACTGTGGGACAACACACAGAAACACCGAGATACTAAGGGGAAACACAGCAACTGTGGGACAACACAAAGAAACAATGAGGGGCAACAGTTAGGCAGAGATACTGAGGGGAAACACAGCAACTGTGGGACAACACACAGAAACACTGAAGGGCAACACACAGAAATACTGAGGGGCAACACTCAGGATCAGACACACTAAGGGCAACAAACCAAGAAACTCAGGAACTGAAGGGCAATACACAGGGGCCAAAAAACCTGAGGGGCAACATACGTGAAGTGAGAAGCTGGCAGGACATGAATAGCAACAGAAAAACAGGTGCCACGTACTGGTACAGAAAAAAATCCTGAAGGGCAACACGCACGAAGAGAGAAGCTGGCAGGACATAAATAGCAACAGAAAAAACAGATGCCACGTACTGGTACAGAAAAAACCCTGAGGGACAAAACAGAAGAACAGAGAAAGTGATGGGCAACAAAGAGGAAGGAAGGGGTGTTTCACAAATACACAGAAACTGGAAAGGAACACACAGACAGCATGGTGCAACTCACAGACAGAGAAATGAGAACCACCAATTGGTCATGACAATCTGTACAGAGGAAATGAAGGACAACACAAAGAGATAAAAATAAAGGGGCAGAGAAACTGATGGACAACACAAAGAGATAAAATAAAAGGCAGAGAACCGATGGACAACACAAAGAGATAAAATAAAGGGCAGAGAAACTGATGGACAGCACAAAGAGATACAATAAAGGGCAGAGAAACTGATGGACAACACAAGGAGATAAAATAAAAGGCAGAGAAACCGATGGACAAACACAAAGAGATAAAATAAAGGGCAGAGAAACCGATGGACAACACAAAGAGATACAATAAAGAGCAGAGAAAACTGATGGACAACACAAAGAGAGAAAATAAAGGGCAGAGAAACTGTTGGACAGCACAAAGAGATAAAATAAAGGGCAGAGAAACCAATTGACAACACACAGAGATAAAATAAAGGGCAGAGAAACCGATGGACAACACAAAGAGATAAAATAAAGGGCAGAGAAACTTATGAACAACACAAAGAGATACAATAAAGGGCAGAGAAATTGATGGACAGCACAAAGAGATAAAATAAAGGACAGAGAAACCGATGGACAGCACAAAGAGATAAAATAAAGGGCAGAGAAACTGATGGACAACACAAAGAGATAAAATAAAGGGCAGAGAAACCGATGGACAGCACAAAGAGATAAAATCAAGGGCAGAGAAACTGATGGACAACACACAGGAACAGTGAAACTAAGGGGCAACATACAGAAGCAGATGAATAGGAAAAGAGGAATAGAGACACAACATACAGGAACCAGGAACTGAGGGGCTACACCTAGGAAAAGAGGAATGAAGACACAACATACAGGAACCAGGAACTGAGGGGCTACACCTAGGAAAAGAGGAATGGAGACACAACATACAGGAACCAGGAACTGAGGGGCTACACCTAGGAAAAGAGGAATGGAGACACAACATACAGGAACCAGGAACTGAGGGGCTACACCTAGGAAAAGAGGAATGGAGACACAACATACAGGAACCAGGAACTGAGGGGCAACAAAGAAGAACAGAGAAACTGTCACTATTGACTGGAGCACAGAAACTGTGAGAAAACATACAGGAGCAGATAACCTGAGTGGCAACACTCAGGAATGCATAAACAGAGTGGCAACTCACAGCAGTTGAAAAACTGAGAGGTGGGAAAAGCACAGGAAAAGAGTAACTGTGGCATTTGACCAAGGCACAGAGATTCAAAGGAACTATACACAGAAAGAGAGAGACAACAGCCAGAAACAGGGTAACTATGGAAAAACACCCAGGAACAAAGATACTGAGGGACAACATACAGGAACACAGTAACTGAAAAGACACAACACACTGGAACAGAGTACCTGTGTAACAACACACAGAAACAGAGTAATAGTGAAATAACACGCAGAAACAGAGTAACAGTGAAATAACACACAGGAACAGAGTAACAGTGAAATATCACACACGAACAGAGTAACAGTGAAATAACACACACGAACAGAGTAACAGTGAAATAACACACAGAAACAGAGCAACAGTGAAATAACACACAGGAACAGAGTAACAGTGAAATAACACACAGAAACAGAGCAACAGTGAAATAACACACAGGAACAGAGTAACAGTGAAATAACACACAGAAACAGAGTAACTAAGGGAAAACACCCAGGAACAAAGATAGTGACAGACAATATACAGGAACACAGTAACTGAAAGACATGACACACAGGAACACAGTGACTTGAGATAACACACAGGAACAGAACAACTGTAGGACAACACACTGGAACAGAGGAATGGAGAAACAACACACATGAGCAGAGTAATTGAGACACAGAGGAATAGAGAAACAACACACATGAGCAGAGTAATTGAGACACAGAGGAATAGAGAAACAACACACATGTGCAGAGTAATTGAGACACAGAGGAATAGAGAAAATGACAGGCAATGCAGAAAAAAAAACAGGGTAACAGAGGGAAAACGTACGAGAACAATCTAATGTGGGGAAACATGCAGAAACAGACACACTGCGGAACAACACACAGGAACAGAGGGAATGACAGGCTAAAGGGACACAAATGAGAACAGATAAACCGCAGACCAAGACACAGGAGCAGAAGACTGACAGGCTAAAGGGAGACAAATGGGTACAGATAAACCCCAGACCAAGACACAGGACCAGAAGACTGACTGGCTAAAGGGAGACAAATGGGAAAAGATAAACCGCAGACCAAGACACAGGTACAGATGACTGAGGGGCAACATTCGGGAACAGAATAATGGAATCACAACCCACTGCAGCTGACAAACTCATGTGGTACACTGAGGAGGAAGAAATGAGGGGCAAAACACTGGAACAGGTAAACTAAGGGGCAATGCACAAAACAAACAACACAATGAGGAAATAACAACATACAAATAGGGACCATCAAAACACCGTTAGGGAAGCTGATAGACTTGAGACAGATAAATAGAAGCTGAACAAAATGACAGCCTGTATTCACATGTCCTATAAAAACAAAAAAAAGAGTAATTCTCTCACGTATCCCTGCAAAAAAAAAGAATCATAATTACTACAAAAAAAAAAGAATCTCTTATTTCTATCCAACTGGATGATAGAACATTTAAAAAAGATTAAAAAAAAAAAAAAAGCCGATTCATATATAATACGAAAAAAAAAGGAGTAAATCTCTCACCTACCCCATTTAATGAAAACTATTTTGGTATACTCACTGCACAATGGAAAAGCTGCGTGTCTCATAATGGAACTTGGGTAAAGGATCACCATGACGATGGGCACTTTTCAAGGATTCCAGATCTTTGCGACAGCCTTGATCCATCTTCTGAAACCTGCACCCTCTTCCATGTTTACATCAGGTCTGAATATCTTCAGCTTCTTGATCAAGCCCCCGTACTCTCTTCTAATGTTTCATCACATCCATGTACTCTTTCACCTATTGATCAGGTTGAAGTATTCCTTGAGTTGCTGATCAAGTCTATGTAATCTTTAAATTTCTGACCATGTCGTTGAAAATTTTTATTTAGTTTGTTAGTGTTATAAGGTTTATTTATTCTTCTAGCTAGGTTTCTGACATTTACAGTAGATAGCACACACAAACTTTGTTCTTCAAATTAGGTTTTTGACATTTACAGCACATCATTTGCAAGATTAAAATGTAGTGACAGCTAACATAGTAAGTGATCATGAGATGAAAAGCTTCACAGCAAAAAAAAAAGAACATCTGTTATCGTCTTCCATATTTCCTTTTCATCACAAATCCCTTTGAGGCCTGTACTTTGTAAAATTATGCCCCTCTCCTCAGACTTTTCTTTTTGCAACAAATACCACCACCACCCCCAACCCACCCCTCTTTCTTGCAGCAAATGTTCCCTGCGTTATTCTATGAATATCGTCAGCAAATGTTCCCTTTATTAATCTGTCATTATTTGCAGCATATATTCATCTAATGATGCTTTTTTCAAGTACACATTTCCATAACCACTGACAGCAAATTTTTTCTTCCATCAATCTGTCTTTCTAACAGCAAACATCCCCCTTATAAAACTATCCTTTTTGTAAATAACCCCCTTCCCCCAACTCAGTTATCTTTTTAACACTCCTGTTAAGCTACCTTTTTTTTTAGTGAAACTCACAATCCGTTCAGCTGCATGTTCTGCAGCAAACAGTCTGATCATGAGGCTGGATTTTCTGTTTTCTTTTTCTTTTCAAGCAAACACTTCCCTTATTATTTTTCAGAAAAAGCTCCTCAAATTAACACATCTTTTTTGCCACAAACATTCCCCAAATCATATGTGCAAAAGAGAAAAAGTTTCAAACTATCCTGTTTGCAGCAAGTAATCACATCATAAAGCTGTGTGAATTGAAGCACTTAACACAAAACCTCTTACAAACTATTCTTTCCGCACAAAAGGTTTTCTTCCCACGTTGATCGACATCAATGATTGATCAATTTGTGTGACGCATTGCCAACACATAGCCATGCTGCATAAGTAAACTGCTGAACACATTTTTTTCTGGATCATCAGGCAAAATCAAATTGTTGAAGATTTCCAGGCCACAAGTGAAAAAAAAAAGTAATAAATAAACAAGCCAGCTCAATATTCATTGGTGCACTATAAGTACAGACCTGAGAATAATCCATTTATAAACCGGAAGGGCATTTGGGAGACACATACCATGGCCATCCTCCTGATCCACAGTGTGATCCACATCGCACCATGTATCCACACCCAAATCTTGTATGAGTGTCCTTGGGCTATGTTTCATTTTCCACCGAGTTTCAATCAGTTCAATATGGGCTATGTTTCATTTTCCACCAAGTTTCAATCAATTCAATACTTTTAATGCAAGTTTCATGATAATCAGCTCAATACTTTTAGTGCAATTTTCATTATAATCAGTTCAATCTGCGAAACAAAACAGCTTCTTTAATGATAAACTAAAAGCCGCCAGCCATAATTCTCTGCTGGCTTCAAACTTTCTTTTGGCAAAAGGCACCCAGCTGACTGCATGACATTTTTTTTGTCTTTCCTCATCAGTGTATAAACCTACTAATAACCACATTCTTTTATCATGAGTAGGATGACAGTACTTTCATACTTACTTGGAAGCGGCTGGCACATCTCCCAATTTTGTAAAATGCTGAGCATTTGTGCCACAAGTCTGAAAAAAAAACACAAATAAACCATTTATGAAAACAAAACGTTCCTCATTTAAGTGTCTCTGTTGACCAGTATGTCAATCTGTAATGAAGCCTAGCTTAGCAGTGAAAAACAGGAGCCAAACTATTTATATGCAAATACAGACTGAAAAAAAAAACAACAGAAATCCATCACAAAAAAGAAATGTCAAACACAAAATGAGAAAGTAATAACAGGATCAGAACTACATTATCTCCTCTTCCCCTGAACTATTTCGTTATCTTGTTATCATGAGCAACTACCAAACCCTCTGTTTTCTTCTCATCTGCTGACAGCAACATATAAGCAACTGAATCTCTCTGACAATCCATTCTGTGCACCAGTCATGCAGTCAACTGAATCTCTCTGACAATCCATTCTGTGCACCAGTCAGGCAGTTAATCTCTCTGACAATCCATTCTGTGCACCAGTCATGCAGTCAACTGAATCTCTCTGACAATCCATTCTGTGCACCAGTCAGGCAGTTAATCTCTCTGACAATCCATTCTGTGCACCAGTCAGGCAGTTAATCTCTCTGACAATCCAATCTGTGCACCAGTCAGGCAGTTAATCTCTCTGATAATCCATCCTGTGCACCAGTCAGGCAGTCAACTGAATCTCTCTGACAAACCATTCTGTGCACCAGTCAAGCAGTTGGTGAATCTCTCTGACAATCCATTCTGTGCACCAGTCAGGCAGTCAACTGAATCTCTCTGACAATCCATTCTGTGCACCAGTCAAGCAGTTGGTGAATCTCTCTGACAATCCATTCTGTGCACCAGTCAGGCAGTCAACTGAATCTCTCTGACAATCCATTCTGTGCACCAGTCAAGCAGTTGGTGAATCTCTCTGACAATCCATTCTGTGCACCAGTCAGGCAGTCAACTGAATCTCTCTGACAATCCATTCTGTGCACCAGTCAGGCAGTCAACTGAATCTCTCTGACAATCCAATCTGTGCACCAGTCAGGCAGTTAATCTCTCTGATAATCCATCCTGTGCACAGTCAGGCAGTTAATCTCTCTGACAATCCATTCTGTGCACCAGTCAGGCAGTCAACTGAATCTCTCTGACAATCCATTCTGTGCACCAGTCAAGCAGTTGGTGAATCTCTCTGACAATCCATTCTGTGCACCAGTCAAGCAGTCAACTGAATCTCTCTGACAATCCATTCTGTGCACCAGTCAGACAGTTGGTGAATCTCTCTGACAATCCATTCTGTGCACAAGTCAAGCAGTTGGTGAATCTATCTGACAATCCATTCTGTGCACCAGTCAGGCAGTCAACTGAATCTCTCTGACAATCCATTCTGTGCACCAGTCAGGCAGTCAACTGAATCTCTCTGACAATCCATTCTGTGCACCAGTCAGGCAGTCAACTGAATCTCTCTGACAATCCATTCTGTGCACCAGTCAAGCAGTTGGTGAATCTCTCTGACAATCCATTCTGTGCACCAGTCAGGCAGTCAACTGAATTTCTCTGACAATCCATTCTGTGCACCAGTCAGGCAGTCAACTGAATCTCTCTGACAATCCATTCTGTGCACCAGTCAAGCAGTTGGTGAATCTCCCTGACAATCCATTGTGTGCACCAGTCAGGCAGTCAACTGAATCTCTCTGACAATCCATTCTGTGCACCACACACAGTCCAGTCAGGCAATTGGTCAACTGAATCTCTCTGACAATCCACTGTGTGCACCAGTCAGGCATTTGACGGCCCAGTGCAGCGTGTCAAACTTTCATCAACACACCTGTTCCACAAAAACAATCTCGGCCCAGTGCAGCGTGTCAAACTTTCATCAACACACCTGTTCCGCAAAAACAATCAATGGAAGAGCACACTCGCCTTTTAACTGCAAATAGAGTTACCTTTTCTCAGTTAATGGGTCAATATCATGACGCAATCTGTGCATGCATCATTTCATAAACATCTGTCACAACAAATCCCAAGGCATATAGATCTGAATCGATCAATGATAATAAGGGAAATCGGATTGTTTGCAACAAGGTGTGTGCATTACAAAGTGTACCATTTTATACCCGTGTTTTTGCATTTTCTCATTCTGATTGAACTGCTTAGCCAGCTGAAGGGGCAAAGCAGACCTGTGCCAGTAAAAAAAAAAAAAAAAAAAAATCCGGGTGAGAGAACACATTCCTTTCCACTGCAAATGGAGTTACCTTTTCTCAGATTATGGGGCAAGCAAAACTGATTTAGAGAGTGAAATGTTCCATTTCAAGCACATGCCAGGATATCAACTCGCTCGTCCATGTCTGAATTACAGGCGCTATGCTTCACACCCATTTATTGCAGTTTTCTCTCTGATTGAGCTGTCAAGCTGACTGAAAGGGCAACTGCTTTAGGCTTGCCCACCAGCACCATCTGGCCCATGGAAATGCTGGCTTGCCCACCAGCACCATCTGTCCCATGGAAATGCTGGCTTGCCCACCAGCAATATCTGTCCCATGGAAATGCTGGCTTGCCCACCAGCACCATCTGTCCCATGGAAATGGTGGCTTGCCCACCAGCAATATCTGTCCCATGGAAATGCTGGCTTGCCCACCAGCAACACCTGTCCCATGGAAATGCTGGCTTGCCCACCAGCACCATCTGGCCCATGGAAATGCTGGCTTGCCCACCAGCAATATCTGTCCCATGGAAATGCTGGCTTGCCCACCAGCAACACCTGTCCCATGGAAATGCTGGCTTGCCCACCAGCACCATCTGGCCCATGGAAATGCTGGCTTGCCCACCAGCACCATCTGTCCCATGGAAATGCTGGCTTGCCCACCAGCAATATCTGTCCCATGGAAATGCTGGCTTGCCCACCAGCACCATCTGTCCCATAGAAGTGGTGGCTTGCCCACCAGCAACATCTGTCCCATAGAAGTGGTGGCTTGCCCACCAGCACCATCTGTCCCATAGAAGTGGTGGCTTGCCCACCAGCAACATCTGTCCCATGGAAATGGTGGCTTGCCCACCAGCAATATCTGTCCCATGGAAATGCTGGCTTGCCCACCAGCAACATCTGTCCCATGGAAATGCTGGCTTGCCCACCAGCAACATCTGTCCCATGGAAATGCTGGGGCCATTTTTGCTGCAAGCAAACTCTAACATGTATTACCTCCCTTGCAGATTTCCAAACATCACCTCTGGCCATGGACATTTTTTTCATTTAACAACATCAAATGAAAAAGTTTCAAAACTGCTTGTTTCACTAAACTGTTTTGCCTATTACGCGTGTGTGTGTCACCTGAAAACATTATGATGTGACCAGCTTGACCTAACAGAGAGACAGAACCTCCGAGTCCTGTTTCAGGTGGTCACACTCTGACTTAATGAACGGAGAGAGATCCTCCAGTATGTCACGCTCCAGGTAACTAAAGAGACAGACAGAGCCACTGACCTGTATCTGTTTCAGGAGGTCACGCTCCAGGTTAATGAACGGAGAGAGATCCTCCAGGATGTCACGCTCCAGGTAACTAAAGAGACAGACAGAGCCACTGACCTGTATCTGTTTCAGGAGGTCACGCTCCAGCTTAATGAACGGAGAGAGATCCTCCAGGATGTCATGCTCCAGGTAACTAAAGAGACAGACAGAGCCACTGACCTGTATCTGTTTCAGGAGGTCACGCTCCAGCTGAGCAAACAGCTCCTCCCGATCCCCCGTGGGCTGACAGTCCTCAGCGCTGACTACCACATACTTGTCCTCGGTCTCCTCATTGTCCAAGGGCGAAGGTGGCACCTGCGCACACACACACGCGCACACACACACACACACATACACACACACACACATGTGCGTGCATGCAAGCACACACACACACACACACACACACACACATACACACACACACACGCACACACACACACACACACACACACACACACACACACACACACACACACACATATTATATGGTAATGTCAGCTTCTAGGAGTCTAAGCCCTTGTATGTTATCAGCTTTCAGGATACACACTTCTTGACTGGGGAAAAAGATGGACCCTAAGCTTAAGCAAATTATACACACTGGGATATTTAAATCATATACATGCACATACGAGATAAGATTCCTATACATATGAAAATGAATACTCACACATGTATGCACACACACACACACACACACACACACACACACACACACACACACACGTATACAAATGCACATATAAACACATGCTGATTCACACCTGGGAAAGATCAACAGGCAATCCAGCCTCCAGTGCCTCAATCATGGGCTCCATTCCCTGAAACATCAGAATCAGTGGTAAAGAATTTATTACCACTGCAATAACCTGCTTAGAGCATTTCCAAAACATTAAAACAAATCAACAAATGAAAAAACGTCCAAATGCTAATGACTGGACAGTAATAGTAACTAAATGCCATACAGTACAAATTATCACATGCAATACAAAAGCATGGATGATATATATGCAAAAATATCATGTCATATAGTCTGCATTTCAGTTTCCTTTATAAATCTAAAGAAACAAACTCCACTTAACACGTAGAAAAAAATCATTACACTGTATTCTGGTGAGCACCATACAATTCTGAACTTCCCCGCATGTTTATTAGCTTCCTCAAAATGGTGACAACAAGAACCCATGCGAGAGTTTGATTTTTTTTTTTTTTTTTTTTTTTTGCTGTCCCAACCTCTGCACCACCTCAGAGGCAGTGCACCCACGCCGCTCATTCCGACACCCTGTCCACAGCCACAGCCCGGTCGGCCCCGCCACAGCCCCGCACAAGCAATCCACAGGGAGCAGTCAATGTCAAGTCGTCAAGAGGCAACCCACCGGAGGAGACACTGCACTGCTGCCGAGTCACTTCGGTGGTGTTCAGTGGCGCCTGTTCTGATCTGACATTCGCAGGACACTACCTACTAAGCCCCCTACTGACGACAATAATTGCTTAGTCACGGAGCCGGCGTGAGTGAGCTCTCCCTCCGGAGGGCACCACCACGTCCATCCAACGACAGCCCCCCATGGACTTGCCGATACCGGTGACCCCGACGGAACCAAACCAAGGCCACAGACGTGGAGAGGACATCGAAACTGAGGTCACCATGAGAGCAGGGCATGAAGGGCCACAGAACTTGAGACATGTTTTTTTTAATGCTGATCGATGAGAATGAGGATGGTTAAGATGATGCTACGGATTTCCATTTCGGTCTGAGACTACATGACAGGGCTGTACTCTACGCTTCCTTTCATAATATATCCCGGCGTCAACCAGGCCCGAGAGATACAGGCACCTGCAGTATCCGTGAGAGGCCCCTGCCCCGGCTAGTGTGTCTAGAACGGACTGGGGTCTCTCCGAGTGGGGGTAGATGCAGATGTTCGCAGTTGGGCTGGCATAGAAGCCACGCGTGTAGGCGAAGCATCTTGGGATTGGAGTGAGGAAGACCTGACCGGGGTTGTCTCAGCATGTCCCAGCGAGGGCTGAGCCGGAGGGGGGGAACGTGGGTGAGGGACTTGGGGTCCGGGAACCAAGACTGGGTCGGCCACCATGGCGTTACGAGGATCAGCCTGGGTCTTTCCAGCCTTGCCTTCCTGATCACCTTGTGTAGGATGGGGAAGGGGGGAAAGGCATACGCCAGTAGGCCCGTCCCGGGGAGGGATAGTGCGTCGACTGCATCCGCCTGGGGATCTGGAACGGGAGAGACGTACAGGGGCAGGTGATGGTTGAAGCTGGTGGCAAACAGGTCGATCATGGGCACAAACCAATGGTTGCGCGACACCAGCGAAGGAGGGCCTCTGTTCTGAGGGAGAGGCCTATGGAGCGGGCCTCTCCCCCTTTGTTGACATAGCAAGCTACCGACGTATTGTCCGTGAGGAGGAGAACAAGTCGGTGCGCGACCTTGTGCTGGAGTTGGAGAAGGGCTAGCCTGACCGCTTCCAGCTCCCACTCCCCGAGGCGTGACTGTCCTCCACGTGGGCCCCCAGCCCAAGTTGGAGGCGTCTGTATAAAGTTCCAGTGGTTGGGTTGGGTTGGGAGGGAGATGGGGACCCCGGTGGAGAGAGTGGCTGGAGTGAGCCGCTCCTCCGTCGCCGAAATGAACCAGTGTCCGAGGGGAATGACCTGGTCCCAGCGGTCGGAGGTCTGTGACAAACGTCGGCGGAACTCCCTCTGAAGTTGGCGTTTGGGGACCCGCCGCAGGGGAATGAGGGGAGACAGGGACTCCATCATTCCTAGGAGGGAGGACAGGGTTCTGGCCGAGGTGTGGGGTGCCTGTGACAGGCAGGAGATGAGGTCCACTATGCGTGCAGGCCTCTCCGGGGTCTGCCAGACGAACCGTAGGAATCGTCTGTGGGCCGGGTGAATCAGGATCTGAAAAATAGGCGTCCTTCAGGTCTACGGATGTGGCCCAGTCGCGATGATGGATGGAGTCTCGGATCTGGGTGGGGGTCTCCATCTTGAACTTGGTGGGCCTGAGGAACTTGTTGAGGGGCGAAAGATCTAGAATGGGCCTCCATCCTCCCGAGGCTTTTGGGATCACAAAGAGTAGAAGCCGGGGTTTGGGTGGGAAATCTCCGAGATGGCCCCTCTTTTGAGGAGGTCTTGGACTTCCGTGCGAAGAGCTTCTGCTTTGGCGGGGGAGGGTTCGTTGGGGGAGGGAGGGGGAGATAGCATGAGGGGGGGGACGCTCGTGGGCCCAAGGAAGGCGAAACCCTTCCTGTAGCACCGCCACTATCCAGGGGTGAGGCGTATGCGTCTCCACTGGTGGGCATGCCGGGAGAGGCTGCCCGCCAGGGGGGGCGAGGGTCTGGGCTGGTGGGTGGGGGATAGGGCGAGGGGGGGTGCTACCTGATCTAAGTCCCCCTCGGGCTGTCTCCCTAGTCAGCTCCGGGAGCGTGACTGTTGGCCTAACCGAAAATTTTGCTGATGGGGTTTTGGCTTAGGCCTTGGGAGAAGATTAGGTCGCTTGGCGGGCCGTGCGGTGCGGGAAGGCGATTGTCTGGGATAGGGTCTGTGCCTGGGGAAGGAACGAAGTGGGGGTCTAGCAGGGCGTGGCGGTGGCCTGGGCGCAAAGGACACAGCCTGCTTGCGTTCCTCAACTGCTTGTGCTATGACGTCAGCCGAGTAGTCGCCAAAGAGCGACTGGACCTGGCCCGGGATGCATCGCAGGGCTGCCTTAAGCGTCGGGGAGAGAGAGGTCCGCGCCAGCACGGCCTCTCTCGCGACCAACAAGCAGTTGAAGTGGCTTCTGGCTGCGCTGTCCGCCGCAGCCGAAAGGTGATGCGAAATCCTGTTAACTAGGTGTCGCATGAAAGGATCGCTGAACAAGCGAGGGTCAGGCTCTTGGTGCGCCTCAGAGCCCGGGTCCCCCGGTACTGGGATGGCACCATCGTCCTCCGGCCATAGAGCCTCCGCTCGCTGAAGGGGCATGTCCAAGTAGGTGTGTCCCGCCGTGGTGTGGAGGATGCCCATCCTGGCTACTCGGACCCATTCCTTTAGGTTCTTAAAGGAGATGGCGCCGGAAGTAGGGGGGGGCAGGTGGGGGATCAACCGACGGTCCGACTGGGAAATGCCCATCTCCCTGGTCACGGGATTGTCCGTAAACAAGGAGGCGACTGAGGGGTTCTTGGGTAGATTGGTCTAGATCTCTGGGCCGGGGGAGAGGGAGAGAAATTCGTCAGCGGGTGCGGCCTCCCTCCTAACGAGGTCTGGTCGCCACCGTTCTATCGTGCGGACATCGTACAATGAGGTGGGGGCTAGCTCCTCGTCATCGTCCGCCTCAGGGAGGTACTGGTCCTGAGAGGGTTCATAGCACCCGTCTTCAGGAGGTAAGTCGAGGGGTGCCTGTAGTGTGTCCCCGGTGGCCCTATAATCGGCGGCCGGGACATCGTCCTGCCGATAGGACAGCGCCCGAGGAGGGAGACCAAGGTCGACCCAGGTAAGTGAGGCCGGGTGCCACATTCGACCATGTAGCTGGTCGTGCTGGGTGTTGGCGTTAAGCCACTGGTCTCTCTCGGGGGCATAGAGCCACCGGTCCCCGGGGAGGTAAACGGGCTGTGGCGGCCCTGGGGAAAAACCATGGTAGGTAGGCCGCACTCAAGGTCTGACCAGCGCGTTGGGCGAATGCGTAGGTCAGACATCCGCCGAGTCGTAGCCACGAGACCCTTTTCTTCTTGTAGGCAGAAAGTCCCCGGGGACCCGGGTAACCTGAATCACTGTTGGGGGGGGCTTGAGAGGCCGTGGCCTGTCGTCCCCGTCCAGGTCCGTGCACTGCACCATACACGTCCTTGGAATGGGCCTGGGAGGGCCATAATGGTATGGAGGAGGATGCGGAAGTCGAGCCCCCAACCCGCGAAAGTGCGGATTGGTCAGGATGCGGTCCCGTGTTCCTCCCCCTGGAGGAATATGTCAGGTTACCCTTGGTCCCGCTGGTAGATCCTCCCCCCGGAGGAGCGGGACCGCGGACGTTGCCCAAATGGGGATCCGAAAGGTCGGTTCCCCAACGTCCAATACCCCTAGGGAAGAAGGTGACGTTCGATCGGGGTAGGTCGACCGTCCTTGTGCATGGGCACGGCCGGGCCCATGGCGCGGCGTGCCCGCACGCCCAGGATTATGGACACCACCGAGGTCGTGCGTCGGGGTGACCATAAGGCTGCTTCCGGAGTCGAAGCGCTCCTCGAGCTCAGGTGTTGGCTGCACCTGTGCCCGGTGGGGCCGAGCGCTATGAGTGCACGTATCAATTTGGGGGGAAAAAGAGATACGTGACTCATCAAGGCGAGTGACGGATGGTGATTCCATCCCAGATCCGTCACCCGTGCTGGTCCGCGGCTCGGCAAGGTGCCCCGGGGGCCGAGATTCGCGTGACTCAGCATGATAGTTAGAAGTCTCCGAGCGAGTCCGTAGGCTAGAGGGCAAGCTGGCCGATGGAGAAGGGGTGGGGGAGGGCGAATTCCGTTGGCTAGTCTTTGCTCAGCCGGGCCCCTTGAGGGGAGCCTTGCCATTAGACTTTCTGGGCAGCACCTTGAGGGGAGCTTAGCCCTTAGACTAGCAGGCAGATCAAATGAAAGGCATTTTGAAATGGTGGCCGCTTGCCTATCAGCCTTGGGACGCCGCGGTCGTGCGTCCGTCGGTTTGGTAGACGAGGAAGATCACGCGTCCCTTCCGCGGAGAAGTCGTCTCTGTCTACCCGAACCGTACGTTCATCAGTGCGAACGGATTGCTCCGAGATGGAATCGACCCGCGGGTTCTCCGGGAAATTGAGCGAACTCCGAGCAGTGGAGTGGCTCGACCCGGCGGTGTCCTTCACCATGTTGGGCACAGGTGGATAGAGCAAACCCGGAACACACGACCGCAAAGAGGAGACAAGGTGGCCGATCGAGAAAATCAATTAATCTCGATCGTCCGTGTGGTGTCGTGCAAAGTGCTCGAGAGATCGACTGAAAACTCGAACTACCCGTACACGCCACCGGTCGTGTGACTGGTATGGCTATTAATAGCAATCTCTACACGTGGAGTATCACTGTGTATAGGTGTGATAGTTCTTGGGCACTAAATCTTAATAAGCAGATCAGTGTCACACACCCTTACTCGAACACGTTCTACCTGTGAAGGGTAAAGAGTACAGGTGTGATAGTTATTGAGCCCTAAACCTTAATAAGCGGAACCAGCACAAAATGCGTGCTGAACCCGAGGCTCGGCAATATGGTGGGGGAACACGACCGGCGAGCGGTGCCGACGATCGCGAGTAACAAAGTCGCGAGAGTGCCGGTAAAAGAGACAAATCTTTAATAAATACGCTCCCGAGAGTGCCGGTAAAAGAGACAAATCTTTTAATAAATACGCTCCCACCAAGAGCCTCACACGGCAAAAATACTCAGGGTCTAGTGCAAGCCGGAACCAGCACAAAATGCGTGCTGAACCCGAGGCTCGGCAATATGGTGGGGGAACACGACCGGCGAGCGGTGCCGACGATCGCGAGTAACAAAGTCGCGGGAGTGCCGGTAAAAGAGACAAATCTTTTAATAAATACGCTCCCGAGAGTGCCGGTAAAAGAGACAAATCTTTTGATAAATACGCTCCCACCAAGAGCCTCACATTTGCAAGCCACAACTGAATCAAGTATAGAACAAAACACAGCAAAGTTAACACAAAGGCAAGTATAGGCGAGACAGAGCACAAGACTTATCTTGCTTTGACGGCAGGCCGAAGATGAATGACTTATAGGAAGTTGACACTGGCTTCTTCCGGGGCCGGAAGTGGGGTGACATCACGTGACTGTCTTATGACTGCATTGGCCACGGAAAAAATTCGGCCTGACAGAGCTGGCTAACTGCCGTTGAATGCTATGGTCTGACATGGTAAAGTATATGACGCCAAACATGAATTATTCATTGATTCTATGAGGCTTCTTTCAGTTTTGTAGTAGATGACAGTGTTTTTTTTGTCGTTTCATAACTGAAAACAAAGAACATATTTTGTATACCCAACACTCATCTTTTTTTTTTTACCATTTGGTTATTACTTCAATGACGTGACTTTCTCAGCTTTTTCCTTTCCCTTCTCTTAATAAGTAACAGATTTACCAGATCAGACAAACCATGAAAGTGTTCAAGCAACTATGAAGTCATTTCAAAAGTGAAGATGTGCATGACATCTGTCATGCTTAAGTTGTTAATTCACCCTAGCCGTACCTTCATCATACGGATGTACTGCTTGGCTAACTCCAGGTCCTTGTTCTTCTTGGCCTGAAGAGCAGCAGTCTTGAACTCCTCCATTCTCTCTCGCAGGAATCCTATCTGCTGCTCTTGCCTGGAGTGGCCACTTTTCCGAGATGCTGCACAAATCCACCGATATGTACAACGAAAAAGAACACAGAATACAAATACAAAAAAGCAGACTGTTCTAGTGAGAGGCGAAGTTTTTAAATATTTGTTTGGCATTATCTCTAACAACAACAACAACAACAGTAAACCTACTCATGTCTGTATTATCATAAAAAGATGGAACAAGAACCAAATCCCTAAAAATTAACCACATATTTTGGCTCTACCCTTCAAGAAAATGAGAGTGGGCAGCAAGTATGAACTAAGCTTGATATGATCTAATAAATGGATATGAAAGATTTGTCAAACAACCTGAAGATGACAATCGTTTCAGACTTTACACCAGTGCAGAAAAAGGAACAGACAAGTGTTGAAAATCTTGTGCACAAAAGTTTAATGAATACGACCACACTGGCATACAACCCTGCAGAATCCACAGTGTTGTACGCCCATCTTTGTATTTACAGCCTATTACATAATGCAAAGACAGACTAATCCAAGGAGCTCATGAAAAACTGTAGAAGAGGACTGGAAAGAATACAGAAAAAGGGGCCACAATCACTACATGACAAAAAGATTTTTTGAAAGCGAAGAGAGCAGATAAGAATAAAAGGGTGTTCACAGAATGCCCCATCCCTAAAATGGGTTTACTAAGTTCATAAGTAAAACCAACCCTAACATCTGGGACGATGCAAGATTGAGCAGTTTCATATCATCTCTCTCAGTCTTTGTATCACAAATGAATGAAATCCTAAACACATCCGACACTACATCAACAAAAAGATGGCATGAGATGGAAAAGGTTAAGCAGTACTCACAGGCACCTCGGGCGATGGCACCTCTGGACACGGCACCACCAGAGGCTGATGCTGCGGCAGGTTTCTGCGGAGCTGGGGCCTGAGGTCTGGCACCAGGCTGCTGCGGTGAAACGTTTGCCCTGGCAACACCACCACCACCACCACCAGCAACAGCAGCAGAGACAGCCCCTGCAGGAGCCACTGGTGCTGCTGGTTTCTGAGGTGATGGAGAAGCCTTTGGAGGGATGAGCCTACAGGAATGGGACCAAACCCTGCGAACAGACAATATCGTCAGTTAAAGAGCAAAACCGTCTCTGTATCATTCTGTGGTTACAAGGCAAAAAGACTTTGAATTCAAATTCTTGAGCTACTGAGCAAAAACTCATATTGCAGCTTTACAGCTGTGAGCAAAAGACTCAAAATGTGAAGCAGCATACCTGGAGGGGTGGGCAGCTCCTCAAAGTCCACAGGCTTGCCTGCTCTGTAGGTCTTGATGGCGGCTTCGTATTGCTGCACAACACAATTCATAGCATAACCTCCAACCTCAACTTTAAAATCATTCCTCTCTGACATCGTTTACATGTTGTACCAACATCTGCCTTTCTTTCTCTCTCTCACTGCTTCTTTCTAACACGGAGACAACATCATCTATAATCGGCAGGAAATAATCAATCTATCAAACCATAAACCATCACAAATATAAATTTGTACCATACACTCTGACAGATCATCAAGTCACAAACATCCAGACACAAAAGTCTGATTCCTTAACTTCTGAAGTTGTTGAAACTACTGTGTCGATCCTAGAAAGTACATGGGAGGGTGAAAAGGCAATAAACAGTGAGACATGGAGAAAGCCCTAATCATACCTTCACAATTCTGCCCATCCTACGGGCTTTGCTGCTCTCCCCTGCCTGTTTGGCACCATCTTCGGAACTCTTGTACTTCTCCAAGCGCTGGGTCAAAGCTTCCATCACAGTTCTGGGAGCGTCAGGAGCTTGGAACAACTTCTTGGACTCTGTAGGTAAATCGAAAGAACAATACTGCCAGATTTAAAGCTTGCTGATAGTGGAAATAATTTCAAATGAAGTAGAAAAAATTCTCAGGCAAAATGACGATGGTAAGAGAAGTCAGGATAAATGCAGGATTGATTCTTTTTCCTCATTCACTCTGACAGGAATATCACAGGCCCCTGTTACATGCTGCAGTCTGGTGGAGCTCCTCCACACGTCCAAGGCTTATCTCCCTCAGCACAGAGTCAGCAGGCCAGTTGTCTGCTCGCAAGTGGATGAGATAGTGCTTGAGTAGGTGCTTTGAGCAAATATTACTGGGACATGCAGTGAAGCCAAGACATCGAATTAGGTGGATGTGTGTGGTGGTCTATGGAATTAGGGGATGTGTGGTGGTCTATGAAATTAGGGGGATGTGTGGTGGTCTATGGAATTAGGGGATGTGTGGTGGTCTATGGAATTATGTGATGTTTGGTGGTCTATGGAATTAGGGGGATGTGTGGTGGTCTATGGAATTAGGGGGATGTGTTGTGGTCTATGGAATTATGTCATGTGTGGTGGTCTATGGAATTAGGGGGATGTGTGGTGGTCTATGGAATTAGGGGATGTGTGGTGGTCTATGGAATTAGGGGGAAGTGTAGTGGTCTATGGAATTAGGGGGATGTGTGGTGGTCTATGGAATTAGGGATGTGTGGTGGTCTATGGAATTAGGGGGATGTGTGGTGGTCTATGGAATTAGGGGGATGTGTGGTGGTCTATGGAATCAGGAGGATGTGTGGTGGTCTATGGAATTAGGGGGATGTGTGGTGGTCTATGGAATTAGGGGATGTTGGTGGTCTATGGAATTAGGGGGATGTGTGGTCTATTGAATTAGGGGGATGTGTGGTGGTCTATGGAATTAGGGGTGTGTGTGGTGGTCTATGGAATTAGGGGGATGTGCGGTGGTCTATTGAATTAGGGGGTGTGTGGTGGTCTATGGAATTAGGGGATGTGCGGTGGTCTATTGAATTAGGGGATTGCGTGGTCTAGGAATTAGGGATTGTGGTGGTCTATGGAATTAGGGGGATGTGTGGTCGTCTATGGAATTAGGGGGATGTGCGGTGGTCTATTGAATTAGGGGGATGTGTGGTCTATTGAATTAGGGGGATGTGCGGTGGTCTATTGAATTAGGGGGATGTGTGGTCTATTGAATTAGGGGAAGTGTGTGGTGTCAATGGAATTAGGGGGATGTGTGGTCGTCTATGGAATTAGGGGATGTGTGGTGGTCTATCTCTGGAATTAGGGGGATGTGTGGGGTATATGGAATTAGGAGGATGTGTGGTGGTCTATGGAATTAGGAGGATGTGTGGTGGTCTATGGAATTAGGTGGATGTGTGGTGGTCTGTGGAATTAGGTGGATGTTGTGGTGCTGTGGAATTAGATGGATCTGTGGTGGTCTGTGGAATTAAGTGGATGTGTGGTGGTCTATGGAATCAGGGGGATGTGTGGTGGTCTATGGAATCAGGGGATGTGTGGTGGTCTATAGAATTAGGGGATGTATGGTGGTCTATGAAATTAGGGGGATGTGTGGTCGTCTATGGAATTACGTGGATGTATGGTGGTCTATGAAATTAGGGGATGTGTGGTGGTCTATGTAATTAGGTGGATGTGTGGTGGTCTATGGAATTAGGGGGACGTGTGGTGGTCTATGTAATTAGGGGGATGTGTGGTGGTCTATGGAATCAGGGGGATGTGTGGTGGTCTATCTCTGGAATTAGGGGGATGTGTGGTGGTCTATCTATGGAATTAGGGGGATGTGTGGTCTATGGAATTAGGGGGATGTGTTGTGGTCTATGGAATTAGGGGGATGTGTGGTGGTCTATGGAATTAGGGGGATGTGTGGTGGTCTATGGAATTAGGGGGATGTGTGGTGGTCTATAGAATTAGGGGGATTCGTGGTGCTCTATGGAATTGGGGGGATGTGTGGTGGTCCATGGAATTAGGGGGATGTGTGGTGGTCTGTGGAATTAGGGAGGATGTGTGGTCTATGGAATTAGGGGGATGTGTGGCGGTCTATGGAATTAGGGCGATGTGTGGTGGTCTATGGAATTAGGTGGAAGCGTAGTGGTCTATGGAATTAGGGGGATGTGTAGTGGTCTATGGAATTAGGAGGATGTGTGGTGGTCTGTGGAATTAGGGGGATGTGTGGTGGTCTATCTCTGGAATTAGGGGGATGTGTGGTGGTCTATCTATGGAATTAGGGGGATGTGTGGTCTATGGAATTAGGGGGATGTGTTGTGGTCTATGGAATTAGGGGGATGTGTGGTGGTCTATGGAATTAGGGGGATGTGTGGTGGTCTATGGAATTAGGGGGATGTGTGGTGGTCTATAGAATTAGGGGGATTCGTGGTGCTCTATGGAATTGGGGGGATGTGTGGTGGTCCATGGAATTAGGGGGATGTGTGGTGGTCTGTGGAATTAGGGAGGATGTGTGGTCTATGGAATTAGGGGGATGTGTGGCAGTCTATGGAATTAGGGCGATGTGTGGTGGTCTATGGAATTAGGTGGAAGCGTAGTGGTCTATGGAATTAGGGGGAAGTGTGGTGGTCTATGGAATTAGGGGGAAGTGTAGTGGTCTATGGAATTAGGGGGAGTGTGGTGGTCTAGGGAATTAGGTGGATGTGTGGTCTATTGAATTAGGGGGATGTGTGGTGGTCTATGGAATTAGGTGGATGTGTGGTCACGGCTGTTCAGAGCAAGTTACTTAGTTCTGAGTCGCAGGGGAGTTTACAGCTGCAGAGGCCAAGCTGTAAATGCAGGTGAGGGAAAGGGGTGTTTTCTGCAGGCCGCTCCCCACCAGCCAGCTAACCGCACTGTATTCGGCCAACTGAATGTCATCTGTGCATAGCTGGTCTGGCAGCAATGTGTTCAGCAAGGCTGAGCGGCCATTACAAATGGGGCTATAGGTTTGATAATTATGTTATTGTCATGAAAAATGTAATATATCTGCGCTATTGAGATGACTGAATTGGCAAATTCCCAACAATTCTTTTAATACCAAACTCGACTGGGTTTATTTTCTTGTAGATAACGTAGCTGCGGTATGAAAGCTTGTACGCAAGTGGTCAGGCAATATTAGAACAATGACAACACACACAATATTGTGCAAATATGACGTCATCACTTTCTGGGAAGTTAATTTTCCATAGTTAAGTAGTACACAAGTTTGACACATGCCTCTGCTCAAACTACAGCAACAAAAATATTGGATTACAAATGTGTAAAGCCTTGTTTGTTTGCCCTTTCATTAAGTGTCTCATTCAGGACGGAAAAATAAAGCTGTGTGGTGGTCTATGGAATTAGGGGGAAGTGTGGTGGTCTATGAAATTAGGGGGATGTGTGGTCGTCTATGGAATTAGGGGGATGTGTGGTGGTCTATCTCTGGAATTAGGGGGATGTGTGGTGGTATACGGAATTAGGATGTGTGGTTGTCTATGGAATTAGGAGGATGTGTGGTGGTCTATGGAATTAGGTGGATGTGTGGTGGTCTGTGGAATTAGGTGGATGTGTGGTGGTCTGTGGAATTAGATGGATCTGTGGTGGTCTGTGGAATTAAGTGGATGTGTGGTGGTCTATGGAATCAGGGGGATGTGTGGTGGTCTATGGAATCAGGGGGATGTGTGGTGGTCTATGGAATTAGGGGGATGTGTGTTGGTCTATGGAATTAGGTGGATGTGTGGTGGGCGATGGAATTAGATGGGATGTGTGGTGGTCTATGGAATTAGGTGGATGTGTGGTGGGCGATGGAATTAGATGGGATGTGTGGTGTTCTATGGAATTAGGGGGATGTGTGGTGGTCTATCTTTGGAATTAGGGGGATATGTGGTGGTCTATGGAATTAGGGGGATGTGTGGTGGTCTATGGAATTAGGGGTGTCACCGATCGGCGGTACTAAACTAGTACGTCCACGTGTTTAAGAGTAGTGGTGGTTCAAGGTAGAGAGCGTGTGCGCGTATGCGTGCGAGTGTGCATGTATGCGTGCATGTATGTGTGCTTGTTGTGTGTGTGTGTGTGTGGGTGTGGGTGTGGGTGCACGCGCGCGCGCGCGGGGTAAGACTGGGGTTTAGTTAGCTGGGGTTAGGCAAGTTCCTCGGGGCTAGGTAGTAAGGTTAGGCTAGGTAGGGGGCAGGTGAAGTAGGACATACAGTATTTTTGCCTTCCAGTCTTCATTTATTGAGGGAGTGGTAGGAGGAAGTTGGTTTCGTTCCCGATTGTTACCCTTTTATTACTTTGGTTCTATACCAGAGAAGGCGGTGCAGGATATCGGCTGTTGTTGTGTTGTCAAGTCTGTGAGTTGTTGTGGTAAATTGTCGTGTTGTTGCAAGAGCAACAACTAGTCCGTTGGTCAGGCGTGTCAGCTCTGCGGAGGGATACACTGCTCTGACCAATCGTTGTTTTGTGTGGTGAGTAGAGTTCGCTTGATTCCGACCAGGGCGGAATGAGTTGGGGTAGCTTCACTTCGGTCCCTGGTGTTCGTCGGAGTGGACGTACTCCTTGTAGGTGCGGCGGCAGCGCCGGTAGTTTTTGAAGAGTGACTTCGAGTCATATAGTTAGTGCCAGGTCCTCGTCGGGTTTGGGTGCCCTTGGCCTGTGCTGAGTCGGTGTCGTCCTTGTTGGCAGCCACTGTCAGCCAGTTGCAGAACTGGTGTGGTTGATCGTCTGTATGTCCAGGTTGGTGATCTGTTAGGTTCGTTGTGTTGTAGTTCGTCGTGTTGTCTTGTATTATGGCGAATTGTACTGTAGTTGTCTCATGTTGGGATTAGTTGTATGGTGTTCGTTGCGTATACTGGTTGTCTGGTATGATGTTGTCTTGGTTCCGTGATTGAAATTTGTTGTCAGCCGGTTTGTGTTGTTACCTCTTTTCGGTATATTCTGTAAGTAGTGTACATAGTGGTTCCTGAGTTCGATTGTCATGTGACAGTTTGGCTAGACAATGTGGGTTCGATATAATAACCGTTGATGGGTGGTGATGTAGATATTGTTTGTGGTTTGTCTATGTTAATTTCCGTGTGTTCAATGAGAAGGTAATACGAGGTTGCTTTTTGTTGAGGATCATAATATGAGTCAGGTGCGGATGTGTCTGCGTGAATCATAAAGGGATTGTGCTCAATTTCAGTCGTAAATAGTAATAGTTCGTTGAAATTGATTAACGATTTCGGAGTTGACCTGCACAACATTGGAATCGGTTAACTGTGTAGTAAAGCCAAGGCCAATTTGTGGTCGAGTGGTTTATACTGGGGTACGGTCGTAACCATTCAACTTATATTGGTGTCTTTTCACTTTCGTTACGAGTCATGGGTCTCGACGCGGGTCTCGTACGCGTGCGGACTGTATCTGTGACGTATGCATTTGGTACAGGACAGTGAGTCCATAGGGTAGAAGTTTTTGTAATACAAGTGACAGTCGTCACACATGCAGGGATGTATGTGTTTGTGACAGAACGGGGTTGGAGAAAGATATCTTAGGTTGTGGGGAGGCAGCCCAGTTATGAATTTTAGTAGTCGGAAAGAAGGGGAAGGTAAAGTTTAAGGCGAGAAGCTTAGCAGTCGATAGGATAAAAACGGATGATGTGCAGCATGTAATATTGTATGAAGTGTGGTTGTGTTGTCATGACAAGGATTAACCATTGGGTTATCTGACAAGAGATGACATGAGAGTGAGGTGCTGGATGGAAATTTTGGCGAACAAATCATGTTGTTTTTGATATATGATTATAATTGACAGTGCAAAGAGGGGTAATAATGTGAAGGATTGTGGCTGCGAGCCTATTCTCTTGTGTGAACATGCTGGAACTGTGAACCGCTAAAAATTGATGTTTTTTTTTTTTCTGAGAGATGTGTTATTGTGTGGAGACATTTCCTTGTGAAATTGGCCATTTCCTAGATTATTTAGTATGTCCTAAGGGGGCCCATGGAGTCCGTGTTGGATCGCTTAGATTGGTTTATTTCTCCGAGAATTGGGTGTGATTCATAATTTCATATGTAATAGCGTGGACTGGCTCAGGGAGAATATTGTTTTATCGCTGTTGTAAGGGTTGGCAGGAAATGGGTCTGATAACCCCAAAGTGAGTAATGGGTTGGGGGATGTATTCGAAATTTAAGGGGTCACTCTCATGCCCGAGTGGGAAGTAGGCAAGGGAGATGGAGAGTTAAAGCTTTACCAAGTAGCCTATGTGCCTTGATGACTCAGGTAGTAGCAACATTACAGTAGTGGCCTACAGTTGTGTCAGCAGGTATCCTGTTCCGTCCTGAGGCTGGGGCCAGATCACCGCAGTCTACTGCCGCGTGCCGGCAGGTGAGCGGCGCTTTCCAGTGCCTGTTGTTTTCCCGGGAGAGGGAGACCACCCAGGCCATCTGCCTTCTGTGAGGCAGCTCTCCTCCAGCTACCGGTGCTCTTCCGGGAGTTCTCCGGCACTGGTTCCTCGTCCCTGTTCAGGCGTCCTGTGAGAGGGCGCTGCACCAGGCCTTTTCCCACCCTTGGTGTCCGGCGGGGCCTTCAGAGGTGGAGGCGTCCTACGAGCCCCGGACCCGTCGAGAGGGCGTCTGGTGTGTGTGCGTTGGGTGTCGTGCCCATCGCGGGGAGGAGTCAGACTGCGGGAAGCCACGGTCAGCGCCGGGGTGCAGAGTCTTCGGGGAGGGTGTCGGCCCGCGGAGGAGCCACGGTCAGCGCCGGGGTGCAGGGTCTTCCGGGGAGGTGTCAGCCTGTGAGGGGCCACGTACAGCGCCGAGGACTGGAGCTTTCCGGGCCGGGATGGGTTGTCCCATGTTTATGGTAGAAGGGGTGTAGCGTTAGGCAGTAGGGTTAGGGGTGTTAGCTACTGCCTCCTTTCAGGACGTAGTGGCCAGCACAGTGTAGGGTACTGGTCGTTGCCTCCCTTAGGGACGCAGCGATCAGTGCAGTAGTGGTCCCGGGTTAAAAGAGAAGGGTGAGTCCTGGGGAGAGGTGTGGGTGGTAGCAGTAGTTAAGAGATTAGAGTCCCTTTGGTAAATCCTTGTCCCTAGTAGTTAGTCACCACGTGTGCGGGCTATCGCTGTGTCCCCAGGTCACAGTGATATACCGTAACTGGTGTTTTAGGTTAGGTTAGGGTCTTCCAGGTCATTATCGTAGAGTAGGGCGAGTCAGCGGGAATTAGGATACTTGTGTGCAGTTGTAGATGTGCGTGAGTGGTGGCGCCATGGAGTGTGTGTGAAATAAAGAGCGTGCGTGATTGTAAAACTGTGTTAGTGTGCTGTGTTGTCTGACCTAGTGTGATAGGCGTGGGTAAGGGTGGTAGGGCCGTCCGGCTTAGCGACCGTGACAAGGGGGATGTGTGGTGGTCTATGGAATTAGGGGGATATGTGGTCTATTGAATTAGGGGAATGTGTGGTGGTCTATGGAATTAGGGATGTGTGGTGGTCTATGGAATTAGGGGATGTGTGGTGGTCTATGGAATTTGGTGGATGTGTGGCGGTCTAAGTCCAGAGCGTTTGCTTCCCCAGCCTCATAATGATCACCTGGTTTCTTATGTAGATGACACTACAGCCATTGAAGTACAGAAAATATAGACTATGGCAAGCAAAAAGCTGACAGTTTCTGTCATTTTACTTCAATCTGATGAGTAAAAGTGGACGCAATGAAATACTGCTCATAAAAAAGAACAGAAACAATAAAAACGAAAGTTATACTGTCTTAGGTTTCAATCAAAAACATCATGTTATAATTCAATGAGACTGAAATCAAGGTCATGCTGTCAGGTCCACGAATGTCACAGCAAATCAATTATTAACATGTTATGATATCCAAGGGTCACTTAACACAAAATGGTACAATGCCACCAATTGTATCAAAAGAATTTTTGTTCATCTGATCACAAATCTTGAAACAAAAAGCAAGCAGACTTACCTGTATCAATCAATGTTTCTTTGCAGTAAAATTCTCTTTATTTTTCAAAATAACCTTTCCCTACAGATTCTGGAACTGATCAAACATTCATTTAATATAAGAGAAGAAAACATCTACCTTGCCCTCTGAATTCCTAAGATAACTTTGACCTCACACACATTTGCCTTAAAATGAAAAACTTCCTATCTTTTTCAGTGGGATCTGGAGGAAACTTCACTTACATCTCCCGTTAACCAGGGAACTTCAGGGATGTGAAATCCACTGGCAAAAAGCAGAATTTCGTGTCACAGAGCCATGAGCTAAGTGGGGTCCACCTACATCTGCACAGAGGACAGAAAATCTTTACCTTCCTCCGTGGGTTCTGGAGGTAGCTCTGATGCTTCTTCCTGTGATGGCTGCCCCCTCTCTCCAGTTCCTTGGACAGCTGACCTCTGAACTTTGACATCTGGTGCTGGTCGCTGTGGTGTCTGTACAGAAGTGCCTGAAAGGAATATGACACTATTCATATCAAAGCACAAGGCAGTCGGAATGATTCTTTTGTTAAAATTACTACATTTTATAACTGACTGATGTCTTAGTATAAACTCAAATGTAAACCACCAAACTACGTAACTTTTATGATAACATACACCCCCTTACACAACATTATGTGCTGCTTATTCAGTGTGAAAGTTACTGTACAAACATAAAAGCAAAATGAAACAATGTGCAGCATAATCACTTATACTACTGTAATGGACAGGCTATTTTTTAAAAGTCACAAATTGGATACTATTGGATAGTCAGTCTGATATCTTGAGAGTTATATGTACTATGGAGAATGCGCATTACTCTTGTTTTCGGGCTTTTTTCTCTTTTCCTGGTGGTGGTGGTGGGGTGGCTATCATGGTGGTACTTTCCTTGGTTTTCTTGAAGCAAGAAGACAGGGGAATACAATCTTACCTGGTACTGATGTGAGCGGAGGTGGCATGTTGGATAAATCAATAGGTTTTCCTTCCTCAAGCGCATGCAGCACAGTGTCAAATTGCTGCACACACACACGCACACACACACACACACACACACACACACACACACACACACACACACACATACACAAAATGCTCTTAATGATCACAGTAAGCAAAGAGTATTTACCTTTGAACAAAAAATCACAGAATGTATAATGGAACCTCTCTAGAACACCCTCCCAGAAATCCTTAAAAACTGGGGACTTGGATGTCATTTTTTTCTTTTTTTTTTGCACCTTCTATGAGGTTCTTTTCTTTGAAAAAAAGCAACAGTTACATCATCATGATTCACATTCCGTCAGAAGAAAAACTGTCATTTTTGGGGGAGATGCAGTCTATTCTAGACAAAGACTTGAGAGTGTTCTGGGGGAAAAGAAGTCTGTCTTCAAAATAGGGGAGCCTTTGTGCGGAGGCCTTGTACTGACAGATTTCTCGTTGTACCACTGGTATGTGTAAAAATCAACATGTTGCTCATTGGGTGATCTGAGACTCTGTTTTGTCTTCCTTTAGTAATGCACTGTTTTGTCTTCCTTTAGTAATGCACTGTTATCCTTCTGGTTTGTGATGTAAATCGTGAGACCATATTTTACAATATATGGCTAAATGATGTGCATGCACGTGTGTGCGCATGCGCTCACATACACACACACTTCCAACAAGGCAATTTAAAAATACAGTTATCATAAGTGAACAACATCCATGTCACTATTTTAAAATAACTATAATGTCATTACAAGGAAGAATTTGAATGGGTCTTTACACAGACAAAATGACACAATATTTTCAAAATTCAATTTTTTTTCCACCAATGATTCACAAAGGAACTCTTAACACACTTTAAATTCATGACTCAGGTGTCAAAAAAACCTTGACCTTGTGGCCAAGTCTGCCTTGAAGAAAACACAGGGACAGAAGAAAAAAATATAGTGCTGACAGTAAAAATAACCGTCAAAAAGTTTAAATTCAATGACAACACACATCACATTCTGAAGTAAATTGTACAATGGCAGTAAATACATGGACTTGTTGCCGCTGAACGACACACATTATTCCAACTGATCTTGAAAACCAGTTTGTGCTCTGGCCATCTTGTTATGAATTACCTCATAAGCAGAGCTGCTAAAATCTGACCAATGTCTTTCCTTCTCTTCACTCTCTCCACTGGCTGCCTGTTCCAAACTGAATGGACTATGAGCTGTCTGCTGTGACTTTTCCTGCTGTCAGTGACTCTAGTCTAGAGTACCTTTCCAACTCTTCCAAACCTATACTCCGTCTCCCCAGCTCCATTGTTCAAATACTTGACCACTAAGCATACATCATATTAAAACTATAACTTTTGGACAAAGATCTTTTTCTTGCCAAGCCCAAAAGACATGGAACAAACTTCCTGATGACCTCCGACACTCTGACTTTCTACCTCTTTTAAATCTGGTCTTCAAACTCGTCATTTTCTTGGCAATGTGTCTGGTTATGGCGTGTCCATCTAAACAGCACTCACTTCTGCACATGTATATGTTACTGTACATGTGCACATGTGTGCTATTCTAAACAAAATGTGTACATGGATAGAGCTTGTATGTCTGTTTCTTTTCAAATGTATAGTTTAGGTGCATTTTTATGAGCATATGTGTAATATTGATGCAATGTGTTATGTAGAATACTCTGAGTAATGTATAATACATGTGTTACTTTCTGTACAACACCTAGAGCATTTTCTGAATAGTGTGTTACATAAGCATCTTTCTAAACACTGTTATTAGTCTGTAATGAATTAAGACACCAACACACAGGTCATGAAAAAAACTTTCCTAAGACCACTCATCTTAATGTCACAAATCATTCTAGAAAACATTCCTGAACTTTTCTCTCAAGCAATACCTTCAAAGGGAAACGTATGACACTGACCTTAGCAATTTTTGCATATTTAGCAGCCGTGGGCATGTCTCCACTCCTCTTGGCTGCCAGAGCAGCATGGCGGTACTGCTCTTTGCGCATCTCTAACATGTGCTTCTGGCCAGAGTCTGTACACATGCCAAAATCAGTTAGTCCCTGAATCTGAAACAAGTGCTGAACTTACATAATGCTACAGGACTTGGGCAGATGATGAATTATTCATGTTCTATAAATTTACGGTTTGTTTACATGATGTCACTCCATTGTTACACTTGTCTTGATGATCTAACCTACTGTAGTTTCTCTTCTGAGATAATCAATTTCTTCTTTTTCTTATATCTGTCGAGAAATTTAAGGTTTCTACAGCTATTTCGTGAGTAGATTTTCACATTTCAAAGCCAATCGGCCATATCAATTATGGACAACAAACTTTTGAAAATTGAAAAAAAATTAACGGCAAATTTCTAGACTACTATCTCCTAAGTCTTCATGAGTGTCCTTGACATTATATGATGGTATATATTGGTATATCAACTTGCGAAAATAAAAAAAATTCTGAATCTTTATTCCAGGAAGATGTTTCTTCATGCGCATATCCTTTCTCTTATCAATTATGCATCCACTTTATGGGATAATGCCAGCAAAGCTAATCTGAAAGATTTAAGTCGTTTACATAAAAGGGCCATTAAGTTAATTCATTTAAAATCTTGTTCCTTGACAAAGAGTGATTACAAAAACTTTAAACTTCTTCTTTTTAAAGATCGACTCCATTTCAACAAATGCTTATGCATGTACAATGTAATGAATGGATCAGGTCCAAAGAAAATCACCGAAAGCTTTGTCACCTATAGAAACAGACATACACATAAACTGTCTTTTCCCAGACTCCAAAATAATCTTTATAAATCAACTTTTGTATACTCTGGAGGGATCGGCCATTTAAAAAAGCACTAAAAAAGAATCTGATGGAAACTCTATGCAACAATTAAAGGTCATGTCCTCTCTCCCTCTCCCTCTTTCTAACTACATTTGAAATCATGTTCCAAGAATTGTTTCTTCTTATTTCATATGTTGTAATATGAGTAAAGTACATATATGTGTATGGCTGAAGTTAGGTGCTTTTCAAATGTTATTTGTAACTGCATGCTGTATTTGTTTCTTTTTTTTATGAGGGCAGGATGTAAGAAAGCTTGACAGCTTATTCTTCAACCCTCAATAAAGATAACTTTGACTTGACTTGACTTGACAGTCACCAAGAAAGGAAAACTGGCTGTATGTAAAAGATTATTTTTCACTCATTTGCTTGAAAAATAAGTAGCATGTTAGTTTATAAACCAGCTGAAAAGTTCTAGTCTTTGACTGTCTGTAAATGAATTTGTTTTCTACTCAATCTGTTGAAAGAATATATTTTCCATTCACAACCATGTCATTTTCAGGTTTTTAAAAATACAATCAATTATCCAATGTTCAGGTCTTTACAGGAACAATAATAATACTAATTAAAAAAATGGTGCACACACTTCTGTTAGATATTCAGTATACAGCATACAGTTTTAAAGGACTATATAACACAATGAACTTTCTCTATCATAAAGTAAAGCAAAATTAAAATAAAAAAAAAAACACACAAAAAAGCTTCTTTCAATCTCTAGTGTACTTTATCCAACAGTTTCCATTTTACTTTCAATCAAACCACTGTAGTGTTCAGTTTCTGGATGTGTTCCCACATATGCATTCTGGATGTGTACCCACATACGCATTCTGGATGTGTTCCCACATATGTACTCTGGATGTGTACCCACATATGCATTCTGGATGTGTACCCACATATGCATTCTGGGTGTGTTCCCACATATGCATCCTGGATGTGTTCCCACATATGTATTCTGGATGTGTACCCACATATGCATTCTGGATGTGTACCCACATATGCATTCTGGGTGTGTTCACACATATGCATCCTGGATGTGTACCCACATATGCATTCTGGATATGTACCCACATATGCTGAGCATTCACCTGGTGCAGTGGAGGTACTGGGCCGTGGTTCCGATGGACCAGGCAGAACAGGTGCACGTGCTGCTGGTGCCGGTCGTCCTGTGTCCACTGGCATCACAAGGAAAGAAATCCATACCAAATAGGAAGAGCACTCAGGAGAGAAAAGACCTTTACAACTGAAGAGATCCTGGATCCCCCCTCTCAACAAGGGAAATAGTAGGTCCACAATGAAAGAGTTACTTCCCATGTGTTTTTAACCAGGTATGGAAAAAATACAAAATTGTCAACAGTTACATCACTAAAACTACAAATTTGATATTTGTTAAAAAAACAAAAAAACATATTCTTTCATAGACAGTACACAATTTGTAGTGTTAACTTCACAGTGTTTCACATTCAGTTCAGAGGAAAATTTCAATAATCCTGAGGAGCAGATCGTGGCGCCAACATCTGATCCAGATCTGCATCATGGAACTGCACCAAAATTTTATGGATTTGTCCTTGGATCACATTCCATAGATTCATCAACTCTGGTCAAAATTACATCAGTTATTTATAATCTTGCTCACAGACAGACAGAAAAACCAATGAACCAATCCCTACATCTTGTCTATATCTTTCCTTCTTTTTTTTTATCGAACTCACCCAACCTGAAACTTTCCAGTAAGTTTCATTTCTTATTCTCTCTTTGTGACAGGGTTGTACTTTGTGCTTCCTCTTGTACTACATGCTGGAATTGGCCAGCCTAAAAAGATGGAGACGCCTGCAGTTCTGGACAAAAACCCTCAACTGGATTATACTTTACTTGCATTTCAATTTAAGTTCAAAACACACAGAGCTCTGAGAAGCCAAACTGGACTGAAAATCAAAATTTTCTCATTTTCAATCCTTGTGGGTGTCTCTTCAGTAAAATTTCTTATCACACCTGTCAAGGACATAGCAAGCAACTACCACAGTTCTCATTCGCACTGTGATTATTTCCCAACAAGTGAAGAGTTATCAATCTCAAAATTAACAACAGCAACAATAAAAGTCATTACAAACTGCAACCAACAGAATAAAACCAATCAAAAAGAAAGAAAGAGGCAGAGATCAGCCCTACACAGTCCAGTGTGACTGTACCTGATGACGCTGGGCAGAGATCAGCCCTACATAGTCCACAGTGTCAATCTACCTGATGACACTGGGCAGAGATCAGCCCTACACAGTCCACAGTGTCAATCTACCTGATGACACTGGGCAGAGATCAGCCCTACACAGTCCACAGTGTCAATCTACCTGATGACACTGGGCAGAGATCAGCCCTACATAGTCCACAGTGTCAATCTACCTGATGACACTGGGCAGAGATCAGCCCTACACAGTCCACAGTGCCAATCTACCTGATGACACTGGGCAGAGATCAGCCCTACATAGTCCACAGTGTGACTCTACCTGATGACACTGGGCAGAGATCAGCCCTACATAGTCCACAGTGTGACTCTACCTGATGACACTGGGCAGAGATCAGCCCTACATAGTCCACAGTGTCAATCTACCTGATGAGGCTGGGCAGAGATCAGCCCTACACAGTCCAGTGTGACTCTACCTGATGACACTGGGCAGAGATCAGCCCTACACAGTCCACAGTGTCAATCTACCTGATGAGGCTGGGCAGAGATCAGCCCTACACAGTCCAGTGTGACTCTACCTGATGACACTGGGCAGAGATCAGCCCTACACAGTCCACAGTGTGACTCTACCTGATGACGCTGGGCAGAGATCAGCCCTACACAGTCCAGTGTGACTCTACCTGATGACGCTAGGCAGAGATCAGCCCCACATAGTCCACAGTGTGACTCTACCTGATGACACTGGGCAGAGATCAGCCCTACACAGTCCACAGTGTCAATCTACCTGATGACGCTGGGCAGAGATCAGCCCCACATAGTCCACAGTGTGACTCTACATGATAATGCTGAGCAGAGATCAGCCCTACACAGTCCACAGCGTGACTCTACCTGATGACGCCGGGGCGTCAGTGGGGCTGGGAGTAGAAGCAGAGGAAGACGGTGCACTGGAGTTGGTGGAACTCCCCATAGCCACTGGGGGAGGGATGTCCTCTTCACTGATGACTTTTCCTGCTTTGGCCCTCTTCAGCGTGTCTGTCAGGGTCTGAACAAACCATTATTCATATTATGCAGAAAAGTTCCTATGTAAAGACCTGTAGAAATCCTTGGGTCTAAACTGAAAGGCATCTACAACAGCTGGAAAATCTACTGTTCCATATAAACTATATCTTAAAAAGAGAGAGTCGTTAATGGCTTCACCTCATTCTCTTTACTTCCGTTCCACCCTATTCTGTCCATTACCTATACACTGCTTAATTAACTACCAATCAATGCTATTCCAGCGCTCTCAATTAACCATACATTCTGTTTCTGTATGGGGTTTGGGGAGTTTCGGGATGCAACGCATGCAGTTTGAGGACTGTGGTGTTTGCCCAAGTAGCCACCACTGTGAATCTGCTTTGATTCTCCTCTGGAAAAAAGTTTTAATATCAAGTATATTTGACTCGTTGAGTGCAAAAATGAGTGACAGTGACAGCTGATTATTCAACATGACTGCAGACAATTTAGCAGTCCAAACACTGCTGGATCAATAATGACAACTCAAAAAGTCACATACAGTGAACAAGTGCTCTTGCAAATGACAGTCCAGAGAGTCACGTACACTGAAAAAGTGCACAACAAACATCAGTTGGTAGTGTGCCAGAGAATCAGTCAGCTTTGCAATTACAAATGGATTTTGCATTTACAGCAAACTACATCCACAACTAGGTTTTTGTACAAAAATTTAGCGTGGTTCAGATATCAAATTTGTGTGTGTGCATGTGTGTGTGTGTGTATGTGTGTGTGTGTGTGTGTGCGTGCGTGCGTGTGTGCGTGCATGTGTGCGTGTGTGTGTGTGTGCTTGTGTGCGTGCATGCATGTGTGCATGTGTTTTAAGTAACCGACTTCAAAATTTCATTTTACACTTTTAGAAAGTAACCAACTTCAAATTTTGTTTAACACTTTCAGAAATACAGTTGATAAATGCAGAAAAATGCTTTCGTATGCACATGCATGCAAGCACACACACACACACACAAACACACACACACACACACACACACACACACACACACACACACACTATTTGCTAGTCAAAATGCTCATATAAACTGATGAGGAAGGGAGTGGTTCTTTCATGATTAAAAAAATCGCTGTCAATATTCAACACAAAACTGTTGAGTAATTCTGACAATATTTAACAACAAGAACGTTTACAGATTACAGACAAGAACAAACAAATCTCTCTGAATACATCTCTCTGTTACACACACACAACCACACACACATACACACACACACGAACACACACACACGCACACACACACACACACACACACACATACACACACACACACACACATACACACACTTTTTTCGACACTACAATACACACATCTAATCCTGGCATACCACTGTCTGGCTGAAAATTGTCAATCAACCTCACCTTCAGCCCTCGGTCAAGCCTCCGCTGTTTAGAGCTGTCACCACTCTGCTTGGCATTCTGCAGAGCCTGCTGATACATGCTGATCCGATCCTGGATCACGCCGACAGGATCCCCCCCACTACCACCACCACCACCACCACCACCACCACCTCCCCCTCCTGGGGTGTGGGAGGGACTGGGGGAAGGCTGTGGACTCCTGACAGGGGCCTGGGGGGTGGTGGGTGCGAACATGGGCTGGGGACATTGGGCAGGGGCAGGGGCAGGGGCAGGGGCTGGAGCTGGTGCCAGGGCCGGTGCAGGGGCTGGTTCTGGTTCGTCTTCCTGCAGCTCTGCCAGCTCAGCCTGAAAGAGTTTAAATCTTGTGACTGTCAGAAGCACCACAGCCTTAGATTTCATCTTACTCAGAAGACAAACCATTAAAAAAAAAACAACAAATAAACAAAGCTTAAACCCAGATGAAATGTCATAAAAACAAATCACATGTTTGGGGGGTTGTTCAAAACCAAGAACGATCACCCACAGTTCCAAAACAAGTCACAGTGTTCAAGATACAAAATTACAGAAATGGTACTTGCCACCTCTTCCATTTTGTGTTTACATATGTTTCCAAATGGTTAACTGCGCTTGTGTCTTGTCTATAGATATTATATACATGGATGAGTAAAAGACCATGGAAGACCACATGCATCCTGTATAAAGGAAAACGTGTGTGTGTGTGTGTGTGTGTGTGTGTGTGTGTGTGTACACATATATATGCACATGTTTTTCAATGTAAGTATGGGTGCATGCATGTCTTCATTGCGTGCATGTTTGTGTATATGTCAGTGTGCGTGCGAGTACAAGCATGCATTCATCTCTGTCTGCGTGCATGTGTGGATGGGAGGGTGGGAGGGGGAGAGGGGGGTCTGTCTGTCTGTGTCTATGTTTTTCGTTTATATAATGTATATCTTCATTTATGTGCAAACATTTATGTTTTGAATATGATCAGAATATGTTTCAGAAAAAGTCTAACAGTTCCGCTCAACAAACATTTGAAATACAGTATTATACATCCACAACCAGGGTCTGCACACACGTTAACATTCTGGACTGAAAAGAACTTGAACAAATAACCTTGAAATAAGTCTGTGTGTAAAATAAAAAAATGCTAAAATGAACCTACCAGCAGATCTGGATCCTCAGTGTCAGAAACATCCTCACTGTCATCTTGACCCTTCATGTTCTGTGCCGCCATCTGCTCTATCACCGACATTGATACTGGCCCTGCCGGCATCAACAAAGCATCCATCACTGTCTTCGCTATCATCTGTCACTAAATCAAATCAATGGTCTTTCATTTTAAGATATGGACCAACTATTATTCTAAGCCAAAGAAAGCATGTCACTAAAAAATGTTGTCATCCAGACCCTGAGAAACACAGAAAAGTATTTAAACACAGTAAAGTATTTAAACACAGAAAAGTATTTAAACACAGTAAAGTATATAATTATACCAGGAAACCTAACAAAACCACTGACCAGTTGAAAAATCAAGGCTACAGTTGTAATTATGCATTACTGCCACCGTTAATTCAACAAAAAACAATTGATGACTGGAACCATTTTCTCTGACGACTTTAAAGCTTGCACACTGGTGAACCTTGTCAACCCTGTCTTTGAACAAGGTGTTTGAGGAAACATGGACTCTGTCACTGCAGCATTATGAACAATCATCACTCTGGACTAGGACTGCTGAACACTCTGAATAACAATCTCCAGAAATCCTTAAAACTGCAAGAGAAGATCATTGCAACGAAACAGTCTTTACCAGGAAACAAATCAAATATAGACAAAGACATAAAATATTCCAGAAAAATTATGTTTACTATTACTTCAATATAGTTGACTATACATATATATCTATATATATATATATATATATATATATATATATATATATATAATATATTTATATATTTTTTTCTTTTTTCTTTTTTTAAATCATCTGCCGTCATCCTATTGTTTGCTACATACAGTGACATACAAAGTCAGTATACACTACACAACACAAATTTTATATGGTAAAATCTTCAACCTTTTGAATGTACCACTCCCTCTCATACATGCACAGATACAAGCAAACCTCAAATGGGATTCAATCATTTCACAAACTATGGAGGCTTTTCCTCTCACACAGATTCGTGTCCACATTGAAAGGTGCCAAGAATCAATTGGCAGATTATTCTTAATGCTCTTGTGACTGACACTGCTCTCATGTTCTCCTCCTGCAGGCCTCACCCTGCCACCAAGAAACTTTCAGGAAACCTGTAGTTGTGGACAAACCTGTCCTAGCACAGTAGCAGGCCTTCAATTAACCCAGTCTCAAACAAAGTTTATGTACTCAGTGAAAACAGGATAATTTGTTTGGCTCTGCGATGAGTGCAACGTCATCTGTGTAAAGGGGAATATTTATGTGTTTTCAAATATCCTGCATACTGAACTTCTATTAGTATTATTCTTTCAATAAAAACTACATCTTCATGTTCCTGTTCTTCACCACTAAATATGGCTTACAAATGTGTGAAAATCATAGATAAGCTAAAACTTTTACCAAAACTCTGCACAGCTTTCCTTCAAACAAAGAAACTTGTACAGTGATCACAGCAACAAAGAAACTTGTACAATCAGTGTTCACAACAACAAAGAAACTTGTACAATCAGTGATCACAGCAACAAAGAAACTTGTACAATCAGTGTTCACAGCAACAAAGAAACTTGTACAATCAGTGATCACAGCAACAAAGAAACTTGTACAATCAGTGTTCACAGCTACAAAGAAACTTGTACAATCAGTGTTCACAGCAACAAAGAAACTTGTAGTAAATCAGTGTTCACAGCAACAAAGAAACTTGTACAATCAGTGTTCACAGCAACAAAGAAACTTGTAGTAAATCAGTGTTCACAGCAACAAAGAAACTTGTACAATCAGTGTTCACAGCAACAAAGAAACTTGTGCAATCAGTGTTCACAGCAACAAAGAAACTTGTACAATCAGTGATCACAGCAACAAAGAAACTTGTACAATCAGTGTTCACAGCAACAAAGAAACGTACAATCAGTGTTCACAGCAACAAAGAAACTTGTACAATCAGTGTTCACAGCAACAAAGAAACGTACAATCAGTGTTCACAGCAACAAAGATCATGGAGGGAAGAAGGGGAACAGCAGGGATGTGGCAAGAGGGCCTTTCTCTATAAATCAATTCAAAATTACTAACAGTAACTGTTAGTTATGTTACTGATGCCAGATAACACTGAAATTGTAATCTTTAGAAATATAACTGTTTCAAATCAGCAAATGAACAACAGTATTGATATCACACACTGTACTTTGTAGATATGACTCAGTAATCATGCAACAACAACACACAAAGAAAGAAAAGGGAGGTTGGAGGAGGGGGGTAGGGGTGGGTCACAATCAAAACAGCATGAATACTGATGTCTCTTTAAGTTTAAAAACAAAATGACAGTCTTAACTATTACCAGTTTGGAAATTTTGGTACTAATTTTACGAAGCAGAACTGGGTAATGGCCGTTTACTGATCATAAAATCAAAAATAAAATGAAAAAATGTTGATACATCAAAATGAAGAAAAAAGGTTTTCAAATTTTGAACTAGCAGAGAAATCAGCAAAACCTGATCATAGAAAATGTTTGTAATCACTGAAACAGAAAGATCAGAAAAATTCTAGGAGTGTGCTATAGAATGTAGACATCTGATTTCAAGGATGTGAACTGGTAAGAATTAACACACATGCTCTTTGACTAGCCTTTTTTCTTGGGTGAAGAATTAACACACATGCCCTTTGACTAGCCTTTTTTCTTGGGTGAAGAATTAACAATGCTCTTTGACTAACCTTATTTCTTGGGTGAAAAATTAACACACATGCTCTTTGACTAGCCTTTTTTCTTGGGTGAAGAATTAACACACATGCTCTTTGACTAGCCTTTTTTCTTGGGTGAAGAATTAACACACATGCTCTTTGACTTGCCTTTTTTCTTGGGTGAAGATTTTCTGCTTGATACTTCTCCCCCAGTCAGGGCGGCTAGTTCAGCTTCCAGATCGTCGTCATCATCGTCACCATACACCATGGCTTCCATGTCCTCCATGTTGGCTGGCATGCCAAATCCCATCTGTTGATGACAATCACTGATCAGAGCATTTTTCAATGTTAGTTTGCCATCTACTATCCATGCATTCAGAATTTCATTCATTACCTGTGTGTTCATCTTCACACGACTGCCTGACTGGTGATCAATATGACTGTCCTCCTGCCGAAAATATACCACTTCCTTTGTCAGCATCCTAATTTATCGATAGTGGCATTGGTTTTCAAAAATGAATTTTTCCTAGATTCCATCTTTGATCTTTCGAAATCGCTCTCCAAAGAATAGTGAAGAAACAAGGCTATTTTTAACACAATGGTTCCAGTAACTCCTAAACTGTGACACAATTGGTCAACACTCTTCGTTACTTTCAGTATGATGGTTCCTGAATTCCTAAAGGTAGGTGCAATCACCCAGCAACAAACAACAGTTGCATTCATTTTCATGGAATTTTGAAGACAGAGTCCATCTCCAATATTAATTCTATGGCATGCAATCTTTCCACAAAACATGATTCTGTGTAATGAAAGAGCATTTCAGTAACATGGTGATGGTCAGAAGTAGATTTAACAGTTTCTCAACACTCTGGTGATGCAGGCAGGATGCTGTACATCAAGGGAAGTCCTACTGTGTGTGCATACAATGTGTGTTCATTTGCATTATAAAAACCTGTACAACTCCTCTGACTCTTTTCATTTACTTTACACCATTTAGAAAAAGATATCACACATAGGGTAAGAGTAATATACATATCAGCAGATTTTATGCAATAAACATGCTGGAAAAAGAAACATACATGAACAATTTCTCCTAATAATAAATATGTCTTACATTTTACAGAGAAATCAATTTGAAGCCCAAAAGAATTACAGTAAAGGTGGAAAAAACCAAGGCCAACAATCTTGTCAATCACTGAATCAGTCTAGGTCCATATTCACCAGCTCTCCTGAGCACTTCACTAACTCAGAACCTTTCCATCAGGGAACTGCATCACCAGACAGAGTTCCGAGAAGCTGTAAGCCCATTTCTGAATCAGAGGCCTGAACAAACTCAACCGTCTGACCTGGGGTGCCTTGAACAAAACACAGAAAATCCATTGCAAACAGTAAAAGTAATTTCAATGCAATGACAGAGCACAATTGATGTTCAGAAGGAAGTTGTACAAGGGCAATAACTTGAATAAGCATCAAAACAAGGTTGCATCTGAAAACAGTTAGTCCTACTAGTCACCTAGTGTAGGATTTAAATCAGACTCTCTAATTCAGAGTTTTTTTTGTTGTATATTGGTAAGCTGCCTGCCTTATTCAATATGAGTTTTTTCTTAAGTTGTCCGCGCTGAGTTAAGAAACATCTACCCCTAAAAAGCTACTGGGCTAGATAATGTCTCCAACAGTATCCTGAAAGAATAAGTATACCCATTCAGTCAAGGCATTTTACCTATACTGGCTATACCTTTGAAAAATTTGTGGAGCAAAGGATGTTGCCAGAGGACTAAACCCAGGCAACCATACTTTATAGTTCTGGAGTTCATGATAAATAAAAGACAGCTGAGTCAAAGGTACCTCAAGGTACCATCCTGAACACAGTGTTCTCTCTCTTCAGGTCACATGAAGTGAGAACAGTCTCCCTGCATGTATTCACTCCCAAGATTTTTTTTTTAAGATGACGCCTTCTGTGTATGGAAATTAAAACAGAAGCAGACCACATGATCTTGCAAGAGGATCTCCCAAGACTTGAAACATACTAGGCTTAGGAATGTGGCATCAGATTCAACACCAGGAAGTGCTACATTCACAGTGTCTAAAGACTATCATCTCATTTCTTCTACCAACTGAAAAATTACATCCTTTGAACAGCAAGCAGAAACCAATCAATACCTTGTTATTCAGCTGCACAAATCTTACTCCTTCAGTCCTTGACATACACATCAAAAGAATAACACTAAAAGCATGAGCCAGCCTGGCACTGACAAGAAAAAAAACTGGTTTTGAAACAAATCCTATAGAAGAACAGCATGCATCACTCTTGTACAGTCTCTCCTAGAGCGCAGCTCTGTAGTATGGGACCCATAGTATATTGATTACAAGAACTGAAAACCCAGAGTTCAACACAGAGCAGCATGTTTTATTAAGCAAAACTAGCAAACTAACCCATCCATGCTAAATTTCATACATATTGAGTTAACTGCTCCTGCTGTTTCTCCAAGAATGGCAAAAACATCATTATCTGGATTATACACTTGAAAACAATCATCAGAGGACTCTCAGATAAATAATGCCAATGATAAATAGATTAATCAAATGAACAAACTCAAACCATGAAATTTGTTTGCCTTTCAGTTCCCACACTGCAGCTTGGTCATAGGAAATAGAGGAGGAATACAAATCATCACAGAATAAATAAGTTATCTAGGATTGGACATCTTTTTGTGTGTGTGTGTGTGTGTGTGTGTGTGTGTGTGTGTGTGTGTGTGTGTGTGTGTCACTGTGTGTGTGTCACCAACTGACCAAGTGTGTGTCTTCCTGCATTTGTCGAGACACATCCAGTACTGGTCTTTCACAACCACACCTAAATCCAGATCCAAAGATGTCATTCTATTAAAAAAAACAAACAAACAAACAAACTTTTATCTACTTTCAATCAGTTGGTGAATATGTGGTCAACTGAACGCTCTGTCAGTCAGAGTGTCAGTGTCACCCTGGACTGTCGTCAGTCCAGGCTAGCGTCGTTACAATCATACTTAGATGCTAACTTCTTGAGTTCGAGTGTCACTGCAGCCTTGATGTGACCCCTCGCCGTTGGCTGGGCTATAAATGATATGAACTGAGAGTTACTGACTCATCTGCACCTGTCTCTGAGTTTCATTATTCTAGTTTCTACTGCACTTGACTTCAGTTGTCAAATTAAGACTCGAAATCGGAAGTTGGTGGATAATTCATACCTGATTCATAAGCTCAGCTCCTTTTCTTTTCGGAGCGTTGCCTGGGTCTTGCTTTGGCTTTTTGCTAAACATTTTCCAGCAGTATAAAAACACAGCACAAATATCTACATTACAAATACGTCAAGTCTCTCAGTGTTTGTTGACGCATTATGCCGGAAATCACGATCAATTGGTGAGAGTTATTTTTCTTTACCTACAAAGATAGAGTTATGTTTCTTGAATCTCGGCTGACTACATTCCAGAGGGAGAATGTGTGATTCGCGTGCGAGCAAGCGAGTGTTTGCTTGCATATGCGCATGCAAGCACTCGCGCGCGCACGTACACACACACACACACACACACACACACACACACACACACACACTGCTGCGACTGAAGCTGACAGAAAAGCTATGCCAAACCCAAACTTGCAAAAACCAATGCCCAAGTAATATGCTAGGCAATGACGACTTACAAAGTCGTATTGTAAAATATTTTGATTACTGCATGAATTTGAAAAAACAATAATGGCTCCCTCTATGGGCCCAGATGAAATACGGTCTGACTCCATCAGCTAATAATGATTGTTCATAATACCATGCCGTATATATAGACCCTTAAGGTTCTCGTAACAGTCTGAAATTGAGAATTGGAGTCAGCGAGTTGAAACTCAAGTTTAATTAATTTTTGTACCCTGTTTATGGCATGGAAGCAATAAGAGTTCAAGAACAGTTAACTAACATCAGGTGAATCAACATGAAAATCGGAGAAAAGGCTCCTGTTTTACACAGATCTGTTGGGGGTAAAAATACATATTCGTAAAAAAGAAAAAAAAAAGAAAAAAAAACTGTTACATGGCAATTGAACATAGAAAACAAGCAAACAGTAAATCTGAAATTGCTAAGTATTTTTACTGATACGAATAAAGTTCGCTCTTTGTCGGATGACTTCAGCAGTTAACAAGAAACTTCAAAACCTTGATTTGGGATTTAGCCTACATATAGCCAATTTCATGCCATCGCCATCATCAGGTATCCGGTATCAGGTATCAGGTATGGGCCCTAAGCCTCGCGGCTTATTATGGGCTCCCTCACTTGCTTCCAGTCGTTGGCAAATGTGGCCTATTTTGTGCACCAATGTGTGCTTGAAAAAAATTTGTCTATTTTGCCTTTGAAATCATCCAAGCTGGTGCTCAGGACTATATCATCACTAAGCCTATTCCAGTCTTGAAAGACTCTTCTAGAGAAATGATACTTTCTACAATCTTTTATTCCATTTAATTTTTTTAACTTAAAGGTGTGTCCACGTGTTCTGTTACCTTTATTAAAGGTCACTAATTCGTTTATGTCAATGTTGTCCTTTCCCTTGATAAGTCTGTACATCTGAATCAGGTCCCCTCTTCTTCGTCGGTAGCTTAGTGAAAACAATCATCATCATCATCACCATCATCATCATCATCATCACCATCATCATCATCATCATCACCATGATGATGATGATCATCATCGTCATCATCATCATCACCATTATCATTACCATCATCATTACCATAATCATCACCACCATCATCAGTATCATCATCATCATCACCACCACCATCATCACCATCATCATCACCATCATCACCAACCATCCTCATCACCATCATCACCATCATCGTCGTCATCACCATCATCACCATCATCACCATCATCACCATCATCATCATCATCACCATCATCATCATCATCATCACCCTCATCATCACCATCATCATCATCATCATCATCATCATCATCATCATCATCATCATCATCGTCATCATCATCGAGATATTGTAGGTTTGAAGCCATCTGTCCTCTGAAATATGTGCGTCTAGATTAACAATTTGTGTGGCATATTTGAGCCTACATTACTGCCCGTGAACAAATCACGCTTTCGTGTACTCACATAATATTCAACTTACTTAGTCCCCCAAATTCGTGGGATGCACATGCTTTTTGAAGAATTTATCAGCTCGACTTCATCATGCATTTAATGACCGTGCATTAGTTTCTTATGGAATCCAAGCACAGATTACTGTTAGTTGAATAAAAAATAAAAAAAATTAAGATTTGGGCCGAAATTTGTAAGTTCAAGGTTGTGTCCTCGTGTTCTCTCGCATCAAACCGCGTAAAGTTTTAGTAGTGACAGGAGACTACGCGTGATGAACGCTCTTGTATGCTTCAATAAGATAATATCGAAATCTCTACTCCAAACCTGGTAGCTCTGAAACTGCAAGTCTGTCCTCGGTCATAGTCCCTATCTCCTAATTCCAGCCATTCTCTGTGTGAAATTCCACTGAATATCCTCATTCCAGCCATTCTCTGTGTGAAATTCCACTGAATATCCTCATTCCAGCCATTCTATGTGTGAAATTCCACTGAATATCCTCATTCCAGCCATTCTATGTGTGAAATTCCACTGAATATCCTCATTCCAGCCATTCTATGTGTGAAATTCCACTGAATATCCTCATTCCAGCCATTCTCTGTGTGAAATTCCACTGAATATCCTCATTCCAGCCATTCTCTGTGTGAAATTCCACTGAATATCCTCATTCCAGCCATTCTCTGTGTGAGATTCTACTGAATATCCTCAACCAAGTCAATGCGCTTTTGAGGCACAGACTCTACACAGGATTTCCATAATCGAGAATAGGATTTACCAGTGCCAGTAGCTCAAACAAAAGAGTAAGTTTTATGTTACTTTATTCATTTGTAATTGTCTTAGGAAGGTTAACTGGCTTTCTTAACTGCATCATTTATATGAGTTTTTTAAGTCAAAGTTGGGCCAACAACAACACCAAGATCCTTTTCTGCACTAATACTTTCAAGTACCCTTTCACAGTTTTTCATCTTTTATATAGTAGGCTAAATATACCTGGGGTTCTGTTTTCCTAAACGCATCAGTTTGCACTTTTACTCATTAATTTCACAATAAGCAGTGCGTCTGACAATGCAATCAGCGAGTCAGTATGTCTCTGAATCATCAGTCTGGATTCATCACTGTCGTCAACAGCTGAATCGACCACTTGCCAAAATGTCAGCTGCAACAGTTCATTACAGTCTTCACAGTGAGTGCGTGCATGCTCGTGTGCGCGCGTCTGTGTGTGTGTGTGTGTGTGTGTGTGTGTGTGTGTGTGTGTGTGTGTGTGTGTGTGTGTGTGTGTGTGTGTGTGTGTGTGTGTAATCACAACCATAACAATTTAGTTATCACTGGTTTTCAATGCGTCTGGGAGTCGCAACTCTTCTAAAGTTTATAATAAATGTGAATGGAAAACAGTTATGGCGACGAAATGGTCACATGTATTTTGTGTACAAAGGGCACGGGCAAAAACAGTCACTACATATGTTCATTTCCCATGTTGCCATACATTTGAAATTGAGCTTGAACCACTGACAGAGCTAATGGAACTTCTCATGAAATGGTAGGCTATTTGTAAAACTAACTGATGTGCGTGTTTTTAGGGATGACTTTTATTCTGTCCTGGAATGCCCGAAATACTCAGATTTAGACAGAAAATATATACCCAAGAAGTGTGACACGGTATCACACTCAAAACCACCCTCTACACGAAATGAAAGGATGCGGTGTTGGTGGTAACCTCATGGGCTTGAATATAGGACCTCTCAAGTAGTCGCATTCAGTATGTGAATGTCTATGGTTTTCGTCCAGGTAAATGTGACCAGCAGTGTCCCACAAGGAAGCGTCCTTGATTCCATTCTATCCTTGGGTTTTCCTACGCATTGTCTGATGGCGGGGTGCTCTGCCGTTCATTCCTCGGAGTCTTCATCCAATTCTTTTTTGTCCATCAATATCCATGCCGCTCTCGGAGGATAATTATCCTCCACAGACACATGGGAATTGTTCATTACTCATCGTGTGTTGTGGATTTCCAGTCCTAATCGGATTGGCGCCTATAGATTCATCATTATCTACCCCTTTCCGGTGAACCCTGTCCATAGACAGGTAGCTGCAGTGGCTATATATACATATATATATATATATATATATATATATAGAGAGAGAGAGAGAGAGAGAGAGAGAGAGAGAGCTAATACATCTATACATACATAGGTAGAAACAGACAGACACACAGGCAGAGAGAGACAGACAGAGAGATTGACAGACAGACAGACAGACAGATCGATCGATCGATCGATCAAGAGATAGATAGATAGATAGATAGATAGATAGATAGATAGATAGATAGATAGATAGATAGATAGATAGATAGATGTGAATAAAGCGTCACAGACATACATCCTTAGAAAATTCTTCAGCTGGACGTGCGGACCTCCTCCATCCCACCCTCACCTTCTCCCTCGTCCTACCTGAATGATGTGTTGTAAGCTAGCCTGATACAGGCTTGTATTTTGCGTTGACTCCCTCTCCTCCACAGGACAAAGCGGAACGCGAAGACCTCTTGACACAAACCAAAGAAGCCTTCGGTGGATGAGAACTGGCTGGCCAGTCATTGGCTGGTCCTGCTGCGCATCACAGAGGACAGAAGATTGTGGAGATGCCTACAGAGCAAGTGTCTGTTACAGCTACCCTCCCCCCATCACCCCCCCCCCCCCCCCCACACACACACACACACACACACACACACACACACCCTACCCAGGACCAACTATCAGGGGACCACGCCAAATGAAATTAGACCAGCATTCAGGAGAGCACAGACCAACATTCAGGAGAGCACAGACCAACATTCAGGAGAGCACAGACCAGCATTCAGGAGAGCACAGACCAGCATTCAGGAGAGCACAGACTAACATTCAGAAGAGCACAGACCAGCATTCAGGAGAGCACAGACTAACATTCAGAGAGCACAGACTAACATTCAGGAGAGCACAGACCAACATTCAGGAGAGCACAGACCAGCATTCAGGAGAGCACAGACCAACATTCAGGAGAGCACAGACCAGCATTCGGGAGAGCACAGACCAGCATTCAAGAGAGCACAGACCAGCATTCAGGAGAGCACAGACTAGCATTCAGGAGAGCACAGACCAGCATTCAGAAGAGCACAGACCAGCAATCAGAAGAGCACAGACCAACATTCAGGAGAGCACAGACCAGCAATCAGAAGGGCACAGCCCAACATTCAGGAGAGCACAGAACAGCAATCAGGAGGGTACAGCCCAACAGTCAGGAGAGCACAGACTAGCATTCAGGAGAGCACAGACCAGCATTCAGGAGAGCACAGACCAACATTCAGGAGAGCACAGACCAGCATTCAGGAGAGCACAGACCAGCATTCAGAAGAGCACAGACCAGCATTCAGGAGAGCACAGACCAGCATTCAGGAGAGCACAGACCAGCACCAAGGTGGAACGAATCTTGGATCCACTCCGAGTCATTTCATGAATGAAAACGATTAGCTCCTGCCAGGGGAAACAATTGTTAAGGATTGAAGGAGTTATTCCCCGTGTACCTTTAAACAAGGTTAGACAAACAAGAACAAAACCCAGTGGGTGTAGGAAGTACGAGATTCCACAGTGTATGACTCTAAAAGTTTTGATATTTCATGGAAGTAGATTGCTTCGCAGATAGTTAACAACTCTTCACCGTAACTTCACATTGCTCCTGTTGAGTGGAAAGTTTGCAATAACCTTACTAATCATGTGGACAGATCCTGTATCCGCTGTTTGTTCCTGTTGAGTGGAAAGTTTGTAATAACCTTACACATTGTTCTTGTTGAGTGGAAAGTTTGTAATAAGCGTTCATGGAAGTAGATTGCTTCGCAGATAGTTAACAACTCTTCACCGTAACTTCACATTGCTCCTGTTGAGTGGAAAGTTTGCAATAACCTTACTAATCATGTGGACAGATCCTGTATCCGCTGTTTGTTCCTGTTGAGTGGAAAGTTTGTAATAACCTTACACATTGTTCTTGTTGAGTGGAAAGTTTGTAATAAGCTTACACATCGTTCCTGTTGAGTGGAAAGTTTGTAATAACCTTACACATTGTTCCTGTTGAGTGGAGAGTTTGTAATAAGCTTACACATCGTTCCTGTTGTTGAGTGGAAAGTTTGTAATAACCTTACAAATCTTGCAGACAGATCCTGTATCCGCTGTTTGTTCCTGTTGAGTGGAAAGTTTGTAATAACCTTACTAATTATGTGAACAGACCCTATATCTGCTGTTTGTTCCTGTTGAGTGGAAAGCTTGTAATAACCTTACTAATCATGTGAACAGACTCTATATCTGCTGTTTGTTCCTTTTGAGTGGAAAGTTTGTAATAACCTTACTAATCATGTGAATATATATCTGCTGTTTGTTCCTGTTGAGTGGAAAGTGTGTA
>CM065726.1:3633840-3638840 GCA_033310375.1 Conus canariensis
CTGGAAATGAGCGGCGTGGGTGCAATGCCACCGACGTGGCACAGGAGATGGGACAGAAGATGTCATGATCGATTCAATTAACAGCTAACTAAAATGAAGCAGGCCGTAGCGTTGCCAATAGGCAAATAAATGCACAAATGAGCGCAATTTCACGCAGAATACGAACAGACAAGTCTTACAGAGAATTTTCGACAAATGTGTCTTCTCCAATGAGATCACAAATAACAGACAGTAAGAACGCAGACCAAACTGCTACCCAGAAAGCTGTTAGGATGGAAATGTCGGACTGTTCTACATGGAGCACTCTTCTCGTGGCGAGTAGGTAGCGTACATTATGTCGAAAACCCACTTACAAGTTTAGTGCATTAAGATAAGCATTGTTTTACACCCTGCGTCCTTTGTTTATTTGTATTGAGCGCGTTATTTAAAAAAAAAATTCAGTCAGGAGGTTCAGTGAGTAAATTCACTGAGCGTTTTTTTTAACTTCAAGTATCGTGGAGAGAGAGAGAGAGAGAGAGAGAGAGAGAGAGAGAGAGAAGAGAGAGAGAGAGAGAGAGACAGAGACGAGACAGAGAGGAGAAGAAGACAGAGAGACAGAGACAGAGACAGAGAAGAGACAAGACAAAATTCTTTATTTACAAGGATAACAGATAAGCACTGATGTGCTTTTTTTACATCCAGTCCTCGCCCTGAGTAGGGTCAACAATGCAGAATATGATAAGGCAGCAAAAGAAACATGCAAAAAGTGTGTGTGTGTGTGTGTGTGTGTGTGTGTGTGTGTGTGTGTGTGTGTGTGTGTGTGTGTGTGTGAGAGAGAGAGAGAGAGAGAGAGAGAGAGAGAGAGTCGTATAAGAATACAAGCATAACGACATAATGACAAGAGGGCAGGAGTTAGTAGGAAACACACACACACACACACACACACACACACACACACACCACACACACACACACACACTCACATTAGAAGAGAGAGAGAGAGAGAGAGAGAGAGAGAGAGAGAGAGAGAGAGAGAGAGAGAGAGAGAGAGGCCCCCCGCATTTGAAAAAAAAAAAATGAACACAGAAAATTTCTTCGACAGAGGTAATTCCCCTTATCGCAATGCCCTTTGCACTCGCAGACAACAGGCATATGAATTCCTTCTTTGGGACGAGAGCTACCGAAGTACGAAAGATGCATTGACATCAAGCGCCTGTGTCCGCGTGTGCGGTTCTCGCTAGCTTTCTTCCGTCTTTGCGGAACGAAGACCAAGTTTCAGCTGCCCCGCGTCAATGCGCTGACACGAGTGCTCGAACTGTGATGTGCGTCCAACACAAACAAACGGTTCATTCCAGCACAGACCGTGCGTAGCCTGCAGACTGAACGAAGAGCATGTAGTTTTTTTGTTCCACACGTTCCGCGGGTTACGCAACAGACGAAAGGCGATCGTATTTACAGACACAAAGAGTATATTATAGTAAGCCGGATGGTCAAACGAAAACCAGTGCGATGGTGTTAATAACAAGAAGAACGAAACGTCACTAATGGACATCTAACGCGCAAGCGGTAAGTTCAAGAAGGTTCAAGTTCCTTTAGTTATTTCCTTTACTGTCGAGTTTATTTCAGCTGTGCAGTAGAATGTTTTTCAGTGTACGATTTATCCGAAACAAATGTCTCTCTCTCTCTCTTCTCTCTCTCTCTCTCTCTCTCCTCTCTCTCTCTCTGGACCATGCTGAAATCCATGCTTATCACAACCAGACAAAAAAAAAGGCTCTAAATAAGCTCATAGTTTTCAAAGTGCTAGGAATAACAACTGATAACAATATTAGCTGGCAAGCTCACATAACCTCACTGTGCAAAAAAAGGTCTCACAGAAAGTCTATCAGCTCTCCAAAATCAAACGCTTCCTCGACCTGCATTCACGCAAGCTCGTTTTTCAGTCTCAAATTCAATCATACATAGACTATGGGTCTACTCTATGGGTCTACTCTAGCGCTAATACCCTCAAACCATTGATAAGCCTACACAAGCGAGCACTCAAATTAGTCCTGAAAAGCAGTAGTCTCCTAGACTCAGACTATAAAAAATTTCAAGTTCTCCCCTTAAGTCTGAGATTAGAATACAACAAAGGGATCATAATGCACAGAATCATGTCTGGAAGGCATCTCAACATTAGTTCACAGATTCTCAATCAATTCCTCAAGGACTCTACCCAAACTTCACGTCCCTGTTCCTAGAATTGATTCAAATCCGGTTTAACATATTCAGGTTCCTGTCAATGGAACTCGCTCCCTGAGTCAACCAAACAACACCAATGCACATCAGCCGTCAAACACCATTATTTCAATCATCTTTTGTGCCAGTGCTTGCATACTCCGCCATAAATCCAACACCAACCACTCCACCCTCTTTACCTTATGTATGAACCTGACTATTAAGAAAGTGTTTTGTACTTGAAATGCACATGTTATTCTGTTTAATAAGTATGTCTTATGTGAGTATGCGCGCGCGCGCGCGCGCGCGCGTGTGTGTTGTGTGTGTGTGTGTGTATTTCCTACTACCTCTTGCGTTCTTGTCACTATGTCGTAATGCTTGTATTCTTATGCGACTCTCTCTCTCTCTCTCTCTCTCTCTCTCTCTCTCTCTCTCTCTCTCTCTCTCTCTCTCTCTCTCTCTTATCATCCTCATCCCACTTCCCTTTATTGCCCTCCCGGAATGATAACCAGACTGTGGTTGACAGGGCTCAAGCATCACAAGGCCAAACCCATCGGCCTTTACCCCCACATCAGCTGGGGAATGATGGTATGTGTGAGGTTACTTTTCCCCACAAAACAGCCAGTCAGGAGGTCCACACCCCACATTGAACCCATCGTCATTCCCCAATGCCTCCTATCCCCTTCCCATCTCGGGACAAATGAACCCTTACTTCCCATATCCCAGATATCCAGACCCATACCCTTACCATACCCCTGATCACCGTGGAAGACAAATTTTCCAGAGACAGTTTCCGGTGTCGGATCCTGTCAATGTCATAAATACGATGCCGGGCTCCATCTATAGTATCCCAAGTTGGCCCGCCACTAACAGTCCTGTTAACCAGTGTGCTCAGCAACTAATGTCTTTGGCATCACAGCTGGTGTACCAACCTGGACACCAGTGATCTTCACTAGCTCTGCGACCACCACCTCCATAATGTATGGTCTTTCCATACATATGCTGGTGATACGAGACGTCAGACAATTGTGTTCGACCCACAAGGATGAAGCTGTGGTTTTTTTGTTTTTTTTTTGTGCATGAACATTTGAACATTTGTCTACCTTATATAAATTTTCTCTTGGTCATGTATCCAAAAGTATGCTGATAGACTCTGTTTATGCTTGTTTTCTTCTTCTTAGATGTGAGGTGTACCAATTAAAAAAAAATACTCGTTTCATGTGTGACAGGCGTTCTCGGAAAACTCGGATAGGGACAGTTCGTATTATGGCGTAAAATATATATATTTTTTGCGCCGAGATTGTGTCTTGCCCCGGAGTGAATGTTCAGGTTGCTTCTCTTACTTTCAGCCTTGTGTTCAACTCAGCTGGGTAGAATTGGTATTTCTCACTTGTTTCCAGTAGTTTTTCTGCTTTAATCTTGCATATCGTTTGTATTGAGTGTCACATTTCATTGTATGTGTTAATTTCCTCTTAATAATCATCCGTAATTGTATTGTTTTGTCATGGACAATAACGGTAGCACATCAAAGTGGCTCCGTAAAGCTGGGTTTAAAATAGGTCATCTCAATGTATGTCACTTAATGAACAAATTATCAGATGTTTCTTCCATCCTATCCAATTCAAATGACTGTTTTCATGTCTTTGGTTTTTCTGAATCACGATTATCTAGTACAATTTCTGACAATATATTATCGATCCCAGGATACAACCTTCTTAGACAAGATGCCACAGCAAAACTAGAAACGGGTATGGTGGCTTATATTCACAAATCTGTTAATTATAGACGGCTAAACTTGTTTGATACATATAAAATTGAATGCTTGTGGCTAGAGATTCGCTTGAAAGGAACAAAGCCAATCCTGGTAGGTTTCTTATACAAAAACCCAGAAGAAAGAGTTGAGTGGTTCGATCGTTTTGAATTAATGCTCGAAGACGTATTAAGTTATTCTACGGAAATAATCTTGCTTGGAGATTTTAACATCGATTTATTGAAATCACATAATAAATGGAAACAAACTTATGAAATGTGCAATTTAACTCAATTAATAAATTCACCTACACGGATAACATTACAGACGAAAACGTTAATTGATCATATTTATGTCACTAATTCTAACAACGTAGTAGAAACTACTGTACCTGTCTATGGTCTTAGTGATCATTTTCCAGTGTGTTTAACATGGTCAAAGAAAGGAATTAAAATACCCAGATGCACTCATAAGTGTATATCGTTTCGCAGCTATAAAAACTTCCACACTGAAGAATTTTTGGCCGATTTATGTATGGCAGATTTTTCTTGTGTTTTTCAATACAATCATCCTGATGATGCACTTGCTGCTTGGTACAAGATTTTTGTTCCTATTTTCAATAAGCATGTCTTGCTTCGGACTAAACGTGTTAAATTAACCGAGAAACCACCGTGGTTAACAAAAGAAATAGATGCTGAAATAAGAATTCGTGACAATTTATTACAAACAACAGGGAAAGACAAGAAATTTAGGCAACAACGGAATAAAGTCACTGAGATGAAAAGAGCTGCACGGAAGAGGTATTTTAGTGATTTAATTTCATCAAAACAAGATTCAAAATCTATTTGGAAGGCTATAAATCAGTTGTCCGGGAAAACATCACCGACATCTGCTTCTTATACGTCTAATTTGTCTGTTGAATATCTGAACAGACATTTTACTACCGTGGCAGAGAGAACAATAAAGATAAACAACACACAGGCTAATAATTTAAATCCACTGAAATGTTTCTGCGAGTCAAAAAATATTGTTGACAAACTCCATTTTCCATACATAG
>CM065726.1:3643840-3656340 GCA_033310375.1 Conus canariensis
TGTCTGTTGTGCATAGGTGAAGCCAAGGGTATTGCTGGAACCATGATCTTTGGAAATAGCGGGGCCTTCCTGAACTTACCCTGGTCAGTTCGGAGAGGACTGTGTCGCTCTGTGGCTGAAAGGGGTTGACTGCGTCCTTGCAGCACACAGTAGACTGACATTTTGGTTTTCTTACAGTAGCAGGTCGGTCAATGTCATCACGAGGAGACTGCGCAGGTCAGATGGCGTCGTCACGAGGAGACTGTATGATTGATGCACCTTCTGTAGGAGATGAGAAAACACTTTCTTCCTCCTTTCCTTCATCATTTTCACTGTCCTGGTTTGATGAAGTGTTAGGTTCACAAAATGTTCCTCACCTATTTGCCCTATAAGGGCAGGTGGAAGGGATGATTCAATGTCTCCCGCCAAGATCTTATTCATCAGGTAGCCTATCCTGGAGCTCTCTTGCTGACTTGTTACGATGTGTGTGTCCCAACCAATCATTTTCGCCATAGCTTTCACTACAATAGCATCAGCATATATGCCATTCCTGGCAATGTTGGTCAGGTACTGGTCAGTAATGTGTGACCAAAGTGGGTTAGCTGCAGAGAGGTTCCCGAGAAATGTGTTGACATCTTTCTTGAGCGAGTTTGACAGGAAGTATGACAAGTATGGCGACAAGGTGATGCACCATCAAACATCTCTCTCTCTCTCTCTCTCTCTCTCTCTCTCTCTCTCTCTCTCTCTCTCTCTCTCTTCTCTCTCCCCTCTCTCTCTCTCTCTCTCCCTCTCTCTCTCTCTCTCTGATTTTTTTGGAGGTGCTCAATATTAGGGGGGGCAGTATATAAGGCTGCCCCCCCAATATTTTTCTGGAGGGGGGCATGGCCCCCCCCCCCCCCCCCCCCCCCCTGCTTCCGCGCCGCCTGTGCTCCCCCATGTACGTGTGTGTGTGTGTGTGTGTGTGTGTGTGTGTGTGTGAGTGTGTGTGTGTGTGTGTGTGTGTGTGTGTGTGAGTGCGCGCGTGCGCGCGCGCGCGGGCGCGCACGTGCGTGCGTGCATGAGCGTTCATGTTTCTGTGCATGCATGTGATTGTGTACGTACGCATGCAGAGAGAGAGAGAGAGAGAGAGAGAGAGAGAGAGAGAGAGAGAGAGAGAGAGAGAGAACTTAGACCCACCACTCATCCGTGTCAACTGTGTGTACTGCATGCTTTCATCCCTTTCTTGTGGTTTACCAAGTGTGTGTGTGTGTGTGTGTGTGTGTGTGTGTGTGCGCGCATGTGTGTGTGTGCGTGCGTGTGTGTGTGTGTGTGTGTGTGTGTGTGTGTGTCTGTGTGTCTGTGTGTCTGTGTGAAGAATCTGCGATGTGTGTGTGCGAGTGTGTGTGTGTGTGTGTGTGTGTGTGTGTGTGTGTGTGTGTGTGTGTGTGCTTGCGCGCGCGCGCGTGTGTGTATGTGTGAGTGTGTGTGTGTGTGTGTGTGTGTGTGTGTGTGTGTGTGTGTGTGTGTGTGTGGTTTGTGCGTGCGTGCGCGCGCGCGCGTGTGAGTGCCATCATGTTCTTTCGGTTTTGTGAAGTTTGTGTTATGTTTCGGTTTTCCATACTCTATTTTCCTTCTCTGTCCCACGTTCGTTGATTTCTTGCCCCTTCAAGCCAGTCAAAACCAGTTTTCAGTGTGTACTGTGTGCGTTTCTCCCCAAACTATTCACAGTCCAGTGTGTACTGTGTGCGTTTCTCCCCAAACTATTCACAGTCCAGTGTGTACTGTGTGCGTTTCTCCCCAAACTATTCACAGTCCAGTGTGTACTGTGTGCCTTTCTCCCCAAACTATTCACAGTCCAGCGTGTACTGTGTGCGTTTCTCCCCAAACTATTCACAGTCCAGTGTGTACTGCGTGCGTTTCTCCCCAAACTATTCACAGTCCAGTGTGTGCTGTGTGCGTTTCTCCCCAAACTATTCACAGCACAGTCCAGTGTGTACTGTGTGCGATTCTCCCCAAACTATTCACAGCACAGTCCAGTGTGTGCTGTGTGCGATTCTCCCCAAACTATTCACAGCACAGTCCAGTGTGTACTGTGAGCGTTTCTCCCCAAACTATTCACAGTCCAGTGTGTACTGTGTGCGTTTCTCCCCAAACTATTCACAGTCCAGTGTGTACTGTGTGCGTTTCTCCCTAAACTATTCACAGTCCAGTGTGTACTGTGTGCATTTGTCCCCAAACTATTCACAGTCCAGTGTGTACTGTGTGCGTTTGCCCCCAAACTATTCACAGTCCAGTGTGTACTGTGTGCGTTTGTCCCAAACTATTCACAGTCCAGTGTGTACTGTGTGCGTTTCTCCCCAAACTATTCACAGTCCAGTGTGTACTGTGTGCGTTTCTCCCCAAACTATTCTCAGTCCAGTGTGTGCTGTGTGCGTTTGTCCCAAACTATTCACAGTCCAGTGTGTACTGTGTGCGTTTCTCCCCAAACTATTCACAGTCCAGTGTGTGCTGTGTGCGTTTGTCCCTAAACTATTCACAGTCCAGTGTGTACTGTTTGCGTTTCTCCCCAAACTATTCACAGTCCAGTGTGTACTGTGTGCGTTTCTCCCCAAACTATTCACAGTCCAGTGTGTACTGTGTGCGTTTCTCCCCAAACTATTCACAGTCCAGTGTGTACTGTGTGCGTTTCTCCCCAAACTATTCACAGTCCAGTGTGTGCTGTGTGCGTTTCTCCCCAAACTATTCACAGTCCAGTGTGTGCTGTGTGCGTTTCTCCCCAAACTATTCACAGTCCAGTGTGTGCTGTGTGCGTTTCTCCCCAAACTATTCACAGTCCAGTGTGTGCTGTGTGCGTTTCTCCTCAAACTATTCACAGTCCAGTGTGTGCTGTGTGCGTTTCTCCCTAAACTATTCACAGTCCAGTGTGTGCTGTGTGCATTTCTCCCCAAACCATTCACAATCCAGTGTGTGCTGTGTGCGTTTCTCCCCAAACCATTCACAGTCCAGTGTGTACTGTGTGCGTTTCTCCCCAAACTATTCACAGTCCAGTGTGTACTGTGTGCGTTTCTCCCCAAACTATTCACAGTCCAGTGTGTGCTGTGTGCGTTTCTCCCCAAACTATTCACAGTCCAGTGTGTGCTGTGTGCGTTTCTCCCCAAACTATTCACAGTCCAGTGTGTACTGTGTGCGTTTCTCCCCAAACTATTCACAGTCCAGTGTGTACTGTGTGCGTTTCTCCCCAAACTATTCACAGTCCAGTGTGTGCTGTGTGAGTTTCTCCCCAAACTATTAACAGTCCAGTGTGTACTATGTGCGTTTCTCCTAAACTATTCACAGTCCAGTGTGTACTGTGTGCGTTTGTCCCTAAACTATTCACAGTCCAGTGTGTACTGTGTGTATTTCTCCCCAAACTGTTCACAGTCCGGTGTGTACTGTGTGTGTTTCTCCCCAAACTATTCACAGTCCAGTGTGTACTGTGTGCGTTTCTCCCCAAACTATTCACAGTCCAGTGTGTACTCTGTGCGTTTGTCCCTAAACTATTCACAGTCCAGTGTGTACTCTCTGTGTTTCTCCCTAAAGTATTCACAGTCTAGTGTGTACTGTGTGCGTTTGTCCCTAAACTATTCACAGTCCAGTGTGTACTGTGTGCGTTTGTCCCTAAACTATTCACAGTCCAGTGTGTGCTGTGTGCGTTTCTCCCCAAACTATTCACAGTCCAGTGTGTGCTGTGTGCGTTTCTCCCCAAACCATTCACAATCCAGTGTGTACTGTGTGCGTTTCTCCCCAAACCATTCACAATCCAGTGTGTACTGTGTGCGTTTCTCCCCAAACTATTCACAGTCTAGTGTGTACTGTGTGCGTTTCTCCCCAAACTATTCACAGTCCAGTGTGTACTGTGTGCGTTTCTTCCCAAACTATTCACAGTCCAGTGTGTACTGTGTGCGTTTCTCCCCAAACTATTCACAGTCCAGTGTGTGCTGTGTGCGTTTCTCCCCAAACTATTCACAGTCCAGTGTGTACTATGTGCGTTTGTCCCTAAACTATTCACAGTCCAGTGTGTACTGTGTGCGTTTGTCCCTAAACTATTCACAGTCCAGTGTGTACTGTGTGCATTTCTCCCCAAACTGTTCACAGTCCAGTGTGTACTGTGTGTGTTTCTCCCCAAACTATTCACAGTCCAGTGTGTACTGTGTGCGTTTCTCCCTAAACTATTCACAGTCCAGTGTGTACTCTGTGCGTTTCTCCCTAAACTATTCACAGTCCAGTGTGTACTCTCTGTGTTTCTCCCTAAACTATTCACAGTCCAGTGTGTACTGTGTGCGTTTGTCCCTAAACTATTCACAGTCCAGTGTGTACTGTGTGCGTTTGTCCCTAAACTATTCACAGTCCAGTGTGTGCTGTGTGCGTTTCTCCCCAAACTATTCACAGTCCAGTGTGTACTCTCTGTGTTTCTCCCTAAGCTATTCACATTCCTACGGCGGATGAGACAACGGCGTGTTAAGACAACGGCGTGTTAAGACAACGGCGTGTTAAGACAACGGCGTGTTAAGACAGCGTGTTAAGACAACGGCGTGTTAAGACAACGGCGTGTTAAGACAACGGTGTGTTAAGACAACGGCGTGTTAAGACAACGGCGTGTTAAGAGCTCCAGCCATTCTGCTTGATTTCTCACTCCCAGATGTAGAAAAATAATGAAAAAGATGTAAATGTAATCAAAATACATTTGACGTATATGAGCAAATAGAGACTGCAGAATGGACAGCTAGTTAGTGGCCGCCCAGATGGTATGTACATTTTCACTACCTAGTCGCCAGATTCGCACACACACACACACACACACACACACACACACACACACACACACACACACACACACACACACCCTGTCTCTCTCTCTCTCTCTCTCTCTCTCAAGCACACACACACACACACACACACACACACACACACACACACACACACACACACACACGAGCGCGTGTGCGCGCACAGAGTTTTCAAAACAAAAACAGAAGAAAGGCCTACAAAAGCCCCAAAAGGAAGTTGACTACTGTAAGAAAATATAAAACAAACCCTATACCAACCCAAACCAACCCAACCCAAACCAACCAACCAACCAACCAACCAAACGAGACAAAGTCAATCGGAGCGACAGATAGGAGGATGTTACCAACACCGAATCTGCTGAAGACTGAGGTGCTATATCTCCTGATCTGATGGACCTTACATGGTGGTCTGGATCCTAGTCTTTCAATTAAGAGAACAATCCAAAATCTCCTGTGCAGCATGCACTCAACACACATGGAACGACAAAAGCCCGTGATAAGATAAAACCATAAATGTGCAGTATGCGCTCAACACACATGGAATGACAAAAGTCCGTGATAAGATAAAACCATAAATGTGCAGTATGCGCTCAACACACATGGAACGACAAAAGTCCGTGATAAGATAAAACCATAAATGTGCAGTATGCGCTCAACACACATGGAACGACAAAAGTCCGTGATAAGATAAAACCATAAATGTGCAGTATGCGCTCAACACACATGGAACGACAAAAGTCCGTGATAAGATAAAACCATAAATGTGCAGTATGCGCTCAACACACATGGAACGACAAAAGTCCGTGATAAGATAAAACCATAAATGTGCAGTATGCGCTCAACACACATGGAACGACAAAAGTCCGTGATAAGATAAAACCATAAATGTGCAGTATGCGCTCAACACACATGGAACGACAAAAGTCCGTGATAAGATAAAACCATAAATGTGCAGTATGCACTCAACACACATGGAACGACAAAAGTCCGTGATAAGATAAAACCATAAATGTGCAGTATGCACTCAACACACATGGAACGACAAAAGCCCGTGATAAGATAAAACCATAAATGTGCAGTATGCGCTCAACACTAATGGAATGACAAAAGTCCATGATAAGATAAAACCATAAATGTGCAGTATGCGCTCAACACTCATGGAATGACAAAAGCCCGTGATAAGATAAAACCATAAATGTGCAGTATGTGCTCAACACTCATGGAATGACAAAAGTCCATGTTAAGATAAAACCATAAATGTGCAGTATGCGCTCAACACTCATGGAATGACAAAAGTCTGTAATAAGATCAAACGGTAATTGTGCATCAACAGATTAAAAAAAAGACCTACCAGCAATAGATAGGATGCAATGACATGTGATATTGTTCGTTACAGTACAATAAACCCCATGCAAAGCAATGCAACATAACCCATTTGTGATGAGAGATATGGATGGTAGGTGGGTCCTCTAGGGGAAGGACTTAGAATAGTTTCTCAATGAGAATTATCTTAACCTTTCACCTACACCCACTCTCTTACTAGTGGTGGAAGGAGCAACTTTCTGGTACTAGTTATCGAAAGAAATTTATATTTTGTTCTGGGTCTTGTTAAAATACTAAAGAGTGGCTCTGAGATAATTTTTCCTTAGGCCTGTACTCTTAGAAGTACTTGTAGCTCCGAGAGACAGAATTGAAGAGAGAAGTTCAAACATTCAACACTGATTGAACAACAGAGAACTGACGTAAGTTAAGTGCAATGTCGCACATCAACTTTACTTGCTTACACATAGGTAAGTATTTACATGTCACTTCAACAGGCAAGGTTTTAGTTTTCATTGAACCACAACCATGAGGGGCCCTTCCTCACTCCTACTTTACATACTTGCACTCAGTGCAGCTGCTTAAGTTGGAATACAGTGGGCCTGTCTAAGTTACACTGAATGCATCTGGTTGAGATACATCCACTTCGCTTGCATACACCCAGTGCAGTAGCCAAAGTGGTACTCATAGACAGTTTCTCACTGTTTCATCATAAAGTGAGGGTAAGGGTCTGATGGATTTGAGTCCAGGTGGTCAGCTAACTTAGCTTATATCAGAGAGGGTAGTTGATCTCTCCTGTGGCTGGTGACTGCCCTGCCTGTGGATTGGTTGTCTGGTGTCACCCTGGTTTAGAGTGTAGCCATGGTGTCTGGCGTTCCTCCGGTTTCTGGCATAGCCCCAGCGTATGGTTCTGCTACCATGTGTAGTGTGACCAGTATCCTAGTTTTTTTTTCCTGGGAATGAACCAGTGAATGACTAGAGATCAAGCAGCAGGTTATCAGGAGTTTATCAGGCCTTCTCTAGTCATCCCTTTTTCTCTCCTGTTCTGATCTACAGGCAGTCTTGAGGGGTCAGTGAAGTAGTGACTCTATGTGTCTGGTATATGTATTCTAAACTGTCAAATCAGGTTTCTGATCTGGCTGACAAGATGTCATTTACACATCAGGAGTGAGAGGGGGAGGGATCTAGTCTTATCACCATTCGCCTCGGAAATTGTTTGAACCTAATCGGCACCGGTTAATTTATGCGTCTGTATAGGCGAATGGTAATTTAGACCATCACGGGAAAACTCAGTGACATTATCTACCACAGGTTCGCAGCCCACGGGCGGTACATATGAAAGATGGGGGGGGGGGGGGGGGGGGGGGGGTTGGTGGAGAAGGAGGGAGGTTTTGCCGGGGTTACCCTTTGTGTCAACTAAGGACGCTCGTGGCTTGGGGGGGGGGGGGGGGGGTTGGTGGTGGTGGTGGTGGTGGAGTGGAGAGAGCGGCAACATGCCTTTGTTTCACAGGATAGAAGAGGGGGGGGTGAGATGGGCCATTGTTACAAGGCAATGTAAATTTTACTGCGCCGTAGCTGCTCAGAGTGGAGAAGGAGGGTTGAGAGGGGAAGGGAGGTAGACCAATAGGAATGACGCAGAGCGTGGCATGACGCAATTTTCTCTTGTACGAGATTGCGAAGTTAGAGGGCTCACACTGTTCTAAGAGAGAGAAAAGGGGTGGGGGGGGGGGGGATGGGTTGAGAGGGGAGAGTGGGCCTAGATTTGAAATCTATTCTTTGGTTTGGGGTTTTAGTGGGACCGATCGGATGGGTTTGTCAAGCGTTTCGTTACACCATTCCAATACAGTCTGGTGAAAAACACTTTATACACTAATATACTCTTTATGCTCTAATACAACACAGTACAGTGCAATCATATACAATCACGAAATCTTTTCAAAGTCATTTTTAACAGTAACAAAAAGATTGTGTGTGTGTGTGTGTGCGCGCGCGTTTCACTTTGTTTTGTTTTGTTCTCCTCATCTTCCCATCCTTCCTCTGTAGTCCTCCTTTCCTCCCGGTCCACAAAACAAGAGAGAATCCAGAAAGAGAGATGCCAGTGGCAGACTCCAATAATGTTTGTGCGTCACATGAAAAAAAAACACTGGTTTCGAAGAGGAGAAGTCAAATGCGAAAATTGACAGAATTAGCAATAAACAAATAGGGTAACTCTTGCTCTCGTTAGAAAACCTAACACAGAGTAACCTTTATTGAAGACTGGCACAGCCTTTTAAACTTGAACAAAGTCAGACAAATACAAAGACGAACAATCTAACAGTGGGGGGAAAAAACAAGAGCAGGCCAACAACCCCTCCGTCATCGCAGTAATGACTTGGCAAAGATTTGGACTTGGAGGACTTGGATTTGGAGGGGGGATCAAGATGAAGAAAATGGGAATATGAAATGAAGAAAATATATTATAAATATGAAAAACTCTTCACTAGCTGCATGAGGTAACCATCGTAGTCCCTCTTGAAGGCAAATCTGTTTGTATTGCCTGCTCCTTGGCCTTTCTTCTGCTGGATCGGACTCATCAGGGAGAACAGCTAGTTGTGTCTGTGCTCCTGGCGTCAAATAGAGACACACTACAGTCCATAATACTGTGGTGTTTTCATCACCAAGGGTTCAAAAAGAATCCAACAGCACCCCCAAAGCAGCCAGTGAAGGGTAATAAATGAAATGAAACAAAACGAAAGTGTGGGGAGGAAAAAAGTTGCTGAAAAACTAAAGATATTATGCAAACAGTATAAAATGTAGGGGACAATCTTTGAGCCTACGCCTGAGGATCCACCCAAAGATTCAAGGGAGATCAAAAGACAAACACAAAGATGGACAGAAACAAACACAAGTAACCTTGGTTTAACTGAAACGAAATTGAAAATGAAATGAGGCAGGGAACAGTAAACAATAAACAATAAACAAGTAGGGTAACTCTTGCTCCCACAAGAAAACCTAACACAGAGTGACTTTTATTCAAGACTGGCACAGCCTTTTAAACTTGAACAACGTCAGGCTTATACAAAGACGAACAATCTAATAGTGGGGGAAAAACAAGCGCAGGTCAACAACCCCTCCATCATCGCAGTAATGACTTGGCAGAGATTTGGGGGGGGGGGGGGGGGGGGGGGGGATGAAGAGAAATGGGAACATGAAATGAAGAAAATATATTATAGATATGAAAACTCTTCACTAGCTGCATGAGGGAACCATCGTAATCCCTCTTGAAGGCAGATTTATTTGTATTGCCTGCTCTGAGGCCTTTCGTCCACTGGATCGGACTCATCAGGGAGACACGGCTCATTGTGTTTGGCGTTGTTCAAGTTTAAAAGGCTGTGCCAGTCTTCAGTAAAAGTTACTCTGTGTTAAGTTTTCTTATGGGAGCAAGAGTTACCCTACTTGTTTATTGTTTATTGTTTACTGTACCCTGCCTCATGACAGAATTAGTTTTTAACCTGAGAATGTTTACGGATAAGGAGCAGCACAGGCGACCTACCTGTTAGCCTGCATCGTGGGATATACTGTCCAAGTCGGTTATCTCACACAGCAATGGTGTCTTGATGTGCGGCATAATGTATGTCGCAAAGCAACACCTGCTTATTGTCGTACCGTATTATGCTAAAAGACAATACACCACGTGAGTTGCTTCCCTTGAAGCCCTTCTGTTTTCGTTGTCATTCCTTTTTTTTTTTTTTTTTTCTTAAGCAGAACGACACAAGATGAATCAATCTGCATAAAGCCGGGTTTGTGTGTGTGTGTGTGTGTGTGTGTGTGCGCGCGCGCGCGCGCGCGTGCGTTTGTGTGGGTGGTGGGGATAGGGATTCAGTGTTTTCTCCAGACTGAATTCGTACTGCATGTAGCAAGCAAAATGCTTCAGCAGGCTGAAGGTGTAATAAATTGCAAGTATTGTACACATTTAGTATGATAACACCATGAAATGCATTTCCTGAAACAGCAAAATTACGAAGGAAATAAATGTTATTGACTACATTGCAAATATTGTATACGTTCAGTATGATATAACCACGAAATGCATTTCCCGAAACAGCAAAATTACGAAGGAAATAAAGGTTATTGACTACATACATAGGTTATTTTATGAGCAACAAGAGAAAGTTTTGGTGTTTTATTTCACGGGCGGGCGGAGATTATTATTATTTAACCGAGAACAGTGATTCCTGGAAAAGAATTTTACAAAAGGAACTCTGGCTTGTCTGTATATTTGAATAACGTCAAGTGAAAGGCATTTTGTTTCAGGCAGACAGTGATGAGAGTAGGGACGGGATAGAGAATTGCATAACATAGCTTGAGCTGAGCTTCCTGCAAAAGAAATATTACGAAAGGGACAGCGGCTATTTTAAAGAGGGATGAGTAAAGAACACGTTTTTTTTTTCTATATTATTTATTTATTTGTTTATTCATTCATTTGAGCATTCAGTTAACTATTTTTCTATTTATTTATTTGTTTATTTACTAATTTATTTAAGGAGGAGAAGTAGCGCTGGGAATGGAGACGGGGAGGTGGGAGTGGGTATGGAGGGGGGGGGGTGAGGGAGGGGGAAGGGGCAGAGAAAACTCAAGACTGACACGGGAACTGTGGGCTGTTCTGTCAGGGTTGACAGACAGAACTGAGCATTTGGAACTTTCCTCAGCAACAGGGATGGAAGAGAGATGCGAATGTTCGGAACAGGCGAAATTCACCAATGTATCAGTCTATGGGCGGGTTTGCGGGGGCGAGCGGCTTCATCAACAAACCTAGCTGTCACCACGTTAGAGGCAGGTTTGTCAGGAATTAGCTGGTTGTCTTGCTATCATTTAAAAAAAAAATTTTTTTAGGTGATTTAAATAAATGAATGAGACTGAGATAAGGCATACATTGTCCAATACATAGAGACACGGAGGGGAGAGAGATGTGGAAAATGGAGGGATATGAAGAGAGAGAGAGAGAGAGAGAGAGAGAGAGAGAGAGAGAGAGAGAGAGGGGGGGGGGGGAGAGAGTGAGTTAGCGAGAGAGAGAGAGACAGACAGACAGAGAGACAGAGAGAGACAGAGTGAGAGAGAGAGAGAGACCGAGAGAGAGACAGAGAGTGAGAGACAAAGAGTGAGAAACAGAGAGAGAGAGTGACAGAGAGAGAGAGAGAGAGAGAGAGTGAGAGAGAGAGTGAGAGAGAGAGAGTGAAAGGGGATGGGGGGGGGGAGGGTGTGCGTAGGTTGGAAGGTATCCAAGTTTGCTGGATCCCCACCCCTCCCCCACCCGGCCCCCACCTACAGCCTGCTACCATCATCTATTCTGAAAAAAAAAGACTAAAAAAAAAAAAAAAAAAAAAAAAAAAAGCGCTTTAAAGAGGAACACGTTCCGAAAATAAATTAGCGTGGAGGTGGGGTGGTCGTAGAACCGCGTCCTCAGCAAACATTGCAGAGAGGATGTGCGGTTTCCCTTCCATTCCCCCATCGCCATCCCCCCCCCCCCCCCCCCTTCCCCAGCCCCCTCCTCCTCTGATCAACAACTTTTTGAGTATGTGTTTTTGATTCGCTACACGAGAAGCAGTTCAGCCGCTGCACATGCCATTCTCTTCACCTGCATGAATAATATAATGTTGATGCTACTACTCCTTTCCCCTTTCCCAGCTCAGCAATGGTTTGGCCATTGTAGGCCAACAAAAAACAACATTGGAACCCTTTCAAACCTTTTGACGAGATAATCTGCCCCTGATATCAACACATCCCTCTCCCTTCCTCTCTTCTTCCCTTCCTTCCTTCTCTCCCTCTCTCTCTCTCTCTCTCTCTCTCTCTCTCTCTCTCTCTCTCTCTCCACACACACACACACACACAACACACACACACACACACACACACACACAACACACACACACACGACGTGTGTGTGTGTGTGTGTGTGTGTGTGTGTGTGTGTGTGTGTGTGTGTGTGGGTGGGGGTGTGTGTGCGCGCGCGCGCGCGTGTGTGTATGTGTGTGTATGTGTGTGTGTGTGTGTGTGTGTGTGTGTGTGTGTGTGTGTGTGTGTGTGATAAAACATCCCAACTTTAAACAACTGCTTTCCACAAGCCTGGATTTTGATTTAAATTCTTTTTCCCTTCTCTGAGTGCTCATCTTTGCTTTTGGGGGAGAAAAATGTCTTACACCAAGCCTGAGGAGCTCTTCAGTGAACAAACCAGCCGTAGAGCTTCTCTCTGTCTGTCTGTCTATCTGTCTTTCTATCTATCTATCTGTCTGTCTGTTTGTCTGTCTATCTATCTATCTATCTATCTATCTATCTATCTGTCTGTCTGTCTGTCTGTCCATCTCTCTCTCTCTCTCTCTCGTCTCTCTCTCTCTCTCTCTCTCTCTCTCTCTCTCTCTC
>CM065726.1:3658840-3668840 GCA_033310375.1 Conus canariensis
TTGTCCGCAGCTTTTGACACCATCTGCCACTCTATTCTATGCAACGTCTTTTAGTAATACTTTGGTGTGACAGGAACAGCCCTTCAATGGCTTGAATCCGATCTTGCCGAAAGACCTCTGTTAATGCTTGTGAGCGGTGTCAGATCTCAAACCGCTAACTTCGAATCTGGTGTTCTACGGTGTTCTGCTAATGGACCCGTGTTCTTCGTGATGTACAGCCATTCTCTGTCTCAGGTTGTTGTGTGGGAACAATGCCACTGGGTGACACGGAGGATGAGACATGAAAACAAGCAAATGAAGAAATAAATAGAAAAAAGAGGCGTCGACGATGACAGTTAACTGTTTTGGTTTTCATGCTGACAGTATTGTGTTAGTTTCCAAGCAGGTAATTAACTCCTTGGGATTTGTTTTTGTTTGTTTTTTACTGGCAGTTAACTGCACGGGTTTTTTCGCTGAAAGTTGTGTTCAGGTTTCCTTGCTGACAATTAACGATTCGGGTTTTCTTGCTGGCATGTAATTGTCGGGGGGTTTTCTGGCTGGTTGTTAACTGTTCGGGTTTTCTTGCTGAACGTTAACTGCCCGAGTGTCGTTGCAGGCAGGTGAACCGTTTTGGTTTTCTTGCTTACAGAGTTATGTGCAGTTTTTGTTTTCTGATAGTTAATTACTCAGGTTTTCACTGTGTTGGCAGTTTACTTCCCGGTTTCCTTGCTTGAAGGTTCTTGCTTGGGTTTCCGTGATGACGGTTTGCTGTTTGGGTTTTTTTTTTTTTTTTTTTTTTTTTTTTTGGTACAGTCAGTCGTTACGGTTTCTTTCTGACAATTTACTGCGTAGGATTTCTTCCTGGAAGTCTATTGCTTGGGTTTCCTTGCTCGGACTTTGTTGCTGGCAGTTCACAGTTTGGGTTTTTGTTGGCGGCGCTTGCTTGGGTTTTCCAGTTGGCAGCAACTGCTCTGTCGTTTTTGGTTCTTGTGCATTAAACATCTGGAAAAGCGTTCAGTATAACTGAAGACAAAGAAAACACATCTCATAGTCTGGGTCGCCAAGCACCATGGCGGCCAAGCAGGAATGCATTGTGATGTGTGCATTCACTTGGCAAACAAGCAGTATGTCTCTCTGAACCTGTCTGTCGCTTACTTTTCTCCTTCTCTTTCTTTAATATGCTTGTTTGTGAGTTCTCCGCAAACGGTATCCATTATCTTGAACAGCGTATGCACTCATTCACACCACACACACACACACACACACACACACACACACACACACACACACACACACACACGCACGCACTCGCACGCACGCAAACGCGCGCGCGCGCGCGCGCACGCACGCACGCACGCACACACACACACACACACACACACACACACACACACACACACACACACACACACACATACAATGGAACAATACTGATTCCTTCCGCCCCTTTTGGGATTTGGGAAATAGTGCGTTTAAAGCAATAACAGGAAAAGGGAAAGAAACAAGCCAAAATAAAACATACATTATAATAATAATAATGATTTCTTATATAGCGCTTAATCAAACGAATTTCTCTAAGCACTTTACAAAGTCATACTACATTCACCCTTCTCATATACAATAATACACCTTACACCCAACTACAAATACTATTACTACAATAACTAACAAATCCTAATCCTACCAATGTGACATTCACTTATTCTTCAAATATCACTACAAAAACTTAATCCTATAACGTTCAATCATACAACAAATACATATAATAGAGAAGATACACATACGCTACATTTGGAAAGGCCCAGACGGCTATGAGTTAGGTTGTACCCCCCCCCCCCTCCCCACAGCATTGACTAACAATTTACAACACTTGAGATAATGTAATATACTTTGACAACAGAAGCATTAATTTGTTTTCGATTACACACACGCACGCACACACACACGCAACCACACACACACACACACACACACACACACACACAACACACACACACACACACACATCGCGCGCGCGCTCACGCGTCCAGGGTACCGCACTTTCACGCATATAGACACGCTCGCACTCACGCATGCATCTACGCACGCGTACGCCCCCCACCCCCCCACCCCCCTCCCCGCAGGAGAGAGAGAGAGAGAGAGAGAGAGAGAGAGAAGAGGAGAGGACAAGACAGAGAGAGACAGAGAGAGAGAGACAGATAGACAGACAGACAGACAGACAGACAGATAGACAGACAGACAGACAGACACAGACAGACAGATAGACAGACAGACAGACAGACAGACAGACAGCAGACAGAGATTCATGATTGTTCAGTATACTGATTAGCGTAGGTTAATGACAAAACATGCTGCACTTTGGTGAGAACGCTATCTTGAGAGGGAGATAAAGGGATGGAAAGTGAGGGAAAGTAGAAAGAGAGGAGGAGAGGGAGGCGAAGAAGAAGAAGAGGAAAGAGCTGAACACAAAAAAGACACAGTATACCCTAATGACTGAAAAGAAAGAACACAAAATAGTGAAAATAGTTATCAATTCAATTCAATTCAATCAATTCAATCAACTTTATTGTCCATCGGAAATGTGTATACTGCTCCACATCATTTCACTAGTACATAAGACATTACAAAAAGACATTATACATCGTTACACAAAAGTCTTTGTTAGTATATGTATTTATATATACATAAACACTTACATACACACCCCACCCCCCACCCCCACCCCCACACACATGCATAGTTAAAGAGGAATGGATTCTGTAGCACTATCATCTTTGAATTGCTAAAGTCTCGGGGGACATCCTAAAAGAAAGGACGTGTGTCAATTTGTAAGACAAAATCAATACTCTATTTATTTTCTGCAAGATACTAATTCCACAAGTGAATTAGAACGCCAGATGAGAAGTGGAAGGAGTGACGAATGTATATTTGCTTCCGACAACTCTCGATCGAGAAGCGTTGCAATACTCTTCAGTAGTAACGTTGATTTCAAAATAAAGAAAACTACTGAAGATGCTCATCATAATTATATAATAGTAACCATAAAGAAAAATTGGAATATATTTATACCGAATATCTATGGATCAAATAAAGATGAACCGTCCTCCTTTGAAAATATCAAATCAAAAATAGATTTAAATTTCCCCGACATGATAATGGCAGGGGACTGGGATTTGGTCTATAACCCTAGTAAAGATTATCACAATTATAAACATAACGTTCGTGCTCAGGAAGATGTTACAGAAATTATGTTGATATATGGAGAGAACTGAACCAGGACACGCGGCGCTATACTTTGAGATAACCCAAACCGTTTCAAAAAAGCAGGTCAGATTTCTTTTTAGAGTCCGATACATTAATGGCTTATATAGAAGATGCTGATATTTTGTTCGGATGCAGAACAGATCATCTTTGGTATACATGAATATTGTTTTTAAGAGAGATGACAGGCGTAAAGGGTTCTTGAAATTGAGTTCTTCTCTTTTGAGAGGCAAGCAATAGACAGAGAGAGAGAGAGAGAGAGAGAGGAGAAGAGAGAGAGAGAGAGAGAGAGAGAGAGAGAGCAGTTACAAAATGAAGTAGAAACAGCAGAAAAAAGAAGGGGGGGGGGGGGGGGGCAGAGAGAGATAGGGGAGGTGTGTGGGAGGGGACCGGCAAGGGAGAGAATAAAGAGAAATAAATGGATGTGAGAGAGAACGATAGGGGCGGCAAGGGAGAGAATAAAGAGAAATAAATGAATGTGAGAGAGAACAATAGGGGCGGCAGAGGAGAGAATAAAGAGAAATAAATGGATGTGAGAGAGAACGATAGGGGCGGCAAGGGAGAGAATAAAGAGAAATAAATGGATGTGAGAGAGAACAATAGGGGCGGCAAGGGAGAGAAAAAAAGAAATAAATGAATGTGAGAGAGAAAGGAAGAAGGGGAGAGAGACGGTGGGCTGGGATGGGGTGAGGGTAAGACAGTTCAAAATGAATACGGGCAGAATGGGGAAATATTAGAAGAGAGCATAGTCGCTTTCAGAGAGGTATGGAGGTAGAAAAACAAATCCAAACAAAGTAAAACAAAAGAAAAACCCTTATACCAATGGAGTACCAGTCTGGATGTTGGAAGAATTTAGTGAGGCTGTTTGTTTGTTTGTTTGTTTTGCTTGTTTGTTCAGACAGGCAGCATCTCAGGGTTATAGCTTCTGCTGGTAAACCGCCAGGTGGCGCGATATAAAGACGATGGGTCTGTTTTTTAATAACCCCTAAATGTCGGTACGTTGCTTTGTTACATTCAACGTAGCATCACTGAAGCGCTGCCTGCCGGCTCCTGTTACCGCACAAAATGTCACCACTGCACAAAATGTCACAATGATATTTTGTGCAGTTATTCACTGCACAAAATTGTCACAATTTGCACAGATTTGCACAAATGTCACAATTGTGACAATCTGTGCACATGTATGCCTTTTTTGAAATCACTGCTGCACAAATGGTCACAACTCTCTCTCTTATCTCTGTGTGTGTGGGTGTGGGTTGGTGTGTGTGTGTGGGTGGGTGGATGGATGGGTGGATATACTCTATGGTGTCCACGTTTTTTTTTTTTGCGTTTTTCAATTTGGCTTGCAATTTATATTTTTCAATTTTATATATAATATATACTTTTAGTCTGTATTCTCTGCACATGTTTTACGAGGTGACAGCGGACTAACAAGACTGACAGAGGTTGTGACATTTTCTGCAAGAGTGAATTCGAAAATGGGGCATAGGTGCACAAATTGTCACAACTGCGAGTTGTGACATTCTGTACAGTCCTTCACTGCTCAAAATGTCACAACTGGCACAAAATGTCACAATTGTCACAATTGTGACATTTTGTGCAATGGTAACATTTTGTGCGGTAACTGTTCCCGTACTGCCGAAAACTGATGACAGCGGCGGAATGGGTTCGACAGGTAGAGAAAAGTGTCAGATTGCTCGCAAAGATTATAGCAGCATCTGTTTTGAGTTGAGACAGACAGGGAAAGGGGGAGACAGAGAGAGAGAGAGAGAGAGAGAGAGAGAGAGAGAGAGAGAGAGAGGTGGGGAGGGAGGGAGAGAGAGGGGGGAAGGGGAGAGAGGGGGAGGGGAAGAGAGAGAGAGAGAGAGAGAGAGAGAGAGAGAGAGAGAGAGACAGACAGACAGACAGACAGACAGACAGACAGACAGAGAGAAGAAGAAGGAGAAGAAGAAGAAGAAGAAGAAGAAGAAGAAGAAGAAGAAGAGAGGAGGAGGAGGAGGAGGAGGAGGACAAAGACGAAGAAGAGGAAGAATGCAAAGAAGAAGAAGAATGAGAAGAAGAAGAAGAAGAAGAAGAAGAAGAAGAAGAAGAAGAAGAAGTAAAGAAGAAGAAGAAGAAGAAGAAGAAGAAGAAGAAGAAAGGGAAGCTTGGAGGATGAAGGGAAGAGATAGGAAAAAAAGGACCGGGAGGGAGGTGTGGGGGAGGGAAGAAGTAGGAGATGGGGGAGGGGTGGGGGTGGGGGTGGGGGGCTGCAGAAGAAGAAAAATAAATGTGTTGAGATGAAGACGATAACGATAGGGAGAGGCAGAATCATACACACACACACACACACACACACACACACACACACACACACACACACACACGCACGCACGCACGCACGCACGTATGCACGCACGTACTCACGCACGCACACACATACACACTCATTCACTCACTCACTTACCCACTGACTCACTCACTCACTTACGCACAGAGAGAGAGAGAGGAGAGAGAGAGAGGAGAGAGAAGAGAGAGGGTTGTACATTATCCTCCTTTTTATCTCACGTATGTAAATTAGGTGAATCTTTTTAGTATACGCACGCACACACGCACGCACGCACGCACACACACACACACACACACACACACACACACACACACACACACACACACACACCACACACGCACCACACACCACACACACACACACACACACACACACACACACACACACACACACACACCCCGAGCGCACGAGCATGTGTGTGTATGTGTTTGCGATATGTGAAGTAGACCTTATGATTGGCGCTCCCCTTCTCCCTTCTCCTGTCTTCGTTTTTTCTTCTTTTTCCTTCTTCTTTCTTCTTCTTCTTCTTTTTCCTTCTTCATTTTTCTTTTAATCATAAGAAAACCAGGTTGGCAGAATGACAGGTAAACATTGGCACGACCTTTCCAGCCGTCGTTTATCTGCAGATATAGAGCTGATACCCAAAGATGAGGGTTATAAATCTCAGTACACTCTATCATCAGTATTTTAATATGCCAAAAATGCTATCCCAGAAACGTCATGATTTTCATGTGATGGTTTTCTTCTTCTTCTTCTTCTTTTTGGTTGGTTTGTTTGCTTTTTAACAGATTCCAAAGAATTTTTTTTCTGCAGATATGTTAGAAAATTAAAATCTTTAATGCAGGAATTTTGGCAAATATTGAAAGTACTAGATATCATGCTCTTAAACTCAGATTATGTTGGAGCAATTTTTGCCAGTCAAACAAAACAACCAAAAAAAGAAAACCATCACATGAAAATCATGACGTTTCTGGAATGGCAGTTTTGGTAAATTAAAATACTAATAATAGAGCGTACAGAGATTTACAACCCTCATCGTTGCGTATCAGGTCTATATCTGCAGACAAACGACGGCTGCTTTTTAGCTGATTCCAAAGAATTTTTTCTGCAGATATGTTAAAAATGTAAATCTTTTAATGCATGAATTTTGGCAAATATTGCAAGTGCTAGATATCATCCTCTTAACTCAGATTATGTTGGTGCAATTTTTGCCAGTCACACCCCAGAGTGTATGATACCCTGTCCCACTTACCATTAAACCTTCTTTTTTTTTTTTGGGGGGGGGGGGGGGGCTTACACAGAATGAAAACTCTTCGTAAAGTTTCAGCGACCATATCCAGGGAAAGAGAGACAATTGCTTATATTACTTTTTGTCACCAACCAAATTTTGTAGCTGTGTCTTTCATCTGACAAAATCCATTCGATGACAGATTGGAATTCTTGCCCGATTGCAAAGGAATGTGTGAGAATTTTTATGTCTAATTTCATATAAAAGAGGTCTACACCGAAAGTGCGACTTGAACAACAAATCGGTATTATTAAAGGGAGAAGATCTCGTATTATTATGAATATAAGACAACAACTACAAGTCGGTATTATTAAAGGGCGAAGAATCTCGTATTATTATGAATATAAGACAACAACTACAAATCGGTATTATTAAAGGGAGAAGAATCTCGTATTATGAACTTAAGGCAACAACTACAAATGTTTACTTCTGCCTGATGCGGTCCACAATCTTGCTTTTTGAAATCAATAAAAATTTTGGGCCTCAACAGCAAAGCATGTCATTCTTTATTTGTTTTAAGCATTTGTGAGATGTTTGTATTCTATTGGTTTGTTTGTTTGTGTGTTGTTGTTTTTTTGTATGTTTTTGTTTAATCAATATATTTGCATTCTGAACTCGGATGGTGACTAATTCAAGTGTTACGGATCTCAAATGGGAATGCCCATTCACACCTAGTAGCTTCATAATGGGAGAAGGAAATGGGTTTAATTTTGCATTTGCAGCCGCATTTACTTCCATATAGCTACAGGTTCTCGATGTGTGTGTGTGTGTGTGTGTGTGTGTGTGTGTGTGTGTGTGTGTGTGTGTGTGTGTGTGTGAGAGAGAGAGATGAGAGAGAGAGAGAGAGGAGAGAGAGAGAGAGAGAGAGAGAATGTGGATTGAGTTATTCCAATGACAGCAGATAAGAAGTTACCTTTATCCGTCTGGCTGTTGACCGTAGGTATAGACGTCTGGCTGTTGACCCTAGATAGACGTCTGGCTGTTGACCCTAGGTAGACGACTGGTTGTTGACCCTAGGTAGACGTCTGGCTGTTGACCCTAGGTAGACGTCTGGCTGTTGACCCTAGGTAGACGTCTGGCTGTTGACCTCAGATAGACGGAAAGTCGGAGGGAAAGGGTAGGGGGTGGAGAGGAGGGAAAGGGAAGTGGGGGAGGGGGAGGCTCAGTGTACGTATCAAAGGCCCTGGCCCCGTATCAGAGAGAGAGAGAGAGAGAGAGAGAGAGAGAGAGAGAGAGAGAGAGGAGAGAGAGAAGAGGAGAGAGAGAAGAGAGAAGAGAAGAGAGAGAGAGAGAGAGAATACGAATACATATACAAATACGAATATTTTGATTAGATTGGGCCATAGCCCTCATCTGAAGGGGCAGTTGTATCATATGACAAGCATGTCAAATTTTGTTATTGCGGTTAACTAATGTAAGAACCAATAGATTTGTTTTAATATGTACATACACACAGTTGTCTCAGTTTTGTGAACTTACAACGCCATATTAGAGCACAAATTTCATTTTTTGATGCCGTAAGTAAATTGTATCTAAAGCAATTGATTGAATTAAATTTCTCCTCAAACCATTTGCAATAGGACAGTAGTGCATAATATGTAAAAAAAAAAAAAAATTCTTTAGAGTAATTACATATACGGGACACTGTTCTAGACCCCATACATTACATCCAAACTGATGACAGGCAGTGTCAGACATACCAAACTTGAGTTTTGTTACTGCATTCTTCGTCTGAGCTGAAATATATAGTTCCACCTTTTCATTTACCTTAAGCATTCTATATTCTCAAAGTTAATCGCTACCAGAAGAGAGAGAGAGAGAGAGAGAGAGAGAGAGAGAGAGAGAGAGAGAGAGAGAGAGAGACAGACAGACAGACAGACAGACACAGACAGACAGATTGCTTACCCATATACGAGCCTTGGCCTCTTTTGAATGGACGTAATCACATAACTCACCATCTTGTGATACACATGTTCGTGATATACTATAATTTCAGCAAAACGCAAATCATGTGAGAGAGAGAGAGAGAGAGAGAGAGAGAGAGAGAGAGAGAGAGAGAGAGAGAGGGGGGGGGGGGGCACGAGGAGTGGGGATGGGCCAAAAGAAATACATAGGAAGAGAGATGAGGAAGAAGGATAAAGAGGATTGGGCAGCATAGGTTTGGGTCGCTTTGGCAAATGTATACCTCAGAGGAAAAAAAAAATTAACATGAAATCAAATTACAACATTGGAATGACATACTGTTTGTTGGAGGAATTTTGATTCGAAGAATTCAGTGAGTTTGTGTTTGTTTATTTATTCATTTGTTTGTTGTTTTTTGTTTAAACTAGGAGGTGAGGTTTATAACTCCTGCTGGTGAGTGGCCAAATAACTTGGCGGTAGGTCTGTTTTTATCACCCCTACACGTTGGTGAGTTACTTTGTAACGTTCAACGTAACGCCACTGAGGCGCTGTTTGCCAATGCTGAGGTGTCTAGAACATGTTGTGTGAGAAAAAATGTGTTCGGCAGATTAAAAAGAAAGAGTCAGGCTGCTTGCAAAGATTCTAGCATCGACAGTTATGAGTTGAGAGAGAGAGAGAGAGAGAGAGAGAGAGAGAGAGAGAGAGAAGAGAGAGAAGACAGACAGACAGACAGACAGACAGACAGACAGACAGACAGACAGAAACAGAGACAGACAGACAGAGAAGTAAATGTCAAGTAATGGAATCAGACATAAATCTAATAGACTAAATTTTGCCCAAACTATGTTGTTCCCCCTCCCACCCCCCAACCCCCACCCACACCCCCACCCTCCCCCGTTCTGAGTACAACAGAGTCCGTTGTGTAAAGTGGTGCGTCTAGCAGGAGACCTACTATATAATGGTGAAGTGCAGGCTTGTAGTAACCTGTGCGACAAGCTATAACTCTTGTGATCATGACACGCTTCTTACCTTGATCCTATTCTCGTTTCTGTCGTGAGGACAGCATTTCCAGTTGAACACAGAGAAGTCTGTGTTGATGATAAGGTTATACGATACACTGCAATTCAATGTAATGAAATACGACACAATGCAGCAGCCCACAATACAATTCATTGAACTGTTATTACCATACAATATAACGCAATAGAAGACAATGCAGCACAGTGCTGTGAATTTGTAAC
>CM065726.1:3671340-3673840 GCA_033310375.1 Conus canariensis
TCCAAAGAAATGCTGCTCACGACACCGTTCCGTCTAGCAGACATGACAACACAGAGTACACTGAACAAACAAGGAAACATCCCCAAACGAGGATGTTCCCAGCTTGCCCATGTACCCTGTACCGAACACATCTACGCAGCAAAGAGAACTGGAGAAATTAACAAATATAAATCAACTTTTATTCAAGACTGGCACAGCCTTTTAAAACTTCAATATAGTCACACAAGTTCAAGGACGAACAGAAACAAATACAAATAACCTCGATTTAATTGAAACGAAAGGAAACATGAAATGAGGCAGGGAACAGTTAAACAATAAACAATAAACAAGTAGGGTAACTCTTGCTCCCACAAGAAAACATGCTGCTTACGACACCGAATCGCCTGGCAGACATGACAGCACCGGGGTCTCTTAGAACAGACCGATAGGTCGGATAATTTTGTTCATTGGGGAATTAGGGAAAGGGGGGGGGGGGTGCATTTCTTTTGAAGCTGATGGTGGCAAGATTAGGGCACAGGAAGGGGGAGGGGGTGGAATGGGCAGCAAAAGGGGGAGGGGGAGGAGAGGAAGGGTTACTGACCTTATTCTCAGTATTCAACTGCAAGACACTTGCAAAAAAAAAAAAAAAATTAGGGCGAGTCACTGGGTGGGATGTAGTAGAGAAAGGGAGGAGGGTATGGGGGCAAGGATAGATGGGCACAACTGTTCATCTTAACGAAATGAACATATTCTCAAACGAACAGTTGTTGTTAAGAAAAAAAGGGTGACAAATGACGTATTTCTATGACTGATTCCCAATAGGCGTTTGCTTTTTCTTTCTTTTCTTTTCTTTCTTCTTCTTCTTCTTCTTCTTCTTCTTTTCTTTCTTGTTTAGAGTTGGGACAGAGATCATTTTGGGGTAGGGTGGGAATTTGAGTACGTTTGGAACATTCCCATACATCATTCTGTATCCCGTTATTTGCGCCTGTCTTTACAGAGAGATCGGGAAAGCATAGCAGGATTAAATTCACAAAAGCTCAGGTGTTGACGACGAGAAGACGCAGACAAGAAGTATTAAACCAAGAAAGAACCACCCTTCCGTTAATCTGTCGTCAACGGACGAAACGGCTGACGCAGTAGAGAAGCTTAGAAGGTGGGGCAGTGAAGGAAAAAGAAAGCACGATGTGTTTAATGATCTGAGTGTAAACATGGTACCAGCTCATCCATGTACGTAATGTCAGTCAGGCACACAGGGAGAGATTAAGGCCTGATGGAGCCTGCCAGAATTTGGCTGCCTGGTAATGGATCCCATCTTGGCGCCAGAACAAGAGAGAGAGAAGAGAGAGAGAGAGAGAGAGAGAGAGAGAGAGAGGAGAGAGAGAGAGAGAGAGAGAGGGGGGGTCAAGATTATATCTGTGATGTAACAATGAAACGATGTCTTGGTCAAGAAAACATGTGAGGGAGTGTGGTGTGTGGTAGGTGCACAGAGAGAGAGAGAGAGAGAGAGAGAGAGAGAGAGAGAGAGGAGAGAGAGAGAGAGAGAGAAGAATATGAGTATGGATACTGATACGAGTACAAATATTTTGATTATGATTGGGCCATAATCTCTATCTGAAGGAAGGACTTACATCTTATGATAGTCACAATGACAAAAATATGATTGATTTAATTACAATGAGGGAAGCGAAACAGCCAATGTGTTTCATTCAGTCAACTAGTGCAAGAACTAGATTTGTTTTCTTGTGTACATATGTACAATCGTCTCAAAGGCTTTTGAACGTGTAACGCCATCTTCGACAAAAATTCTGTTTCCTGATGCCATAAGTGAATTGTAGTTAAAACAGCATAGATCTTTTTGATATTTGGATTCAATATTCTCTCCTCAAATCGTTTAGAGAAGACAGCAGAGCATGATATGCATTTTATTTTCCTCATTTGAATTACACAGATGACACACTGTTCTAGATACCTTTACATTATACCGAAACTGATGACAGGAAATGTCAGACACAACAAACCTTAGTTGTGTCTGTTAATATTTTTCTAGCATATCTGTTCATCTGAACTGAAATGTATAGTTCCATCTTATTATTTATGTTCAGCATTCTGTATTCCACAAATCGATCGCTATCATAAAAGGGAGGGAGGGGAGGGGGAGGGGGCATTGTGTGTGTTGAATGATTAGTGAAAATTGTCGTCTTTCATGTGTGTGTGTGTGTGTGTGTGTGTGTGTGTGTGTGTGTGTGTGTGTGTGTGTGTGTGTGTGAGAGAGAGAGAGAGAGTTCACATATGAGCCTTGGGCTCTTTTGAGGGTATGTGTGCATATAGCACATCATCTCAGTGACACAATTATGCATGACACATACTTGAGGACCACAACACAAATCATGTAAAAGAGAATGTGTATGAGGGGGAGAAAGGAGAGAGAGAGAGAGAGAGAGAGAGAGAGAGAGAGAGACAGAGACAGAGACAGAGACACAGAGAGAGAAAGAGAGACAGACAGACAGACACAGAGAGAGAG
>CM065726.1:3678840-3696340 GCA_033310375.1 Conus canariensis
ACGCACGCACGCACGCACGCACCACACACAATACACACACACTATGAACCCAAATATACTGATATCCAGAAACGTCAATTCTATGTGACCACATGTATATCCAATACATGGGAGTCAAAGAGATCATCAGAGTATGGAAGAGGATGACATATAACTCGTAGGAGTCGAGCAGCTTTTGGAAGTATATGGATTGGGGAAGGGGGAGAAGAGGGAGGGAGGGTGTGGGAGGGGTATGTGTGAAAGACCTTGCTCTACGTGCAATTTAGACGCCGAACCATACTGATACTGTATATGCCTTGAACAAAATGTTAACATTTGAAACATTCACAAATTGCAAAAAATGAAAAAAATGTAAAAAAAAAGTAAATAAATAAAACACACAAAAAAAACAACTGTTCGGGAGGGAGGCGGTGTGGTGGGGATGGGGTGGTGGAGGTGTTAAAAACATCTTCCAAGTGGATGAGATGTAATACGATAAACAGCCAACATTGCCAGACTCCATCCAGTCTCATGATTGGGATTGAAAACACTAGACATAGTCAGCGAAAGGTTAAGAGACTTGGTCTTATCATGGAGAGGCTGAAAGTGAGTTCTTGTACTAGTACAGTCAAATAAAAAATGAGGGATATAGAGAATCTGACCACATGCACAAACAGGTGCCGGTTTTAAACATCTGCCTAACCATCCATTAACCCGCAGCCTATGTACAAGGTTACGGTTTGGGATAGGCCGGGGGGGGGGGGGAGGTTACAACATTTTCTTGTTGGTTTAGTCATATCCCATCTGTGCTTCCGAGCTGAATCTTCAAGGTATTGTTTCTGTCTTATGTTCCAGATTGAACTTGTGAGAATGTGAATAGCTTCAGATGAAGACAGAAGGTCATCACAATTCAAAACATCAGATGTATTTCTTGCAGCTTCCTTTGCATAAAAATCAGCTGCCTCTTGACGACTTGACATTGATTGATCCCTGTGGATTGCCGGTGCCGGGGCTGCGGCGGGGCCGACCGGGCTATGGCTGTGGACGGGGTGTCGGAATGAGCGGCGTGGGTGCACTGCCTCTGAGGTGGCGCAGAGGTTGGGACAGAAAAAAAAAATCAGCTGAGTCATTGCCACGTAAACTGGAATGCCCTGGAACCCATAACAAAGTTATATCGGTACCCGTGTTATTAACTGATGAATCAGAAATAAGATCTCACATACCGTGTCTGAACGACTAGACTTCGATTGACAATGTAGAGCAGTAAGCGCTGATTTTGAGTCCGACAATATGAGTATTTGTTTATGTATAACAGGCATGTCAAGTATAAAATCTAGTGCTTTCAAACTGGCAAATAACTCTGCTGTAAATATAGAACATTCTTTTGTAATATGGAATTTCATTCTAATGCTAAACGCTGAAATTACAAAGGAAGTCCCAACATCGGAAGAATCTAAAACAGAACCATCCACGAAAATGTGTGGATAGGAATCGTATTTCCTGTCTATCAAGTATTTGGTTTTGGATGATAGTAACAGAGGATTATCTTCTTTTTTTTTAATTAAGATCTCCGTAAGCGTAGATGATTTCAACCTGCTCTGACAACCAAGAAGGGTGTGAACAACATGGAACCTCGGCAATACTATCAAGAGACAGGTTACAGTTCTGAAGCGATGGGGAAACATAATCACCTAAGGACATGTACACCGCTTTGTTACGGATCTCTCTTGAAATATAGGCACTTCCATCCAGTTCAGTCATTACTGTATTTGGGATGATTCTAGCTCTCACTGTAAAATTACAGGCGCAACTTAGCCTGTGTTCATTTAAGAGTAACACACCAGCCTCCTTGTACGTCAAATCAATTGAAGCTCATCGGGGAAGTCCTAATGCAATTTTAAAGGCTAACGAGTCAATATTGGTTAGCTTGTTTGAATTTGTCTTTGCAGCTGTAAAAAAAAAAAGCTTCTTGGCCGTACGACAGAATTGAACAAACTAGCCCTGAGGCGACATGGACTAGACTAGACCCCCAGTTAATCAGAGGTATACCAGAAAGTACACGTAATAATGCATTTTTCCCTAACCTTTTCTACAAGGTAATTAATATGTTTACTCCAAAAAAGTTTATAGTGGAAGATAACACCAATAAACTTAACTTGTTTGCTTGGGTATAAAGTATTATCAACCCTTATAGAGACAGCTTCTCTGCCTTCAAACGCAATAGTTTTCTTCGTAAAGACAACAAAAACTGTTTTGTGAGCAGACAAACCGAACCCATTTGATTTCATGTCATGAAAAGTATTGTCTACTATTTCTTGAAACTGTTCAATGATTTTCTTTCTGTTGGTTTGATGTTTGGAAAAATTGCAGTTTACATTTCTGCACAGAGCAACATCATCTGCATACAGAGCTAATGTGGCACCTTTTGTATTAACCTGTTTAATATCGTTTCAAAACGGAGTGACTGAGAGCGGAAAATGAAGCAAAATTTAGAAACAGAGGGGGTTAGTTACCGCCAAGGACACAGACAAACAAAGTAGAGAACAAGACGCAATGCATTTCGACCTCTTGGGTCTTCTTCAGGCGAGAACAAATAACATTTAGGACAGTGAAATCGAAGAACGAGAAACCACACAAAGAGCAAAGACGTGACGTGAAATACAACACGACAAAGGGTATCAGTCAGTGTCAATAAAAGTTAAGTTTCAAAACGGAGTGACTGAGGGTGGAAAATGAAGCAAAATGTAGAAAGAGAGGGGGTTAGTTACCGCCAAGGACACAGACAAACAAAGTACAGGACAAGACACAATGCATTTCAACCTCCCTGTCTTTCTAAAGGTTGCTTCATTTTATGTAAACATTTTATATAAACATATGATCGATAGTTGAAAATCCATGCTTTGCTGCTTTGTGATTGGCAGTTATTATCCTCCACGTGTTCTTGTTGCTTTGATATATAACGGCGCTGAACACTTTACTACTCACGTTTGACATTGAAATACCTCTATAATTATTATCCTCCACGTGTTCTTGTTGCTTTGATTTATAACGGCGCTGAACACTTTATTGCTCACATTTGACACTGAAATACCTCTATAATTATTAGTAGTACCTGCATTATCGGTCATGTACAGCAGTAGGGTCACGGACTCACACCAACTTTCTGGAAGATACTCCTTTTAAAGAATGCGTAAAAAATTGTATCATAAATCAACATTTTTTTCACAATGAGTTTTCAAGAACTCCCGACTATTCCAGGAATAGCACGTTTGTTTGTTTGCTTTGTTTTGTTTTGTTTTGTTTTGTTTTGTTTTTCCTTAGCGCTATCTGAACTTCTTCATGATGAATTAGATGATTCATACTTTTATTATTGATTTCTGGCAAGTCATCACTGCCATTTTACGACGCGTTTTTATCCAACAAAATTTTAAAGTGCTGAAACCAGTTATATGGGTGTACTATTCTTTGGTTGTTTCTTTTTCAACGAAATAATATTAGACATACGCGTTCAAAACTTTTTCTTATGGTTAATGGAACCAATAACATGTCTAGTGTATTCTTATTGATTTTTTTTTTCTAAAAGGTTTTTGTGTTTCCTTCAACCTTTATATTCTTTTAGTTTATCTCTCCCGTCATCATTTCCAGCATCTCTATCATACTACGGCTGAGTCAATGACAATGACAATGACAATGAATACTGTTTAATGTCATCAGCAAGTAACATGCTATTTGACATGGGGGTATACAGTCTTCTATAAAACCACCATTAAGAAGAAAAGGGGGGGAAAAAAGCAAAAAAAAAAAAAAAGGCTCCAAAATGAAACAATCCAATAACTGAACGAAAGGCTCCTGGCCCTAAGCAACATCAAGTGCGACCAACAGGCCTCCAAACCAACTGGGAAGATATCATCGCTGAAAAACAGCCATACTTTATTTTACACTTTTTTTTTTACTTTCTGTTATCATTTTTATTTAATTTATTTATTTATTTTTTGTTTTGTTTTAGGCTGCAATGTCAAGTTTTTTCTTGCGCCTACTTACTGCTTCAGCAATCAATGTTGCCATGGACCTTATATATTCTGTTTTATCTGTTTGTAGCAAAGCGACCAAGTTACACCTCCTTGCAAACGGTGTTCTAAAAACATCATATTTCTCTCGTATGTCTTTATATTCTTTACAACAAAAGAAAAAGTGGAATTCATCCTCTCTATCATTTTCTTTGCATACCGGACACCTAACAGCAGTTCGGGTTTCAGTTATATACCAATGTTGACTTGCGTCAAGACCAAGTGTCCTGGTACGGAATCGTGCCATTGAATCTCTGTGCCATTTTCGTGTAATTGTTAGTAAATATTTTTCAGGCTGTAAATCACTATTAAACTGTTAAAACCATATATACTTTTCGTTATTTTCCATCTCGGAATGCCAAACCTGCTGATAGGATGAGATCAGACGCTCTTTAAATTCCAGAATAAAACGTTTGTCGTCCTCGACGCCCTGGTTGTTCCAAACAAAACCAAAACCATTTTCGAATAGAAATTTCTTTACTTGAAAAACCCAGTTTTGTCTTTCACTTTCGTGTTGATTTGATAACATTGTATATGCCTGCCTACGAATCCTGGATGATGGGAGTTTAACTAGTCGAAGCCAATACCTGATACATTTAATGTTTGCACGTATCTGCAGAGGGTACCTGCCAGTTTCTGCATATACCATTTTGTTAGAACCATGTATAGAGATATTCAAGAAACGCTTTATTGCTAGTGTGTGTACTTTTTCCATGAATTGATTCTCAAGAAAGCCCCATATTTCGGCACCATAAGTTAGCATTGGTTCCACTTGGGTATCAAACAGCTTCCAAAAGATGGTAGGGTCAATGCATCTTAACTTCCTTAGTGATCTTAGAATTTCAATTACTCCCTTTCTGCCTTTTCTACACATTTCTAACCATCCCTTGCTCATATTTAGTTTTGGTGTAAAAATTAAACCTAAGTATTTATAGCTATTGGTTACCAACACTTCTAAATTCCCAAACCACCACTTTTCCCGAGCTACTAGAAAACCTCCCTTTCTGAAAACTATAATCTTCGTCTTATCTATATTAATAGCTAACTTAAGTCTGTCTGTTTCTTCTTTTAATGCATTTAACTGATTCTGTAATCCAACCACCGTGTCTGAAAAAAGGATTACATCGTCTGCAAATAATAAAAGGAAGACTTCTGCAGCATCAGGTATTAACTGTATTCCATGTCTTCCCTTCTTATTTATTTCAAGCGCCAGTTCATTAATGAAAAAGGAAAACATTAGCGGACTCAATAAACACCCCGGCTTCACGCCTTGTGGACAATGGAAAAAATCAGAGTGTAAGCTTTTGTCTCTTACACAGGCTATAACTGAACTATAAATTCCATTTGATGACCTGTACAATTTACCTTGAACACCAGACATTTTTAGTATATCCCACAAAATATTTCTGTTAACTGTATCGAAAGCCTTCTGGAAATCAATAAAAGCAACGTACAATTTTCTGTTACTTGATAGGTATTTTTGAACCAATGCATATAAGGTAAATATGTGATCCATCGTACTATAATCTTTTCTAAACTCCTGCCTGCTCTTCAATATTTTTTTCTTCCCGTTCGGCCATGCACTTAATCTTTTATTTAAAATGGAAGTATAAACTTTGCTCACAGCACTAGTCAAGGCTACCCCTCGATAATTGTCTGGATTATTGGCATCCCCCCTTTTGAAAATCGGAACAATACTACGGCTGAGTCGTGAGAAAGAGAGAGAGAGAGAGAGAGAGAGAGAGAGAGAGAGAGAGAGAGAGAGAGAGAGAGAGAGGACGCCCAAGCGGCAAACTCAATGTTCATTTCCCATCGGTACCAAAGGTAAAGGGAGCATGCAACTAATAACCCGAATATCCGACCAGTCTGCTCAAAAGCAGCCCCACACTCCGCATCTCCACCTCCTTATATCTTGGCAGAAAGGTATTGAATATCCTGACATAAATTCTGCTGACGAACAAAAATCTAAGCTGAGTCCACGAAGAAAAACAACGCTGCAGTGAACAATGTGTGACAGAGTGCTTGTGTAAACTGGACGGTAGTCTCATACGATTCACTGACCTCGTTGTATTGGGTCCGACAGAACGGGGAGATAGGGGCGGATTATTTTGTTCGTATGGAGTGAGGGGGTAGGGGAGGCGGGGCATTTCTTGAGGTTGCCAAACGTTCTTGAGGTCACAGAGAATGTGCGTGGAAGGGGTTTAAGAAAGGGGGAGGTGGGGGCTGTGGCAAAAGGGATGAGGGTGTGGCGGAAAGGCTGCTGATCTTATCCTCATTTTTCGACTCAATACACTCACAAAAAAAATATGTTCGTGTGAGGCATGGGGTCAGATCCAGTGGGGACGGGAAGGTGGGGGTTAAGGTTGGGAAGTATGGATGGAACCGCTCAGCTTACCCAAATAAGCACATTCTCAAACAAACAAACAATGGTTGCTGAGTAACTCACTTTATTCTTCTTTAGCGAAAAGGGCGGACGTCAGCTGGTTGAGGAATATTGCACGTGTTCTATAGGGTTAGCTGATGACGTATTCTATAGTGTTAGCTGATGACGTTTTCTATAGTGTTAGCTGATGACGTTTTCTATAGTGTTAGCTGATGACGTTTTCTATCGTGTTAGCTGATAGCTGATGACGTTTTCTATAGCTGATAGCTGATGACGTTTTCTATAGTGTTAGCTGATGACGTCTTCTATAGTGTTAGCTGATGACGTCTTCTATAGTGTTAGCTGATAGCTGATGACGTTTTCTATAGTGTTAGCTGATGACGTTTTCTATAGTGTTAGCTGATGACGTCTTCTATAGTGTTAGCTGATGACGTTTTCTATAGTGTTAGCTGATGACGTCTTCCATAGTGTTAGCTTATGACGTTTTCTATAGTGTTAACTGATGACGTCTTCTATAGTGTTAGCTGATGACGTTTTCTATAATGTTAGCTGATGATGTTTTCTATAGTGTTAGCTGATGACGTTTTTCTATGACCACATTGCTATTTTTTCACAGGCGATGTTTTCTGTTTGTTGTTGTTCTTGTTGGTTTTGTTGTTGTTCTTGTTGGTGTTTTTGTTGTTTTTGTTGGTGTTGTTGTGGTTTTTGTTGGTGTTATTGTAGTTCTTGTTGGTGTTGTTGTGGTTTTTGTTGGTTTTGTTGTAGTTCTTGTTGGTGTTGTTGTGGTTTTTGTTGGTGTTGTTGTTGTTCTTGTTAGTTTTGTTGTTGTTCTTGTTGGTTTTGTTGTTGTTCTTGTTGATGTTGTTGTTTTTGTTGGTGTTGTTGTTGTTCTTGTTGGTGTTGTTGTAGTTCTTGTTGGTGTTGTTGTGGCTTTTGTTGGTGTTGTTGTAGTTCTTGTTGGTGTTGTTGTTGTTGTTCTTGTTGGTGTTGGTGTTGTAGTTCTTGTTGGTTTTGTTGTAGTTCTTGTTGGTTTTGTTGTTGTTCGAAATTGGACAGTGATGTAATGGGGACAGGTCAGGTTCGGGTACCTTTGGACTTTTATGATTTGTGGCAGTTTTTACAGAGGAATGGGGACAGGTCAGGTTCGGGTATCTTTGGACTTTCCCTTAGCTATTTCCATGATTTGTGGCTGTGTTTACAGAGGAATGGGGACAGGGTCAGGTTCGGGTAGCTTTGGGCTTTCCCATAGCTTATGGGGACAGGTTAGGTTCGGGTATCTTTGGACTTTCCCATAGCTTATGGGGACAGGTTAGGTTCGGGTACCTTTGGACTTTCCCTTAGCTCCTTCCATGATTTGTGGCTGTGTTTACAGAGGAATGGGGACAGGGTCAGGTTCGGGTAGCTTTGGGCTTTCCCATAGCTTATGGGGACAGGTTAGGTTCGGGTATCTTTAAACTTTCCCATAGCTTATGGGGACAGGTCAGGTTCGGGTATCTTTGGACTTTCCCATAGCTCCTTCCTTGATTTCTGGCTCTCTTTGCAGAGGACTCTGGAAGGGGAATGAGGACTAAATTCACAAAAGCTCATGATGTTGAAACGAGAAGACGCAGACAAGTACGAAACGACAGAAACAACAGTGTTAAATCATTGCGTTAATCTATGGTCATCAGATGAAAGAGCTGACATACTAGTGAAACTTATCAGGATCGCAAGGCAGTGAAGAAAAAAGAAATCACAATGTGTTTAATGATCTGAGTGTAAACATGGTACCAGCTCATCCATGTATGTAATGTCAGTCAGGCACACAGGGAGAGATTAAGGCCTGATGGAGCCTGCCAGAATTTGGATTGGCTGCCTGGTAATGGATCCCATCTTGGTGCCAGAACGAGAGAGAGAGAGAGAGAGAGAGAGGAGAGAGAGAGAGAGAGAGAGAGAGAGAGGAGAGAGAGAGACTAAGTCCGTGATGTAATGATGTTGTGATGCTTTGGTCAAGAAAACATAGAGGCAGGGTTAGACACAGAGTAAGCACACACACACACACACACACACACACACACACACACACACACACACACACACACACACACACACACACACACACGCACGCACGCACGCACGCACACACACACAAACACACACACACACACACACACACACACACACACACACACACACAGAGGAGGAGGAGGAGGAGGAGGAATGGGCTAAAGAAATACAGCAAGAGAGAGAGACGAAGAAGAAGGCGAGAGTGGAGGTGGGTGGGTTGGGGTTGGGGTAGAAGGGGAAGAAAGAAATACAGAGAGAATGGAAAAGGAGGGGAACAGAGAATAGTCGCTTTGACAAAGGTATGACTGTAGCGAAAATACAAACATACTTACACCAATGGTGTGACAGACGGATTGTTGAACGAATCCCGTAATTTTGTTTTTGTTCGTTTGTTTGTTTTTACAACAAAAAAAGCAACAGTTGAGGTTTATAGTTTCAACTGGTGAGCGACCAAGTGGTATGACATACAGCCAGTAGTCTGTTTTAAAACCCCTACACATCGCTGAGTTGCTTTACAACGTTCAACTTGATACCACTGAGGCGGGGTCTGCCAACGCCGAGCTATCTAGAACTTGTGACGGGAGCAAATACGTTCGGAACGTTGAAAAATGGCAGGTTGCTTGCAAAGATTCTTGCAACAGCCGTTTTGAGTAGAGAGAGAGAGAGAGAGAGAGAGAGAGAGAGAGAGAGAGAGAGAGAGAGAGAGAGACAGACAGACAGACAGACAGAGACGGAGACAGACACACACACACACACACACACACACACACACACACACACACACACACACACACACACACACACGCACACACGCACGCACGCACGACCACACACACACACACACACACACACACATACACACACACACACACACACACACACACACACACACACACACACACACACACACACACGTACACACACGTACACGCACACACGCAGTCATACGTGTTTGTTTGTTTTTCGTCTAATAACACTTATAGTGAATAGACGTTAAACCAAAGAACTATAGACGTTAAACCAAAGAACTAACAGAGAGAGAGAGAGAGAGAGAGAGAGAGAGAGAGAGAGAGAGAGAGAGAGAGAGAGAGAGAGAGATTTATGTATAATCCTCAGCTTTTTTTTTGCTGGAGTGATGACATACATCATCTCTGAGATACAAATGCAGGTGACATACTACAGGTGTACAGGTACAGTACAGGTGTACCACAACGCGAATCATGATTTAAAAAAAGGAGAGAGAGAGTGGGAGGGGGCGGGATGGGGGGGGGGCTAAAAGAAGTACAGAGGGGAAAGAGATGAACCAAAAGGAGAGAGTGGAGGATGTGGTGGGGGATGTGAGTGAGTAGCTTCCGGTTGAATAGGTTAGGGTTGAGGTATGAGGGAAAATAGGAAACGGGGAAAGGAGAGAAATACAATGATCTCTTCGACAAATACGTGACAGTATAGAGAAAAAACAAACAAAGAAACAAACAAACAAACTTACATCTCTGGAATAACAGACGAGTTGTCAGAGGAATTTGAATTCCAGAATTCCCGTGAGTTTTCATTTGTGTGTGTGTGTGTGTGTGTGTGTGTGTGTGTGTGTGTGTGTGTGTGTGTGTGTGTGTGTGTGTGCGTGTGTGTGTGTTTTAAATCAGCAAGTGAGGTTTATTACCTGTTCTGGTGAAAGGCCAAATGGCGTGACGTACGGACGATAGTTCTGTTCATATAACCCCTACAGTCGGTGAGTGACGTTCAACGTAACACCACTACGCCGCTGCCCGGAGCTTGTCACGGAAGCGGACAGCGTTCGGCAGGTTAAAAAAAGTTGTTAGACGGCTTGCAGAGAATCTAGTAGCAGCCGTTTTGAGTTGAGAGAGAGAGAGAGAGAGAGAGAGAGAGAGAGAGAGAGAGAGAGAGAGAGAGAGAGAAGACGAGGGAAAGAGAAATACAGTGGTAGTGGAATAGTAGAGGGGACTGGGTGAAATGAAGACCAGGAAAAATAATCACAGAGAATGTGATGGAGAACGAGGGTAGCGGGGTGGGGCAAGGAAATAAATAATGAAATGAATGAATAGATAAATAGAGAGAGAGCATAAGTTTGAATGGTTTATTATGCTTTTTGGACGCACGTGTGTAAATTAGGAAAGTCAGTCAGTGCATTCAGCAATCACTCTGCTTCTGTGTGTGTGTGTAGATATGTGTGTATATATATATTTAATTGTTCAGCATTATATATATATATATATATATATATATTATACAGATGGAGACAAACAGACAGGCAGACAGTCAGATAGGCAAGCAGGTAGGCAGGTAGGCAGCCTGACAGAAAGATAGATAGCTAGCTAGATAGATAGACAGATAGATAGATACATAGATAGGTGCGAGAGAGAGAGAGAGAGAGAGACAGACAGACAGACAGACAGACAGACAACAGACAGACAGACAGACAGAGACAGAGAGAAAGCACTCACGCGCGTATGCATGTGTTTGTGTCTGGGTGTGTATGTGTATGTGCGGGCATGCGTGCGAGCGTGCTTGTTTGTTTGTGTGTGTGTGTGTGTGTGTGTGTGTGTGCGCGCGCGCGCGCGCGCGCGTGCGTGCGTGCGTGCGGGTGTGTGTGTGTGTGTGTGTGTGTGTGTGTGTGTGTGTGTGTGTGTGAGTGCGTGCGCGCGCGCGCGCCCGTACTAACGAGATGTGCGTGTTGGTCGTGTATGAACTTGACATTAACATCTACGTTAAAAAAAAAAAAACAACCTAGAAATAAGACCAGCTTGGCCGAATGACATCTAAACATTAATACACCCTAGCCTCTCGTCGTTTGTATGTGGATATAGGGATGCTATCATCAAGACATGAGGATGATATTATGAAGAAAAGAGGTTGAGATTATGAAGATATGAGGAGAATATCCCAAGACTAGGGTCACAAATCTTCGATGCAGTATTTGAGCTCTATTTGTTGATGTGAATATTATCTCATCGAAAACATGTTCATGATTTTGATAGGGTTTTTTTTGTTTGTTTCTTTCTTTGATTCAACTGATCCATTTGTTGCTTTATTTGTTTTCTTCAGATACTACCAAAATTGATATTTCTAACGAGGAAATTTCAGCAAATATCATGTGTGTCAAACAACATGTGATTAAAATCAGCAGACTGTTTTTACTAAGCAAATAGAGCAGTATTCTAACAGAACTGAAACGGAAGGGATGGGGATGTGCGAGTGTATGTGTGTGTATGGGGGGGGGGGGATAATTGGCCGATATATGGCTTTTGTGAAATAATAACAAGAGCTTCCAAGGAGAAAACAGACAATAGTTGAGATTTTTTTTTTTATAATATTGTGAATCCATAATGATTGTATCTTTAATATCACGAACCAAATTCATTAAAGTTGTTTGAAACAGATGTACAATACGATTCTGTGATATGGAATGCCGTATTCCATGTTGTCCTCATTTACTTACAAACAACTAATGTCATCTTCATTTACTAATAAACAATTAATGTCGTCTTCACTTACTAATAAACAATTAATGTCGTCTTCACTTACTAACAAACAACTAATGTCGTCTTCCCTTACTAACAAACAACTAATGTCGTCTTCCCTTACTAACAAACAACTAATGTCGTCTTCACTTACTAACAAACAACTAATGTCGTCTTCACTTACTAACAAACAACTAATGTCGTCTTCCCTTACTAACAAACAACTAATGTCGTCTTCACTTACTAACAAACAACTAATGTCGTCTTCACTTACTAACAAACAACTAATGTCGTCTTCACTTACTAACAAACAACTAATGTCGTCTTCACTTACTAACAAACAACTAATGTCGTCTTCACTTACTAACAAACAACTAATGTCGTCTTCACTTACTAACAAACAACTAATGTCGTCTTCACTTACTAACAAACAACTAATGTCGTCTTCACTTACTAACAAACAACTAATGTCGTCTTCACTTACTAACAAACAACTAATGTCGTCTTCACTTACTAACAAACAACTAATGTCGTCTTCATTTACTAACAAACAACTAATGTCGTCTTCACTTACTAACAAACAACTAATGTTGTCTTCACTTACTAACAAACAACTAATGTCGTCTTCACTTACTAACAAACAACTAATGTCGTCTTCACTTACTAACAAACAACTAATGTCGTCTTCACTTACTAACAAACAACTAATGTCGTCTTCACTTACTAACAAACAACTAATGTCGTCTTCACTTACTAACAAACAACTAATGTCGTCTTCACTTACTAACAAACAACTAATGTCGTCTTCACTTACTAACAAACAACTAATGTCGTCTTCACTTACTAACAAACAACTAATGTCGTCTTCACTTACTAACAAACAACTAATGTCGTCTTCACTTACTAACAAACAACTAATGTCGTCTTCACTTACTAACAAACAACTAATGTCGTCTTCACTTACTAACAAACAACAAAAATCCTTTTAATGACAGATTTTAGTTGTCGTCCGATTGCAAAGAAATTTGAAGTTAAAGTTGGTGTGAAATACTTTACGCTGTTTGTAACAACAAATCAGCATTAACAATGAGGTATCCAATGTTACTATAACAACAAGAACAACTTTCGACTCTTGCTTGCTTTATGAAATCAATGTTACCTCCTGTCTCGAGAAAAACCGGCTTTTTATATTCTTTATTCGTTGCAAGCTTTGAAAGGTGTACGACATCAAAAAGAGAGGTTTAACAAATTGTATAATGTGCCTTTTACAGTGGGATAATGGCTGGTTACCCTTTGCCACCGTATTCGTTAAAGCCAGAATCTCTGACGTAGTGACTGAAAGAGCTGTACTCAAATCAGTGATTCAACAGAAGGTCGAAAGAAAGGAAAGAAAATGGATTTCATCTTGCATTTCCAAACAGATGGTTATTTTTTTTCTCACTCAGTTGACATATTTTCACTGTCTGGGAAACACAATTAACATGTTTTTGCGTGCGTGCGCGCGAGGGACGGGAGAGAGAGAGAGAGAGAGAGAGAGAGAGAGAGAGAGAGAGAGAGAGAGAGAGAGAGAGAGAGAGAGAAAGTCTAAATAAGTGTTGTTTTGTGAAATAACGCATAAATCTACATACATTACATTCAGTCCAAGGTACCGTCACCCCCTGTGTGCGATATGGCCTGCTGTGTGAAGTGTTGCACGCTTTCTATATCATGACCATGTCACATAACACGAGCTATGACTTTAATGATCGTCCCTGCCCCCTCGCCCTTTCTCCTCTTGGGGGAGGGGGGGGGGGGGTGTAACCACATGAATGTCGTGTCGAGAAATCTGTTGAACAAGTAAGCGGTGGATTGGTTCGAGGGGGGGGGGGGGGGGGGGGGGGAGGAGGGATTGGGGGGGAGGAGTGCAAGTAAAGGCTAACATTTTCTTCGCCATTAAAATAATGATTTACAAAGTTAATTTAAAAAAAGGAAACGAATAATTGGAGGGGGGGGGGGGGAGGGAAATGGAGGGGTGGCACCGGGGAAACACGGAGAGAAAGTGTGTGTTACTACGTAGATTTTCAATCCTCCACTAGCTGCATCCGGGAACCATCAAAGTCCGTCAGGAAACCAAGACTATTGATATCGCCCGAAAGGTGCCTTTCGTCCGCTGATTGGCACTCATCAGTGGAACGCAGCTGATTGTGTCGGTGCTTCTTTGGTATGAGTCTGTGGTTCTCTCACTGCCATGGGCTCGAACACAGAAACCAGCAGCATCCCACTGCAGCCAGTACATGGTATAAAAGACAGAAATCTGACGACGATGGAATGATACAATATAATACGATGTAACACAATACCACACAGCATGATATAATCAAACACCGTACAATGCAATTTATACAATGTAATACGATGCAACGCAATACAATACTATGCAAGACAACTCAATGTAGCACCGTGCAATGTAGCGCAATACAGTACAATACAATGCAATGTAATTTAGTACAATGCAACGCAGTGCAATGCAATGCAATGCAATTTAGTACAATGCAACGCGTTACAATGCAATGCAGTTCAATGCAATGCAGTACACTGTAACAATACAGTGAGACACAATACAATACAAAACAATATAATACAATGTCATACAATACAGGGCAATACAATACTATGCAGTACAGCCATGCGACTTTTAACTAAACGGCATTAAAAAAAAGAAAATTCAATAGGTTTGGATGAGCATTAGTTAGTGCAACCAGCATGAAAATGGCTGAGTGCTCTCTCTCTCTCTCTCTCTCTCTCTCTCTCTCTCTCTCTCTCTCTCTCTCACACACACACACACACACACACACACACACACACGCTCACACACATACACACACACACACACTCACACACACACACACACACACACACACACAACACACCAACACACACACTAACAACACACACAACACACACACATACACACACGACACACACACACACACCACACACACACACACACACACACACACACACCACACACCACGCACGCACACACACACACACACACACACACACACACACACACACACACACACACACACACACACGCATACACACCACACCACACACACACACACACACACACATACACACACACCAACACAACACACACACCACACACCACACACACACACACACACACACACTCACGCACGCACGCACTGCACTCATACACTTACACGCACGCACGCACAACCCCACCCGCCGACCTCCACCCCCACCCTCAACCCTCACCTCCACCCCCCCCCCCCCCCACACACACACACACGCTGATGATCACGTAGTCTTTGTCTTGCTTTGAACTCAAGCTGTGCTCCCACGGAGAGAGAGAGAGAGAGAGAGAGAGAGAGAGAGAGAGAGAGAGAGACAGAGAGACAGACAGACAGACAGACAGACAGACAGAGACAGAGAGAGAGAGAGAGACAGAGAGAAACAGAGACAGAGAGAGAGAAAGAGAGAGAGAGAGAGAGAGAGAGAGAGAGAGAGAGAGAGAGAGAGAGTCCAAGTCGCTAACTTGATGTGCCATTTCTCATTAAGTCCCGTGGAGAGAGAGAGAGAGAGAGAGAGAGAGAGAGAGAGAGAGAGAGAGAGAGACAGAGACAGAGACAGAGAGACAGAGAGAGACAGAGACAGAGAGAGAGAGAGAGAGAGAGAGAAGAGAGAGAGAGAGAGAGTCCAAGTTGCTAACTTTATGTGGCATTTCTCATTAAGTCCTGTGGAGAGAGAGAGAGAGAGAGAGAGAGAGAGAGAGAGAGAGAGAGAGAGAGAGAGAGAGAGAGAGAGAGAAGAGAGAGAGAGATGTTAACTTGATGTGTGATTTCTCATTCAGCCCCGTGCACCAAAGGCACAGACCAGCTTACCGGCTCTTCGGCCGTCACCTTATGGAAAGAAAGAAAGAAGAATAGAAGATATTTGGATGCCTTTGCAGACAGGTCCGCCGAACATTCTGACACAAGTTCCACGAAGCACAAAATCTGGGCTTGGACCGTGGGCAGGGAGAACCAAGCTGTAGTGAACAAGGTGTGACAAACTGCTAGTGTAAACTGCACAGCGGTACACGTCCATGAGCTGACGGATTGGGTCATTTAGACACAAGATAGGTCGATCATTGTCCTTGGGAGCGAAAGTAAGGAGGGAGAGGGGGGAGTAGAAGGGAGGAGGGATGGGTGAAGAACATTCAGCTTACCACAGGAGAGAGGAGAGGGAGGAGGGATGGGGTGAGGGAACCTTAGCTTACAACGGATAGAGGAGGGAGACATCGCTTACCACACGGTAGAGGACAGGAGAACCATTCAGCTTACCAACACGGATAGAGGAAGGGAGAACCATTCAGCTTACCAACACGGAGAGAGGAGAGGAGGGAGGGATGGGGTGTAGAGAACCATTCAGCTTACCAAAAACCGTCGGAAGAAAATGTGGAACGGCACAACTTTTAGGCCTACGTCTTTACCGAGAAGGGGTGAAAGGTTGGAGGGTGGGCGTGGGGGTGGGGAGTAAGGGTGGGATGTTACATGGTGCATTGTCGACAGTATTTGCTAATCACGAACTTCACTGGCGATTGTGTTTTCAATCTTTCGTTTTTATTTTATTTTATTATATTTTTCTGAACCAAAAAGCGCTTTCACTTTGTCTAAAATGGGGCAAAGGTGGATGGATGGTGGGGATGGTGGCGAGGGAGTTGGGGAGGAGGGCGGGGGGGGGGGAGTCGGCTACCTCTGGAACATTCCCCACCCTCTTGGAAACCCTCCTGTTAGCGCCTGTCCCCACAGAGGAATCGGGGAGAGGTGGCGAATACTCGCAAATTTTTGCATTAGCAAAAAATGCCCAATGTTTGTTTACTGTTCCTGCCTATTCATTCGATTACTTCGCAAGTAGGGTGTTGACAAAAAAAAAAAAAAAAAAAAAAAAAAAGAAAAGCGCAGACAAGTATTGATCTTACGAATGGCACGTTACAGTAATCTGTTGTCAAGAGGTGAAGCGATCCTCTTAGTGAAGCGTACCAGAGGCTCTGAGGAAAACAGAAGTCACTGTGTATCTAATTATCTGAGTGGTAACTCGGTACCAGCTCATCCGTGCTCGTGATGTCAGTCAGGCATACGGGGAGAGATTAAGCCCTGGCAGAGCCTGCCACTATTTGGACTGACTGCCTGGTGAAGGATTCCGTCAGGGCGCCAGAACAAGAGAGAAAGAGAATGAAGGGGAAGGGGAGGGGGGAGAGGGTCCATGATGGGATGATGAAAGTATGTTGAAATGGTGGGGGGGGGGAGAGAGAGAGAGAGAGAGAGAGAGAGAGAGAGAGGAGAGAGAGAGAGAAGAGAGAAGAGGAGAGAGAGAAACTCAGAATGCTTTAACGTACATCGGCCTCAGGCCACAATGCATGAGAGAGAGAGAGAGAGAGAGAGAGAGAGAGAGAGAGAGAGAGAGAGAGAGAGAGAGAGAGAGAGAGAGAGAGAGCAATCGCAGGGAAGACATTTCACAATGCCCATGGCATAAAAATGTGAAGTAAAACAAAACAAAGC
>CM065726.1:3708840-3711340 GCA_033310375.1 Conus canariensis
ATGAAGAAAATAATATTACAGAGAAATAGTTCACGAATATGAGGAGGAGGAATTTCCGTACGAAAGAGCAATATCTCGAGAAGAAGTGTTGCTCGCAATCAGAAAATTGAAAAAATGGAAAATCTGCTGGCCCTGATGGTTTAATTGGTGAATTTTTTAAATATTCTGGCGAGTCCGTCTTGAATTTCTTAGTGAAGTTGTTTAACTTCCTCTTCGATAGTGGCGCTTACCCTGACAGCTGGAAAGAATCTATAATTGTACCCCTGTTCAAGAAGGGTGATGTTAACAATGTAAATAATTATAGAGGTATTTCATTATGCAATATTTGTAGCAAACTTTACAGCTCGGTTATTAATAGTAGGTTATATGAATGGTAATTCAAAACAATATAACTGGAGAGCATCAGGCGGGGTTTAAAAGAGGTTATTCTACAATTGATCATATATTTACCCTGCTTGCTGCTGTTCAAAAACAACTCGTAAAGAATCAGAAGTTATATGTTGCCTTTGTGGATTTTGAAAAGGCTTTTGATTCCATTTCTCGAAAATTGTTATGGCCTGTTTTGTTAAAAACTGGAATCAGGGGTAAGTTGTACAGTACAATAAAGAGTATGTATTGTGAGGTAAAGGCAAAAATACGATCAGGCGCAAAATTATCGGAATTCATCAAGTGTACAAGTGGGGTTAAACAAGGAGATGTCTGTAGTCCGATTTTATTTTCCTTATTTATTAATGAGTTAGCCTTAGAAATAATTGAAAATGGCCGTCATGGAGTAACTTTTGATCTTTTAGAATTGTTTGTGCTGCTTTTTGCCGATGATATTATTTTAATTTCAGTATCAGTGGTTGGTCTCCAGAGACAACTAAATAATTTGTATTCTGCAGCAGGTAGACTAGAACTAAATGTTAATATGAATAAGACCAATATTGTTGTATTTCGTAAAGGAGGATATTTAGCCCGCACTGAAAAATGGACCTATGGAGGTGAGAGAATACCTGTGATTAATGCTTACAAATACCTTGGTATTTATTTTACAACGAAACTTAGTTTTGGTTTTGCTTGTCAAGATATAGTCAATAGAGCCAAGAAGGCGGTCAATAGTATTTTTCATATTTTGTACAAGTTAGAGTGTAACTCGTTCAGTGTTTTTACAAAATTGTTTGATTCACAGGTACAGCCAATTTTACAATATGGTGCAGAAGTATGGGCTTTTGACAAAGGTGCCTTAATTGAAAAAGTTCACCTGTATGCGCTGAAGCGCTTTTTGAATGTAGACAGTAGAACGCCCAATGATCTGGTTTATGGTGAACTTGGACGATATCCAATTTATTTAAATTCCTATTTGAAATGTATAAAATATTGGCTCAAGTTAACAAGAATGAATGACAATAGGATACCCTTTAAAGGTTACAGGGTACTGTTGAGTTTAGATGATAACGGTAAAAGAACATGGGCTTCCCATGTTCGACTGTGTTTGAATTCATATGGATATGGTTTTGTTTGGGATAACCAAGGTGTAGAAAATATATCAGAATTTCTGAATTGTTTTAAACAGAGGATTATAGATTGCAGGTGGCATGACTGGCATGACCATATGTATAATAGCGATAGATTTGCTCAGTATAAACTCTTTAAATCGACATATAGCTTAGAACCTTACATTGGGATAAAAATGAATAGATTTATTAAATGTGCACTGACAAAATTTAGATTTGGCGTGTCTGATATCGCATGCCATCGCCTCAGGTATAGAAATGTTGCTGAAAATGAACAGATGTGTCGACTTTGTAACAGAGCAAGAGAAGATGAAATACATTTTTTGTTTTGCTGTCCTGCTCTGAGTGATCTTAGAATAAAATTTATTCAACCCAAATATTACACCGAACCATGTAATTTCAGACTAATTCTCTTGCTGTCAACAAGGAATGAGAATACACTTTGGAAATTAGCCATGTAACTTACGAAGCAAATAAGAGAATTCAGACAGTAATGGCTTAATGTACTCTGCGTTTGTAACATATCTACATTTTTCATGATTTCATTGTGTTATGTATTAGGAATGTTGTATGATGAATGTATGAATACCCTTCAGTATGGGCTGTGGCCTTAAACTGAATAAAACATTCGCATTCGCATCTCTCTCTCTCTCTCTCTAGTATCATCCCCACCCGCTTCTCTCCCTCTCTCTCTCTCTCTCTCTCTTCTCTCTCTCTCCTCTCTCTCTTCTCTCTCTAGATCATCCCACCCGCTTCTCTCTCTCTCTCTCTCTCTCTCTCTCCTTGTCTCTCTTCTCTCTCTTCCCTTTCTCTTTCTCTCTCTCTCATCGTCTCTCTCTCTCTTTCTCTCCTTCTCTCTCTTCTCCTCTCTCTCCTCTCTCTCTTCTCTCTCTCTCTCCTCTCTGGACCGGGAAAAAAAGCTCCCTCCATTTCAAGACTTGCCTTCCTGGAAGATATTTTTGCTGTTGTGTATTCTACAGACTGTCTGAACTTAGTAACCACCC
>CM065726.1:3721340-3731340 GCA_033310375.1 Conus canariensis
TCTTCTTCTTCTTCTTCTCTCTGTCTGTCTGTCTGTCTCTGTCTCTCTCTCTCTCTCTGTCTCTCTCTCTCTCTCTCTCTCTCTCTCTCTCTCTCTCTCGCGCGCGCGCGCGCGCGCGCGCGCAGATTTTCCCTGCCTGCCATACTACCTGAGGTAGGTGTGGACGGTAAATCTGAATAGGCTGACCAGCCATCGACGACACTGCTGCGGCTGTTTATCGGGTGATCTGTCTTTCTATCGATGTACCCGGTTACTCCTGTTTATCGGGTGATCTGTCTTTCTATCCATGTACCCCGTTATTCCGGTTTATCGGGTGATCTGTCTGTCTATCGATGTACCCCGTTACTCCTGGGTGATACGGCTGTTTATCGGGTGATCTGTCTTTCTATCGATGTACCCCGTTATTCCTGGGTGATACTGTGTCGAGTGTGAAGTGTGACTTTGCAAATGCATTCATGTAGTTTGTTGTGGTCCATTCCCAATAGGACGGACTTGATGAGTTCAGTGTCGTAAGATGTATATGATTCTCTGTCTCTGTCTCTGTCTCTCTCTGTCTCTGTCTCTGTCTCTCTGTCTCTGTCTCTGTCTCTCTCTCTCTCTCTCTCTCTCTCTCTCTCTCTCTCTCTCCATGACGACCTAATTCTAATTGAGTTAGTGTCGTGCAATATGCCTGTTTATTTAACCTCTCTTTAACCTTGACTGTGTGCGCATGTGTGTTCCTTTCTCTCAACCAGCTGTTGTGGCGAAGTGGTTAGTGTCTCTCGGAGGTCATGGGTTCGATTCCTATTATTGCCATGTGGGATTTTTCTGCCCCGACCGGCTCCTATCCAGAGTTGAGTTTGCTACGGGCTCAGTTGGGAAGACTGGGACCACACAGTCGAGTTTCATGGCGTCTCAGAGAGTGTTGCTCAGATTTCCTGACCGACATTGCAATATCTCTCGGGCCTGGTTTTATTCTGTAATAATGCAATGACTTCAACTGCTTTGTTTGAATGGCGGGCATTGACATCTTCATGGCTGAGTGCGGGTGAAGACCAAGGGGAAAGATCAGCCATGCCCATCACCTCACAGTTTGTCCTGTGTGTGGCTTCCTACTGCACGGGGTAACTCTGATCACTGTCCTGTGTGTGGCTTCCTACTGCAAGGGGTAACTCTGATCACTGTCCTGTGTGTGGCTTCCTACTGCACGGGGTAACTCTGATCACTGTCCTGTGTGTGGCTTCCTACTGCACGGGGTAACTCTGATCACTGTCCTGTGTGTGGCTTCCTACTGCAGGGGTAACTCTGGTCACTTCCTGTGTGTGGCTTCCTACTGCACGGGGTAACTCTGATCACTGTCCTGTGTGTGGCTTCCTACTGCAACGGGGTAACTCTGATCACTGTCCTGTGTGTGGCGTTCCTACTGCACGGGGTAACTCTGATCACTGTCCTGTGGTGTGGCTTCCTACTGCACGGGGTAACTCTGATCACTGTCCTGTGTGTGGCTTCCTACTGCACGGGGTAACTCTGATCACTGTCCTGTGTGTGGCTTCCTACTGCACGGGTTAACTCTGATCACTGTCCTGTGTGTGGCTTCCTACTGCACGGGGTAACTCTGATCACTGCCCTGTGTGTGGCTTCCTACTGCACGGGGTAACTCTGATCACTGTCCTGTGTGTGTTCCTACTGCACGGGGTAACTCTGATCACTGTCCTGTGTGTGGCTTCCTACTGCAAGGGGTAACTCTGATCACTGTCCCGTGTGTGGCTTCCTACTGCACGGGGTAACTCTGGTCACTGGCTCAACGCTGTACATTTCGTCTCAGTCTGCGGTCCCTTGTGTGGTCCACCAGCCCTAAATGTCCTCTCCGCAGCGACCACAGCTGTAATGTTTATGAAGCACCTACTGAAATTGCACGCAAATGTGTCTGTTCTCTACCACTATCGCACCCACACACACACACACCACCCCAGTACACACCACACCACCACACACACACTCACCGCAGCACACACAACACATCAACACCACGAACGCACGCACGCACGCACACCGCACGCACGCACCACACACACACACAACCACACACACACTCCTCACACACACACACTCACCCACACACACACACACACACACACCACACACACCACACACACACACACACACACCACACACCACAACACATCACAACACACACGAACAAGTTTTCCCCTACCTCTCCTCTCTCTCTCTCATCCACGTGTCTCTGTCCCTCTCTCTCTCCTCTCTCTCTCCTCTCTCTCTCCCCTCCTCCTCCTTCCCCCCTCTCTCTCATTCAACCACACACATACAGAAGAGAGAGAGAGAGAGAGAGAGAGAGAGAGAGAAACACATGGGTAGGAGAGTGGTGGGTTGTGATGAGAAAGATGCAAGGAAGTGACAGAGAAACTGATACTAGCGTAGTTTCTTTGCATCCGTTCCTCACACCAGTAGTAGCAATTTACATGAGACTAGTAAATGACTGCGATGTATACAAGCACACAAGAAGCGTTTAAAGATAAAGAGGATTGAAGTTATGATAAAAGAAACATACAGAACTGCATTAACAAAAGAAACATACAGAACTGCATTAACAAAAGAAACATACAGAACTGCATTAACAAAAGAAACATACAGAACTGCATTAACAAAAGAAGTGCACAGAACCACATTAATGAGTACTAACAGAACTGCAATAATAGTACTAACTTGTATAAATGTACGGTGACGTCGTGTACATTTGATTATTAAAGACGATAATTCTCTCTCTCTCTCTCTCTCTCTCTCTCTCTCTCTCTCTCTCTCTCTCTCTCTCTCTGTGCGTGTGTTGTGTTGTGGTGTGGTGTGTGTGTGTGTGTGTGTGTGTGTGTGTGTGTGTGTGTGTGTGTGTGCGTGCGTGCGTGCGTGCGTGCGTGCGTGTGTGCGCGCGCGCGCGTTCACGCGCTCATATTTCTACCACTGGGCTTGGCCAGGTCAAGGTCGAAGCCATGCATCAAGCGGCGGTGCTGCAGATCTGTAGAGGCGATTGAAGGGCAGTGCGTCATACCCGGGTTTCCTTTTGATCCGTCAACACTCATCCGAACTGCCCAAGCCCCAGTTCACCACGAACAACGCTCAGACCGGGCCTGAGTCAGTGGGGAACCAGTGGCAGAGAGAGGATGAGTCAGACCGTGGTGGCCTCACAGCGATCGAGGACAGTCCCTGCTGTGACTGGGGCAATCTTTTCCTGGAGGAAGGAAGGAAGACCTTGCAGTGGCGGAGTTACGATCTAAGGGCCGCCTGACACGAGAGTGGGGTTCGCTGTGTTGGTGTTTGGCGTCATTTTGCTCTCTGCTTGAAGCTTGTGCTGAGATTGGATTGGGTGTTTGATTTTCGTGGATTATTTTGTTTTCTCTCAGCTTGATATGCTTCACAGTTTCTTTCTTACTTTCTTTCTTTGTCTTCTTTCTTTCTTTCTTTCTTTCTTTCTTTCTTTCTTTCTTTCTTTCTTTCTCTGTCTTCTTTCTTTCTTTCTTTCTCTGTCTTCTTTCTTTCTTTCGTTCTCTGTCTTCTTTCTTTCTTTCTTTCCTCTCTTCCGTCGACGTCGTCGTCTCTTCCCTCTCGTACTCCTCCTCGTCCTCGTCTTCCTCCTCCTCTTCCTCCTCCTCCTCTCCTCCTCCTCCTCCTCCTCCTCCTTTCTCTTCTTCTTCTTCTTCTTCTTCTTCGTCTTCTTCTTCTTCTTCTTCTGTCTTCCTCCTTCCCTGCTCTCTTCGTTTTATTGGAGTTCTTCCAGTAATAAAGGAATGTTCATGCAAAAAGATGCCCCGCGAACTACTCAGTCCAAAGATAACATGAATTCTAGAAATTCTACAACGATGGTTTCCGTAACTAGAAGTGACCTATTTATAAATAGTCTTTGTTGGTCTGGTCCTGTTCTCTGGAACTCACTGCTTAAATGCCATAGATGTTCAGAATCTTACATATGAAAATCGTTCACATATTATGCACACTCTAGCTAGTTATGTAGATATGTAGTATGAAAGACATATTTGTTATTCCTATTCACATGTATCACTATATCATCAACAATGTCCAGTTTACTTGCGTTTTCAAAGTGATTTTGGTGTTTACCAAGTTCTGCTGTTTCAAAATAATTTGCCACTGTTAATCGTCGAACAAGCTATGACAGTGCATGCAAATGTCAATATGTGAAAGATCTATATGTACTCATGCAGTATATGTGTGTACGCCCACGTACTGCTCATAGAATCCTATATACCTTTGATGGGGCGGGTGGGGGTGGGGGGGGGTGGGGGTGGATAGTGGTGTTACTTTGTTTCTCTATTTTTTATCAGTGTTGGACTTTCTACTTTTTAGTTCTTTCTTCTTGGCCTTTTTTCATAATTAACGAACTTCTCTCTCTCTCTCTCTCTCTCTCTCTCTCTCTCTCTCTCTCCTCTCTCTCTCTCTCTCTCTCTCTCCCTCCCCCCTCTCTCTCTCTCTTTCTCTCTCTCTCTCTCCCCCTCTCTCTCTTTCTCTCTTTCTCCTCTCTCACTCTCTATCCCCTCCCTCCCTCCTCCCTCTCTCTCTCCAATTACTCACTACATTGAAAACAAATCTTGTGTTATGAACAAGAATGTTCAGTGTATGTCGGTATGCCTGAACATGAGTGTCCTAGTGTTCATTCCTCCTTAGGCTATGTTAATGATAACATTTCTTTCACTGTTGCTTCTTACATTCCTTTTTCGCTTTGGAATAATGTATAGGTGAATGTACGTTTGTGTTAGTGTGTGTGTGTGTGTGTGTGTGGTGTGTGTGTGTGTGTGTGTGTGTGTGTGTGTGTGTGTGGTGAGACAGACAGACAGACAGAGACAGAGACAGAGATGGAGAGAGACTTTTAGTGAGTATGTATGGGTTTTTTTAAGTACTAATAAGAAGTATCGCTGTGCTTGCCATAATTATTTCTATATTTATTTGCAATCGTGTTCTGCGTTAGTATCCTTCGTCTGTGAAGAGACAAGGGCCAGTTGGGGAAAAAAACTTTTTTGTTTATCTGTTATCCTTGGGACTAAAGATTATCTCTGAGAGAGAGAGAGAGAGAGAGAGAGAGAGAGGAGAGAGAGAGAGAGAGAGAGAGAGAGTTGATTTTATCTTTGTACACACTTGCACAGTATCAGACAATGACACTGAAACATTTTCCCGTTACTTTTTCTCGGTCAGATATCTAAGTTAAGACTTCAGACTGTGCACAGAGCATCAGTGTTTATCCCCGTGATACAGTATTTCCCTGTATGATGGATCTTTTCACAAGAAACGCGTTTGAATGCCTCCGACCAAGATCTGACCATTGACTTTTGAATGTATCTCTGTTCAAATTATGTAAGGTACTAATTGCTAGAACGTTTTAGATACTCTGGGCTTTTTCAGGTTATGTTAAATGTCTGGGCTACATCTGGTTATGTCAGTTACCTGGGCTACTTATGGTTACATCAGTTGTCTTTGGCAATACTATGGTTAAGTCAGTTGTCATGGCTACACTGTGGTTTTTGTCGGTTAGCTTGGGTTGCTCTGTGGTCATGCCCATTGTCTAAGCTATATGATGATTTTGTCAGTGTTTGGGTCAGCTCTGTGCGTCGCTACGTAGGTCTGTATGTCTGATGTGGAATGTCACCATGTGGCAAGGTGACCGTGCCTTGACAGCTCTGTATGTCACCATGTTTCTGTGTCGCCATCTCTACATGTCACTATGTATGTCACCATGTTTTTGTGTCGCCATCTCTACATGTCACTATGTCTGTATGTCACCATATTTCTGTGTCGCCATCTCTACATGTCACTATGTCTGTATGTCACCATATTTCTGTGTCGCATCTCTACATGTCACTATGTATGTCACCATGTTTCTGTGTCGCCATCTCTACATGTCACTATGTCTGTATGTCACCATGTTTCTGTGTCGCCATCTCTACATGTCACTATGTCTGTATGTCACCATGTTTCTGTGTCGCCATCTCTACATGTCACTATGTATGTCACCATGTTTCTGTGTCGCCATCTCTACATGTCACTATGTCTGTATGTCACCATGTTTCTGTGTCGCCATCTCTACATGTCACTATGTCTGTATGTCACCATGTTTCTGTGTCGCCATCTCTACATGTCACTATGTATGTCACCATGTTTCTGTGTCGCCATCTCTACATGTCACTATGTCTGTATGTCACCATGTTTCTGTGTCGCCATCTCTACATGTCACTATGTCTGTATGTCACCATGTTTCTGTGTCGCCATATCTACATGTCACTATGTCTGCATGTCACCATGTTTCTGTGTCGCCATCTCTACATGTCACTATGTCTGTATGTCACCATGTTTCTGTGTCGCCATCTCTACATGTCACTATGTCTGTATGTCACATTTTCCTTCTTTTAGGGTTAGGAACAAAGTTTTGGCTAGGGTCTTGGCCGAGGTTGGGGTAGGTTTCGCGTTAGGGTTTTGGCCGAGGTTGGGGTAGGTTTAGCGTTAGGTTGGTTAGGGTTTTGGCCGTGGTTGGGGTAGGTTTAGCGTTAGGTTAGTTAGGATTTTGGCCGAGGTTGGGGTAGGTTTAGTGTTAGGGTTAGACATCTCGACAGGACGATACATAGACGTGGTTACATGCAGACGTGGTGACACTTAGACATAGTGACATAAAGATCCGGTGACACCTATACATGGTGACATAAAGATTCGGTGACACCTAGACATAGTGACATAAAGATCCGGTGACACCTAGACATGGTGACATAAAGATTCGGTGACACCTAGACATAGTGACATAAAGATCCGGTGACACCTAGACATGGTGACATAAAGATTCGGTGACACCTAGACATAGTGACAAAGATCCGGTGACACCGGGACATGGTGACATACAGATCCGGTGACACCTAAACATGGTGACATAAAGATCCGGTGATACCTAGACATGGTGACATATAGATCGGGCGACACCTAGACATGGTCCCATAAAGATCCGGTGAGACCTAGACATGGTCAGATAAAGATCCGGTGACACATACACATGCTGTACATGCTACCTTATAGTTGTGTCAGCCCTGTAGACCACATTATGGGTGTGTCAGTTGTAAAGTTCACATCATTCTACGTCAGTGGTATAGGCTATAGGACAGTTATAGCAATTGTAAAGCCTACAGTAGGTCAACTGTATAGACTACACTATCATTTCGTCAGCTGTATACTGTATAGACTACACTATCATTTCGTCAGCTGTATACGTTACTATAGTTATAATAATAGTTCTACAGACTACTTTCTTGGCCATGTTAGTTGTCTCGACTACACTAAGGTTAGATTAACTGTCGTGATGGGTTGGTTTGGTTAACCTTTTCTGAACGTCATGGATGACTGTGTTTCCAGATATGCGCTCAAACCGTCAGAACTTGCAGAATTTCATTTTCTTCAAGGCCGAAATTTGAATTTTCATAATTATCTATGTGCCTTTGTTCTTTCGAAAAATGAGTTGATTGTATGTTTAAGGGAAAAAAGATAAATAAACAAATAGATCAAAGTTTATGCCTTTCTGTATGATGGGGGTATTTGCACGCCCATGTTTTATTAGAAGCAGTCCTGTAAAAACAAGATGCAAAGCATATAAACGTACTCTCAGTCTATCCTGAATACGCATGAGATATTCCATAAAGAGGAAAAACCGTCTTGGGCTGGTGTAACCGTTAGTAATGGCTATTCTGGTAAACATCGGCCATCATCTGTGACCTATAATGAACATAATTACAAATTTTCAGAAAGATCGGCCAAGTACTTTCTGAGATTTTCCATACAGAAGAAAACCATTATGGGCCGTTAGTAACGGCTATAACGGTAAACTTAAACATCAGACATCATCCGTGACCCATAATGAACATACCTACAAATTTTCAGAAATATCGGCCACGTACTTCTAAGACATTCCATAAAAAAGAAGAACCGTTAGGGGCCGTTATAGCCGTTAGTAACGGCTATAACGGTAAACTAAAACATCGGGTATCATCCGTGACCCATAATAAACATACCTACAAATTTTCAGAAAGATCGGCCAAGTACTTTCTGAGACATTCCATAAAAAAGAAAAACCGTTATGGGCCGTTATAGCCGTTAGTTATATATATATATATATATATATATATATATATATATATTATATATATATGTATGTATGTATGTATGTATGTATGTATGTATACATATGTATATAAATTTTCTCCAGCGACACCACCGGAGAAGTCTTCAACATCAGACATAGCATGACGTGCAAGTCTTCAAACATCATTTACCTGCTCTGCTGCCAACAATGTCATGGGGCGCAGTATGTAGGAGAAACAAAGAATGCCCTAAGAACACGCTTCTACCTCCACAGAACCCACATACTGCAAAACACAGGCACTCATGTTACTAGCCATTTCAACAGGAAAGACCATTCACTGCAGGACATGAGGTGCATGCCCATAGAGCAGGTCTTCACAGACAACCTTGCTCACAGGCACGCAAGAGAGCAGTTCAGGATCAACAAACTCAGGACATTCTATCCTCGGGGTCTCAACACTCTCTGAGTCTCCTAACTGGTTAGGGAGGGAGAGAGGTGAAAAGGGCAGATAGTGGGGGGTATGGTGAGGGGAGAGAGAGGGGAGATAGGACAGAGACGGCGATAGGGTTGGAAGGGGGAGGTTTTGAGGCAGACGGCCCCATATGCAAGTGACAAACTCTATCCTCGGGTCCGATAATGAATGTAATAAATTATGTGACAAATAGTGAATATAGGAACATGACAAAAAAAGAAGGGAGAGGGTAAACAATGGGAAAGAAAGAATTGGAACGAAGTGTCGTTGTTGTTGTTGTATCTGTGTATGTTGTTTTTCTGGGTTTTTTTTTCACCTTTTTATTGAAATGAATTCCTTTCTATTTGATTTGGATGTATGTATTAGTAATATGGTGAAAATAATCCTTTTCTATTGGAATGTATGTAAGATATAAAAAATGAATTAAAAAAAAAAGAAAAGAAAAGTGAATGTGGAAAAACAGAAGGTTGAAAGGGAGGATAAAAAACAAACAAACAACAACAACAAAAGGGGGGGGGGGGGAACAAACAAACAAACAAACAAAAAGGGGGGTGGGGGTGGGGGTTATAAAAGGAAAGGTCTGAGATGGTCATGTGTGCTTCTTGTTTCTTTTTTTTTTTTTTTTTTTTTTTTTAAATATAATTTGAAGGTCTGTGCACACTCGAAAATCATCCTTTTTTTCCTTATCCCCCAGTTAGCTTCTCCGCTTCTACATCCATCCTTCGAACACCTAAACTATTGATTATAGATGTGTGGGGGTGTGCTTGACAGAGAGAGAGAGAGAGAGAGAGAGAGAGAGAGAGAGAGAGAGAGAGAGAGAGAGAGAGATGATAATGATGATGATGATAATCTTTATTTCCAAGGGTAACAGATAAGCAAACACATGCTTTTTTTCATCCGGCCCTTGCCCCGTTAAGGGACTAAGTATGACTAGCGACTAAGACTTACAAAACTTTTAACAAACACACATATCTTCACAACATTAAAAAGCTCATCCATTAACTTTTAAGGCGTAGAGAAAAAGAGAGAGAGAGAGAGAGAGAGAGAGAGAGAGAGAGAGAGAGAGAGGTATGCTGCGTGTGTGAGCGTGTTTCTGTGAGTGCGTGTGTGAATGCGTTGCCGCGTGCCTTTCTTCCGCTGGTATTGTTGAATGCCAACTGAAACCAATCGGGATATATACTGGCGTGGATCTGGATGTGACACCCTAACCCCGCCATCCCCCTCCTCCCACTCCCTCGAACGGAAAAAAGGATGAAATTTAAGACTGACTGAATCGCTGGTGCTTTTAGGATTTGATAAAAATGTTATTGTGGACAGTGTCCTTTACTTCATTGTACTATTTGCAAAGTATTATGTATATTCATGCAAACTGAATGGAAACCATCCACGAACAACTGTATTTTTGAAGAAAC
>CM065726.1:3736340-3756340 GCA_033310375.1 Conus canariensis
ACAACACTTTACAAAGCCTGTTTTTCCCACATTGTCTACATTCAGCTGATTTTATGCATTTGGATACACTTCTGCGTTGCACTACACGGTTCATACATGTCTTTGAAAGTCCTTCAAAGCCCTTGAATTGTAAAGGCCCCTCTCATGGACTAAAAAAGGGTCTAGAAATTTGGACTTTGGGCTTCATGAGATGTTTAAAATTCTTGAAAATAAAATTTTGATGGAACAATTTATCTTTTAGTGATAAAAACACAAAATTATACAGAGAATTAACATAAGGGTTAGATTTCATTGTGTAACTGCTGAAAGGGTCCACTTAATATTGCCGGGTACTTCACGGGATTCTATTGAAGTAACAGGAGCAACCGAAGTATGTGTAAAGCCGTATTTTTGTGTGGTTCTTGAATTGTATTTAAAAATCATTAACAAGTTCTTAAAATGTCATAGATATTTTTTTAGAAGTCTGCATAATCCCTGAATCGTACAGTTCATCATTTGCATTGCTCAGCATCACTGAATGAATAATAAATACTGAATCGTGCAGTTCATCATTTGCATTGCTCAGCATCACTGAAATTAATAATAAATACTGAATCGTGCAGTTCATCATTTGCATTGCTCAGCATCACTGAATTGATGATAAATACGCCTTATGATTGAATTTATAATTGAATCGTGCAGTTCATCATTTGCATTGCTCAGCATCACTGAACTGATAATAAATACGCCTTATGATTGAATTTATAATTGAATCGTGCAGTTATCATTTGCATTGCTCAGCATCACTGAATTAATAATAAGTACGCCTTATGATTGAATTTATAATTGAATCGTCGTCAGCAAGAACAGTCACTCTTTCGGAAGAGAAGTAAGTCATACAAGGGCTGTCCACTCCTGACATCAAAAAGCGGTTCTGGTTCGATGGGGCCGCCAACGTTCACAGGGAAAGAAACCCGAATAGTACATTGTTCAAATCTGCCATCATTTTACCCTCGAAATTGCAACTGTTCGTTGACACCGATTATAAATCCAGTAATACAGCGTATTGATAACTTCAAAAACTTCCCCGAAGATGGAGTATGGCTGCCTTAATGGTGGGATTAAATAAAACTGTCATAGACACAAAACTCCACTCCCTCTGTTGGACACAAAACACACACACACACACACACACACACACACACACACACACACACACACACACACACAAAACCTTCAAAAACGCAGAGTGCGAGTTGTTTTTTTCCTATCAGTGTTGCTTACTGTGACGGGTTTCCGACGTTCCCCCTCGTTATTGAAATATGATTATTATCATACACAGGGATGCAGGGGGGTATGGACAGAAGCATTCATATCTTCACGAACGACTTGCGCTCACGCATATGCACATGCACTCTGTCGCTCACATCGAACCCGCCCAAAGTGACGGGAAACTAATAACATCTGATTTTTTTAAATGGAATTTTGTTTAACTTGACTCCGAGCCCCCACCCCTCACTACACAACACAATGATCTGTATGATACAAAAAAGTAAACATCATATAGATTATCCAATAATCGCATCCCCTTTTCTTCAGTTACTCTTAATTAACCAAGAAAGACAACATTCCAATATTCTGGTTACACGCCTGTAAACACAAGAAAGAAATAAACGTTCGTAACTTGCTAGCGTTCCTTGGTTGACCGGTCAGTTCTCTCATCGCTCAGTGCCACTACGATCACTGAAGCTGCCATACTGTTGTGTCCTCCCGATTAGCCAAATCCCAGTTGGGGAACACTGGCAACGTAGCTCGAGTTGCACCCTCAGACCGAGTGTCCCGGACTCCACTGCACTGCACTGCACTGCACGGAAAGGGCTCCTGTCGGCCTCTCCCACAGGTCTTCTCTGGCTGCAACCACCCCACCGTTGTCTGGCAGCTCCCTGTCTAGGCCCCAACAGGTTAACACGTCTTGCTGTCTACCGTCCCCACCCAGGAGACAATTCTCTACCGTCATCAGCTTCGAGGCGACAGCAAACCTCTGCTTCACCTAGTCTTCCTCGTTGTATTTTGCTGAGCCCTCAGCAAGACGGGATAAGTTCACTTTCCTTAGTGAGTCATCTTTTCCTGTTTGTTTGTGTGTTTTTTTCAAGCACCTTATAACCATTCTCAAAGAAAGAGAACCCAAGTTATACTTGTTCAACCAATGGAATCACAGCCACACACACATCACACGATTTACACCAGTAAATCTCCGATTTGTTTTGCTTCCACCAGTGGAATCACTAGTCACCCCACACACACCACAGCGACTAGCACCAACAAAGAGTTAGGTACTGAGTGGTTAATGCATAACTTCCAATTCTAACTCATGTTCGATTCCCTGAAGCTACCCATTGTACTAACAGCCCAGACTTCGCCACAAGCCAGGACTGATGCTTCAAGTGTTTACTACGATCTACAGCCAACAAGGTGCAAACCACTCAATAGGTCGAAGCTTTCTCGAACGTGTTCATCCCTCAGGATAAGAACGGCTGAATGGTCACTGTGCCTTGCCTACAGGCCGACGGTCACCGAACCGTGACGGTCGCCTGCCACGATCGCCTCCCCTCAGGCCCACTGGAGAACCCAGTGAATAGCCACGATCGCCTCCCCTCAGGCCCACTGGAGAACCCAGTGAATAGCCACGATCGCCTGTCCTCAGGCCCACTGGAGAACCCAGTGAATAGCCACGATCGCCTGTTCTCAGGCCCACTGGAGAACCCAGTGAATAGCCACGATCGCCTGTTCTCTGGCCCACTGGAGAACCCAGTGAATAGCCACGATCGCCTGTCCTCAGGCCCACTGGAGAACCCAGTGAATAGCCACGATCGCCTGTCCTCGGCCCACTGGAGAACCCAGTGAATAGCCGGCGGTGGAGGCTGAATGCCTTCCTCACCCAGGACCGGCAGGTCGACATGTAATTGTTGCTACCCTCCTGGACAAGTGAATTACTTCCCAGTTACTTTCCCTCCTTCAGTACCCAACACGGGGTATCCTCCTCTGGTGATGCCTGAGTTCGCACACTTGAAGGACGTACCCAAGGAACTATCTCAACATCAGCAAAATTACCCTTCATTTGCCTAAAGACACGAGAACATTCGGCCGACTCGTCACACTTACCAATGTTTCTTACGATCTCAGAAATGATCAGGAGTATAAAACGCATGTGTGGCTGACTTCCCTTCTAGAGTAGGGGCTGTTTCTGCTGACGCTGATTTGGTATAAATTCAGTCATATAGCATATCCATTAGTTTATAAACGCAGAGCAATGAAAACATTGAATTTCATGGCATATCCGACTCCATGAGAACAGCTGATTGTGAAAAATGTAGAAAGACTGGTTTTGTCAAGTGTATGTGTGAGATGCATGCGTATGTATGGCGACGATCAGTAACGGCACACGTGTGTTTGCGGGGTCGAATACCAAAGTTTTCGGACAGGAATCTATGTCAACACTACGGCATTCTTATCTCACCTTTTACATCTGACCGCTGCCAAAGTTATATTCTGTGACGATATTGCAATGAATTCAGTTTCTCTGTTCGCGTGGCAAGCATTCGTGCCCTCAAGGCAGAGTGTGCACGCCTGAAGCAACATGAAAAGTCAGATTTGCAAATAGCTTGACGGTGTGCCTTTCCTGTGGCTGCTACGTCTGTAGAGTATGATATTCGCAACAGTGGCACAACACTTCCAATTTTTCCTACGTATGCGGGCTGCTTTACAGGGAGTACTTTAGAATGGGAACGAAGAAATGCTGTCTCTGCGCGCGCGTGTGTGTGTGTGTGTGTGTATGTGTGTGTGTGTGTGTGTGGTCAAAATGTGTTCCACTCGTTCCAGACAAAACTACTGGGCCGATCTTTCTGAAAATTTGTAGGTATGTTCATTATGGGTCACGAATGATGCCCGATGTTTTATTTTACCGTTATATCCGTTACTAACGGCTATCACGGCCCATAACGGTTTTCTTCTTTATGGAAAATCTCAGAAAGTATTTGGCCGATCTTTCTGAAATTTTGAAGACATGTTCATTATGGGTCACAGATGATGGCCCATGTTTACCAGAATAGCCGTTACTAACGGCAATAACGGCCCAAAACGGTTTTTCCTCTTTTTGGAATATCTCACGCGTATTCAAGATAAACTGGGAGTACGTTGATATGCTTTGCATCTTGTTTAAAGTGGTTGCGGGTTTTTATCAAAGGGGAAAAAACAAACATAAACATGTGGGAGGCACTTTTTGATAGACGGGGCGGGGATATATTTGATACATGCCGAAAGTACCTGCAGGCAGTAAATCGCGGCGTTCCATTAAGAATAACCCAATGAGGTCAGTGTGGCGAGCAGATGGCGGAGCTGCAGCAATGGTTTTATCTGGTGCACGGATGCCCTGGCTCTGAGCGTGTTAGCAGTGAAAACGCCAGTACTGCCTAGTAGTACCTGCTGCGGCTGCTGAGTGCTTGGTCTTGTTAGCAGTGAAAACGCCAGTACTGCCTAGTAGTACCTGCTGCGGCTGCCAAGTGCTTGGTCTTGGGGCCATTTAAAACCCAACAGTGTTTTGACAATGAGTATGTGTGATATTGCTGCTGGATTCCCCCTGGCTTATTGATCAGTGTCATTCCCGTCCGTATGTCTGTCTGTAGTTTTCAGTGGTACTATAAATCTCCTTTATGGGCATCATAAGCCTTTAGTTGTCAGTGTTAATCTCCTTTATGTGCATCGTAAGCCTTTAGTTGCCAGTGTTACTATAAATCTCCTTTATGTGCATCATAAGCCTTTAGTTGCCAATGTTACTATAAATCTCCTTTATGGGCATCATAAGCATTTAGTTGCCAATGTTACTATAAATCTCCTTTATGGGCATCATAAGCCTTTTTTCCTCCAGAATAAAGTGACCTGTTTCAAATTTGGAGAAGAAACCGGAAAATGTTTGGCCGTTGGACCGTCATACCAATGGAACGAACAAATGACAAAGTCATAGGAATGGAACGAACAAATGACAAAGTCATAGGAATGGAACGAACAAATGACAAAGTCATAGGAATGGAACGAACAAATGACAAAGTCATAGGAATGGAACGAACAAATGACAAAGTCATAGGAATGGAACGAACAAATGACAAAGTCATAGGAATGGAACGAACAAATGACAAAGTCATAGGAATGGAACGAACAAATGACAAAGTCATAGGAATGGAACGAACAAATGACAAAGTCATAGGAATGGAACGAACAAATGACAAAGTCACACGAATGGAACGAACAAATGACAAAGTCATAGGAATGGAACGAACAAATGACAAAGTCATAGGAATGGAACGAACAAATGACAAGTCATAGGAATGGAACGAACAAATGACAAAGTCATAGGAATGGAACGAACAAATGACAGAGTCACACGAATGGAACGAACAAATGACAAAGTCATAGGAATGGAACGAACAAATGACAAAGTCATAGGAATGGAACGAACAAATGACAAAGTCATAGGAATGGAACGAACAAATGACAAAGTCATAGGAATGGAACGAACAAATGACAAAGTCATAGGAATGGAACGAACAAATGACAAAGTCATAGGAGTGGAACGAACAAATGACAAAGTCATACGAATGAAACGAACAAAAAGTAATGACAAAATCATACGAATGGAACGAACAAATAACGAAACAGAGGTAGTGCGTTTCGATCCGTAGATCTTTTGCTGGTAAAATAAAGAAAATCGAGGATCACACACACACACACACACACACACACACACACACACACACACACACACACACACACACACACACACACACGAAGAACAGTGGCATAGCCCTTCTTAGAAGTCTCCTTCCTCACCAGTGGAAGAATGGGCAGGGTGAAAAGAAATGAAGGAAGGAAGAATACAAAGAAGGAAAGAAGAGAAGAGAAGGAAGAGAAAAGACCCAGTCGCGAAGCAACAAAGACTAAGCCATGACAGTCTCCAGCCTTGTTGCCAGACAGTTCTGCCGGTAGGCTGACATTAATATTAAAGTAATCCTTGTCCGCGTCTCTCACGCGATGGCCGTGGACTGGACTGTGTAGGGAAAGGATGGGATGTCAAGGCCGTGTTCAGCCGGCCCATAGATGCTGAGGATGAATTGAAAGGAAGGTGGGGTGAGGGGGGGGGGGGGGCGAGATCCTCGCTGATCGAATGCTGCCGTCATGTCTGCACGCAGAGATATAAGACTTGGTGGCAGGGTTAGTGGGTGGTGTGAATATTACAAATGACAGGACAGCTACGGTGATTAAGATACGGACAGTTTTTAGGTGTGGTGTTGCGATGTGCAGATGCATTATTTTTGTTTTAACCTCCTGCCTGATAGCGTGTCTGGGATCCTCCCGAACGGTGTGAACGGGTCATTGAAGTAAGGATAACAGAAACATGACTGATAGAGTCTTCTCTCCGTCTTGGCTATTTATAACTCTGACTCTCTGTCTCTGTCTGTCTGTCTGTCTGTCTGTCTGTCTCTCTCTCTCTCTCTCTCTCTCTCTGTATGTCTCTCTGTCTCTGTCTGTCTGTCTGTCTGTCTGTCACTCTCTCTCTCTCTCTCTCTCTCTCTCTCTCTCTTTCTTTCTCTCTCTCTCTCTGCGCTCGCGCGCTCGCGCGCGCGTGTGTATATATGAATAAGCCATGCTGTGTTTCTAAAGACTTTATTTTTACATTTTAGTTTGCTTTCAAAACATTTTTTCCTGTATTTTTCAGGGTAAGATGTAGAAACTTACATGTACTGTGTGTGTGTTCCTCTTGCTTAATCCCCCCCCCCTCTCTCTCTCTCTCTCTCTCTCTCTCGCTTTCTCTCTCTCACTCTCTGTCTCTCTGTCTCTGTCTGTCTGTCTGTCTGTCTGTCTGTCTCTCTCTCTCTCTCTCTCTCTCTCTCTCTCTCTCTGTCTTATTGCTGCGAATGCACAAGCATTTGCATTTGTATGTGCGTGCACGCACTCGGGCGGGACGCGGAATTTGGAGAGATTAAGGTTGGGTAATGGAAAGGCAGGGTAGAGAGACGTGTGGGTGTGGGGATGGGGGAATGGGGAGTAGGAACAGAGAGAAACAGTCGTACCAGCCATTTCGTACTTCTTACATCAGCAGAAAGTCGTTTCTCTCTCTCACCACTCTCTCTCATCTCTCTCTCTCTCTCTCTCTCTCTCTCTCTCTCTCTCTCTCTCTCTGTTCGTGTGTTTTGTGTGTGTGTGTTAAACCGTGTCTTAAAAGAACGTGACTGCCGCGACAACACAGCTGTTTGGCTCCCCAACGTGGAGTATGTACCACAACTCACGCTTATTTCACCGTTTGTGTGGCCAATGGATCGGCTAGTGTGGTTGGCTGGTTGGTTGGTTGGTTGACTAGTCAGTGTAGTTCTCACACACTGGTCGCCTATCCCGTGGTCCGTGGTCAACGCGTTCATGAGCAACATCCTGGTGCACTTTGTCGACACAAAACCTTACGGTATGTCAATGGGCTTTCCCCTTTCGATTGTAGATTTTCTGTCATGCGTGAATGGCCGGATTACATGCATAACGTTCCATGAGTTTGATGCATCGATCTGTAGATTTTCTGTCTGCGTGAATGGCCGGATTACATGCATAACGTTCCATGAGTTTGATGCATCGATCAGCCGCTGTGGTGAAGTGGTTAGCACCTCGGGCTTGTGAACTGGTAGGTCGCATGGTCGAATCCAATTGGAGGCAGATATTTGTGAGGATTGTTTTGCCCTCCGTCGGCTCTTGACCAGAGTTGACTGTGCCGTGGGTTCACATGTTGACTGTGAAATGGGTGCACATGGTGACTGTGAAATGGGTTCACATGTTGACTGTGAAATGGGTTCACATGTTGACTGTGAAATGGGTTCACACGTTGACTGTACCATGGCTTCACATGTTGACTGTGCCATGGGTTCACATGTTGGCTGTGAAATGGGTTCACATGGTGACTGTGCCGTGGGTTCACATGTTGACTGTGCCATGGGTTCACATGTTGTCTGTGCCGTGGGTTCACATGTTGACTGTGCCATGGGTTCGCGTGTTGACTGTGCCATGGGTTCGCGTGTTGCCTGTGAAATGGGTTCACATGTTAACTGTGCGGTGGGTTCACGTGTTGACTGTGCCATGGGTTCGCGTGTTGACTGTGCCGTGGGTTCACATGTTGACTGTGCCATGGGTTCGCGTGTTGCCTGTGCCATGGGTTCACGTGATGACTGTGCCATGGGTTCACGTGATGACTGTTCCATGGGTTTTCACATGTTGACTGTGCCATGGGTTCACATGTTGACTGTGCCATGGGTTCACATATTGACTGTGCCATGGGTTCACATGTTGACTGTGAAATGGGTTCACATATTGACTGTGCCATGGGTTCACATGTTGACTGAGACGTGGGTTCACATGTTGACTGTGCCATGGCTTCACAAGTTGACTGTGTTGGGTTCACATGTTGACTGTGCCATAGGTTCACATGTTGACTGAGACGGGGGTTCACATGTTGACTGTGCCATGGCTTCACATATTGACTGATTTGGGTTCACATGTTGACTGTGCCGTGGGTTCACGTGTTGACTGTGTCGTGGGTTCACATGTTGACTGTGCCATGGGTTCACATGTTGACTGTGAAATGGGTTCACGTGTTCAATCTGCCATGGGTTCACATGTTGACTGAGACGTGGGTTCACACGTTGACTATGCCATGAGATCACATGTCAAGACTGGAATCACATCGTCGAGTTTCACCCACTTATTGAATGTGCTGAGAGTGGTGTTCAACTTCCCAGACCAACACTGCAGGTGTTTGTTATCCCTTGGGCCTGAGTGATGATGGTAAGGCATGTTATACAGGGAAGTGTGTGGAGCCCTGGGTGATGGTAAGGCATGTTACAAAGGGAAGTGTGGAGCCCTGGGTGATGGTAAGGCATGTTATACAGGGAAGTGTGGAGCCCTGGGTGATGGTAAGGCATGTTATACAGGGAAGTGTGGAGCCCTGGGTGATGGTAAGGCATGTTATACAGGGACGTGTGGAGCCCTGGGTGATGGTAAGGCATGTTATACAGGGAAGTGTGGAGCCCTGGGTGATGGTAAGGCATGTTATAAAGGGAAGTGTAGAGCCCTGGGTGATGGTAACGCATGTTATACAGGGAAGTGTGGAGCCCTGGGTGATGGTAACGCATGTTATACAGGGACGTGTGGAGCCCTGGGTGATGGTAAGGCATGTTATACAGGAAGTGTGGAGCTCACCCTTGTCATGTGGTCTCACACTGGAATGGAACTCCAAAGTATCATCTTCATCCTCCTCCTCCTCGTTGATGAGCGTTAAAAAGGCGTTAAAGGTGATCAGTGTGTGTGTGTGTGTGTGTGTGTGTGTGTGTGTGTGTGTGTGTGTGTGTGTGAGAGAGAGAGAGAGAGAGAGAGAGTGTATGTGTGTGTGTGTGTTTCTCTTGTCCTGCTATTGTCGATGGACATTGTGAATGTATGTGCACTCTTTGTGTGTGTGTGTGTGTGTGTGTGTGTGTGTGTGTGTGTGTGTGTGTGTGTGTGCGTGTAGGTATATGTGTTTGTACGTATGTGTGTGCGCATATATGTGTATATATACATATGTGTGTAAGTGTGTGTGTATCTGTGCGCTCGCGCGTATGTAGAAAGAAACTCGTGGAGAGCGTGGCAGCAGAGAATCCTCAGAAGAGAAGCCCCCTTCAAGCAAGTGTTTCGGCCCTTATCTCCTGACACTCTAGGGGGGTTGGATGTCCCTCTGCTGCCCCTTTTTTTTTCTTTTTTTTCCTCCCCATCTTGGGACGAGCCATGGCTGGGATTCGAACCCATGACCTTCTGGACATGCTCATTTTCCACTTAATGACTCGCGCTCTAACCACTGAGCCACAGGGACATCTGATATTTGTAGTGTTTAAGTGAAGAGAGGGAAATGGAGGTAGGGGCTGGGGACAAAAGACAATCAAGTGCTGAAGTTGTCAGAGTCCCTCTTTGTGCAGCTATCACGGAAAACGGGATACTGACAAAAACATACCTTAAGCATGTAAACGTACTCCCAGTTTATCTTTAATACGCGTGAGATATTCCATAAAGAGGAAAAACCGTTTTGGGCCGTTATAGCCGTTAGTAACGGCTATTCTGCTAAACATCCGCCATCATCTGTGACCCATAATGAACATACCTACAAATTCTCAGAAAGATCGGCCAAGTACTTTCTAAGATATTCCATAAAGAAGAAAAACCGTTATGGGCCGTTTTAGCCGTTAGTAATGACTATAACGGTAAAATAAAACATTGGGCATCATCCGTGACCCATCATAAGCATGCCTACAAATTTTCAGAAAGATCGGCCAAGTACTTTCTGAGATATTCCATAAACAAGAAAAACCATTATCAGGCATCATCCGTGACCCATAATGAACATACCTACAAATTTACAGAAAAATCGGCCACGTACTTTCCGAGATATTCCATAAAGAAGAAAAACCGTTATGGGCCGTTATAGCCGTTAGTAACGGTTATAACGGTAAAATAGAACATCGGGCATCATCCGTGACCCATAACGAATATACCTACAAATTTTCAGAAAGATCGGCCCAGTAGTTTTGTCTGGAGCGAGTGGAACACATTTTGACCACGGACGGACAGACAGACAGACACACAGACAGCATTTCTTTGTTCCCATTGTAAAGCACTCCCTGTTCTATAAGAACTGGGAGTACGAAAAAGAAGGCTGATCGGCGTCGGAATAGGACGTGTATCCTTACTCAACTCTCAGACTATTCCTTGTGTGGGCAGACCAGGGAAGCGTTTTGATTCAGCGTGGTTGGTTAGTTGGTCGTTGGTTGGTGGAGTACATATCATCCACTGGTTGGTTGCCTTTACCCACTGTCTGTGATGAAGACTCCCGGGAGCGATTTTTATGCACTTTGTCGACATAGACCTATTGTTGTTGACGGGCTTTCGCCTGCATGGCCTAACTGCACGTATGATAAGACCGGTTAAGTTTCATGATATCTGAAATGATGTGTGTGTGTGTGTGTGTGTGTGTGTGTGTGTGTGTGTGTGTGTGTGTGTGTGTGTGTGTGAGAGAGAGAGAGAGAGAGAGAGAGAGAGAGATTTTAGACAATTTATTCTACCAGTCAAAGAACATTACAATTAATAATGCATGAAAAAATCAAAGAGAACATGATTAGAAAGTGTTTCCTTGAAAACCTCTGCCCTGCAAAGACCGAGTGGATTTTAAACGGAAAGAAAGTGCAACACTGACTAGACTGTTCAAACCTCGCCTGTGTCTTTCATTTACCGACACTGATATACATGTTGGCCTGCTCGATGCTACAAATTCCGTAAAACGGCATTGCAGTTGGTAACAGACGACACCGTGCTTCAACTGTAGTGTGTGCGCATGCTCACTTATAGCAGTGGTAATAAGGGCGGGCCGGAAAATAGGACGAAAGGGAAGAACAGGGAGAGAACTCTCTTTTCATAATATAGCCGAAAATAGGACGAAAGGGAAGAGCAGGGAGAGAACTCTCCTTTCATAACATACGGGAAAAAGAAAGTTGTATCTCACAAAAATCTGATTGTTACAAAAGAAAAGCTGCCCAGATTCCGAAAATGAACTGCGTACTATACACTCGCACGTTGTGTGGGTGATGGGATGGTGGGTGTTGAGTGGGCGGTGCGTGGGTGGATGTTGTGTGGGTGGTGGGTGGGTGGGTGTTGTCTGGGCGGTGGGTGGGTGGGTGTTGTCTGGGCGGTGGATGTGTGGGTGTTTTGTGGGCGGTAGATGGGTGGGTGTTTGTGTGGGTTGGTGTGGTGGGTGGGTGTTGTGTGGGCGGTTGGTGGGTGGGTTGTTGTGGTGGATGGGTTGGTGGGTGGGGGGTGTGTGGTGGGCGGTGGATGGGTGGGGGTTGTGTGGGTGGTGGGATGGGTGGGTTGTGTGGGTGTGGGCGTGGTGGGGGATGGGTGGGTGTTGTGTGGGCGGTGGTGGGGATGGGTGGGTGTTGTGTGGGCGGTGGATGGGTGGGTGTTGTGTGGGCGGTGGATGGGGGTGTTGTTGGCGGTGGATGGGGTGGGTGTTGTGTGGGCGGTGGGTGGGCGGGTGTTGTGTGGGCGGTGGATGGGCGGTTGTTGTGATGGACGTGATGGGTGGGTGTTGTGTGGGCGGTGGATGGGTGGGTGTTGTGTGGGCGGTGGATGGGGTGGGTGTTCTGAGGGTGCTTGATGGGTGAGTGTTGTGTGGGCGGTGGGGGTGGGCGGATGTTGTGTGGGCGGGTGTTGTGTGGGCGGTGGTTGGGCGGGTGTTCTGGGCGGTGGATGGGTGAGTGTTGTGTGGGCGGTGGATGGGTGGGTGTTGTGTGGGCGGTGGATGGGTGGGTGTTGTGTGGGCGGTGGATGGGTGGGTGTTGTGTGGGCGGTGGATGGGTGGGTGTTGTGTGGGTCGGTGGATGGTGGGTGTTGTGTGGGCGGTGGATGGTGGGTGTTGTGTGGGCGGTGGATGGGTGGGTGTTGTGTGGGCGGGTGGTGGGGTGGATGGTGGGTGTTGTGGGCGGTGGATGGTGGGTTTGTGTGGGCGGTGGGGGTGGGTGTGTGTGTGGGGCGTGGTGTGGTGTGTGGGCGGTGGATGGGTGGGTGTGTGTGGCGGGGGTGGGTGGGTGGGTGTTGTGTGGGCGGTGGATGGGTGGGTGTGTGTGGGCGGTGGATGGGTGGGTGTGTGTGGGCGGTGGATGGGTGGGTGCTGTGTGGGCGGTGGATGGTGGGTGTTGTGTGGGCGGGTGTTGTGTGGGCGGTGGATGGGTGGGTGTTGTGTGGGCGTGGATGGGTGGGTGTTGTGTGGGCGGGTGTTGTGTGGGCGGTGGATGGGTGGGTGCTGTGTGGGCGGTGGATTGGTGGGTGTTGTGTGGGCGGGTGTTGTGTGGGCGGTGGATGGCTGGGTGTTGTGTGGACGGTGGATGGGTGGGTGTTGTGTGGGCGGTGAATAAATGCGTGTTGTGTGGGCGGGTGTTGTGTGGGCGGTGGATGGGTGGGTGTTGTGTGGGCGGTAGATGGGGGTGTTGTGTGGGCGTGGATGGGTGGGTGTTGTGTGGGCGGTGGATGGGTGGGTGTTGTGTGGGCGGGTGTTGTGTTGGCGGTGGATGGCTGGGAGGAATGGAAGAGGGTAGTGTGCTTGGATGGTTAGGTGGCCGGCTGGTTAGAGTCGGTTATCATCCACCGATCGCTTTTCCATGGTTCGTGATGAACGCTCCCAGAAGCAATTTTCTGATGCACTTTGTGGACACAGAACTGTCTATGTTGTCAAAGGGTTTTTACCTCTGGCCTGTACATGGCCAGTCAAGCGCGCGTGCATGCTGGACTGGGCTGGATAAAAGTTTGATGACATTTGAAGTGATGGGTGTATGCATAGGTGTATAGGCTCTGTGTGTGTGTGTGTGTGTGTGAGAGAGAGAGAGAGAGAGAGAGATGAGAGAGAGAGAGAGAGAGAGAGAGAGAGAGAGAGAGCTTGCCAATACAGCAGAGTTTGACACGAACGCGCTACAGACATGAAGGAAGCGAGGAAATTAAAACCAAGGCCACCACTAAAGCACGTCATAAAAAGGCAATTAAACCTGATTTTTCTTTTTTCTTTTTTGTTTTTGTTTTTTGTTTGTTTGTTTGTTTGTTTGTTTGTTTTTTTCGGGGGGGGGGGGGGGTGTTTAATGAGAATCAGTGAGGATAAGTATAATGTGGAGATCCATTCCGTTTTGAGACCACCTGGCAGGGCTATGATCTGGGCTTCGTTTAAAAAAAAATCCATAAATATAATCAGCGTTTGATGGGTATCGAACCCACGATCTCCCGGCCCGCGACTCCGTGACGTTAAATCAAGCACCTCGGTGGCTTTCTATAAGGATTCATTGTACATTGGCACGCGCGCATGTGTGTGTGTGTGTTTTGTTGTGTGTGTGTGTGTGTGTGTGTGTGTGTGTGTGTGTGTGTTTAGGCGCGCGCGCACGTTCGCGTTTGTGTGTATGTGTGTGTGTGTGTGTGTGTGTGTGTGTGTGTGTGTTGTGTGTGTGTGTGTGTGTTTAGGCGTGTGTGTGTTGTGTGTGTGTGTGTGAGAGAGAGAGAGAGAGAGAGAGAGAGAGAGAGAGAGAGAGAGAGAGAGAGAGAGAGAATGACAATGAATACAGTTTAATGTCATCAGCAAAACCTGCTATTTGACATGGGGAACATTGCTTGAACAAAATTAAGAAAAATCAAAATTAAAGAGAATCAGAAAGCAAACAGAAATTAGTAAACATGATAAATAGCAAGCGACCAACAGGCCTAGTCAATCAGTTGAGAGGACAATAGGACTTAATAAGAAAGAACATTAATTCTACTTAAGTATTGAAAAGCTTCCTTTTTCGAAGAATATTTGCTTCTGCGATAAATTTAGCAATAGATTTTAAGTTGTTTTCACTATCACTCTGTAACAGAGTGGCTAAGTCGCGTTCTTCTGCTAATACTGATTTAAAGACATCGCATTTTCCCCGTACCTTTTCATACACCTCACACTGAAAGAAAAAGTGAAACTCATCTTCTATATTTTTTTTTTTTTTTTACAAATTGGACAGATACAATTAGGTTCATTATTAAATATACCATACCATCTTTCTCTAGCATATAGACCAAGGGTCCTTGTTCGAAAGCGTGCTAATGAATCCCTATGCCATTTTCGCGTTACAACCGATAAATACTTTTCTGGCTGTAAGTCACTATTAAAGCGCAAGAAACACGAGTATTTCTCACTATTTTCTAATTCAGAGTGCCAGATCTGTTGGTAGGAGGATATCAAACGCTCTTTAAATTCTAGGATAAAAAGTTTGTCGTTCACAACACCCTGGTTATTCCATACAAAACCAGATCCAGTTTCTCTCCAGAGAGAGAGAGAGAGAGAGAGAGAGAGAGAGAGAGACGTAAAATGTTTTATAGTATACTGGCTTTGAACTTGTGTGTGCGCTTGAATTTTGGTGGGTGGTGGTGGTGGTGCGTGTGTGTGTGTGTGTGTGTGTGTGTGTGTGTGTGTGTGTGTGTGTGTGTTGTGTGTGTGTGAAGGAGAGAACTGCCATTTTGTTGTAGTGCATTGGCTTTGGGCTACAGCAGAAAGGCAGGCCAGGGTGAGGGTACACACATCAAGCTCATAAATCTGTATATCAACAGGCATTTTCCCGTGCCCTAGGTTCTGTTCAAGAAATCCCCATTGATGTCACACTCCTCCAGATCTTTTTGTTTCAGGTGTCAAATTGTCGGGAGGTATTTAAAATATACAGAAAAAAAAGGATCAAGATGCCTGTTAGTATTAGAATAGAATAAGCTTTCTTCTTCTTCTTTTTCCTCTTCTTCTTCTTCTTCTTTTTTTCATCTTCTTCTTCTTCTTTTCTTCTTCTTCTTCTTCTTCTTCTTCTTCTTCTTCTTCTTCTTCTTCGAGAGAGAGAGAGAGAGAGAGAGAGAGAGAGAGAGAGAGAGAGTGAGAGAGAGAGCGCGCGCACCTGATTCACGACTTCTGGCGTGTAGTCAAATCGCTTCAGACTTCGATGCAAACAAAAAAAAAATTGCGTCTTCATTACGGGCAAGAGGTCCGAAAAGGGAAAACATTCTCGTAATTCGTTTTCCGGTGTCACAGTTCAACCACCCACTTCCCTCCATCCTTGTCTTCTTGGAACTGTGTCCTGCAGTGACTGCTGTCCTTGGAACTGTGTCCTGCAGTGACTGTTGTCCTTGGAACTGTGTCCTGCAGTTATTGCTGTCCTTGGAACTGTGTCCTGCAGTGACTGCTGTCCTTGGAACTGTGTCCTGCAGTGACTGCTGTCCTTGGAACTGTGTACTGCAGTGGCTGTTGTCCTTGGAACTGTGTCCTGTAGTGATTGCTGTCCCTGGAACTGTGTCCTGCAGTGACTGCTGTCCTTGGAACTGTGTCCTACAGTGACTGCTGTCCTTGGAACTGTGTCCTGCAGTGACTGCTGTCCTTGGAACTGTGTCCTGCAGTGACTGTTTGTCCTTGGAACTGTGTCCTGCAGTGACTGCTGTCCTTGGAACTGTGTCCCTGTAGTGATTGCTGTCCCTGGAACTGTGTCCTGCAGTGACTGCTGTCCTTGGAACTGTGTCCTGCAGTGACTGCTGTCCTTGGAACTGTGTCCTGTAGTGATTGCTGTCCCTGGAACTGTGTCCTGCAGTGACTGCTGTCCTTGGAACTGTGTCCTGCAGTGACTGCTGTCCTTGGAACTGTGTCCTGCAGTGATTGCTGTCCTTGGAACTGTGTCCTGCAGTGATTGCTGTCCTTGGAACTGTGTCCTGCAGTGACTGTTGTCCTTGGAACTGTGTCCTGCAGTGATTGCTGTCCTTGGAACTGTGTCCTGCAGTGACTGTTGTCCTTGGAACTGTGTCCTGCAGTGACTGTTGTCCTTGGAACTGTGTCCTGCAGTGATTGCTGTCCTTGGAACTGTGTCCTGCAGTGATTGCTTGTCCTTGGAACTGTGTCCTGCAGTACTGCTGTCCTTGGAACTGTGTCCTACAGTGATTGCTGTCCTTGGAACTGTGTCCTACAGTGATTGCTGTCCTTGGAACTGTGTACTGCAGTGATTGCTGTCCTTGGAACTGTGTCCTGCAGTGATTGCTGTCCTTGGAACTGTGTCCTGCAGTGATTGCTGTCCTTGGAACTGTGTCCTGCAGTGACTGTTGTCCTTAGAACTGTGTCCTGCAGTAACCGTTGTCCTTGGAACTGTGTCCTGCAGTGATTGCTGTCCTTGGAACTGTGTCCTGCAGCGACTGTTGTCCTTGGAACTGTGTCCTGCAGTGATTCCTGTCCTTGGAACTGTGTCCTGCAGTGACTGTTGTCCTTGGAACTGTGTCCTGCAGTGATTGCTGTCCTTGGAACTGTGTCCTGCAGTGACTGTTGTCCTTGGAACTGTATCCTGCAGTGATTGCTGTCCTTGGAACTGTGTCCTGCAGTGATTGCTGTCCTTGGAACTGTGTCCTGCAGTGACTGTTGTCCTTGGAACTGTGTCCTGTAGTGATTGCTGTCCTTGGAACTGTGTCCTGCAGTGATTGTTGTCCTTGGAACTGTGTCCTGCAGTGACTGCTGTCCTTGGAACTGTGTCCTGCAGTGACTGCTGTCCTTGGAACTGTGTCCTGCAGTGACTGTTGTCCTTGGGACTGTGTCCTGCAGTGACTGTTGTCCTTGGAACTGTGTCCTGCAGTGACTGTTGTCCTTGGAACTGTGTCCTGCAGTGATTGTTGTCCTTGGAACTGTTCCTGCAGTGATTGTTGTCCTTAGAACTGTGTCCTGCAGTGACTGTTGTCCTTGGAACTGTGTCCTGCCGTGTCTGCTGTCCTTGGAACTGTGTCCTGCAGTGTCTGCATGTCCTTGGAACTGTGTCCTGCAGTGACTGTTGTCCTTAGAACTGTGTCCTGCAGTGACTGCTGTCCTTGGAACTGTGTCCTGCAGTGACTGCTGTCTTGGAACTGTGTCCTGCAGTGAGTGATTGGTCAGAACAGGTGCCATGAACACTGTGTCCTGCAGTGATTGGGTCAGAACAGTTGGCAGTGAACACTGTATCCTGCATTGATTGGGTCAGAACAGGTGGCAGTGAACACTGTGTCTTGCAGTGATTGGGTCAGAACAGGTGGCAGTGAACACTGTGTCCTGCAGTGATTGGGTCAGAACAGGTGGCAGTGAACACTGTGTCCTGCAGTGATTGGGTCAGAACAGGTGGTAGTGAACACTGTGTCCTGCAGTGATTGGGTCAGAACAGGTGGCAGTGAACACTGTGTCCTGCAGTGATTGGGCCAGAACAGGTGGTAGTGAACACTGTCTCCTGCAGTGATTGGGTCAGAACAGGTGGCAGTGAACACTGTGTCCTGCAGTGATTGGGCCAGAACAGGTGGCAGTGAACACTGTGTCCTGCAGTGATTGGGTCAGAACAGGTGGCAGTGAACACTGTGTCCTGCAGTGATTGGGTCAGAACAGGTGGCAGTGAACACTGTGTCCTGCAGTGATTGGGTCAGAACAGGTGGTAGTGAACACTGTGTCCTGCATTGATTGGGTTAGAACAGGTGCCCCTGAACACTGTGTCCTGCAGTGATTGGGTCAGAACAGGTGGCAGTGAACACTGTGTCCTGCAGTGATTGGGTCAGAACAGGTGCCACTGAACACTGTGTCCTGAATTGATTGGGTCAGAACAGGTGCCCCTGAACACTGTCTCCTGCAGTGATTGGGTCAGAACAGGTGCCACTGAACACTGTGTCCTGCAGTGATTGGGTCAGAACAGGTGGCAGTGAACACTGTGTCCTGCATTGACTGGATCAGAACAGGTGGCAGTGAACACTGTGTCCTGCAGTGATTGGTCAGAACAGTGCCCCTGAACACCACGTCAGTGACAAAGGAGGTGTGCAGTGTCTCCTCTGGTGGGTCGTCACATGACGACTTCACGCTGACTGCATCCAGGTGATTGCTGGTGGGTCATCACATGACGACTTCACGCTGACTGCATCCAGGTGATTGCTGGTGGGTCATCACATGACGACTTCACGCTGACTGCATCCAGGTGATTGCTGGTAGGTCGTCACATGACGACTTCACGCAGACTGCATCCAGGTGATTGCTGGTGGGTCGTCACATAACGACTTCACGCTGACTGCATCCAGGTGATTACTGGTGGGTCGTCACATGATGACTTCACGCTGACTGCATCCAGGTGACTGCTGGTGGGTCGTCACATGACGACTTCACGCTGACTGCCTCCAGGTGATTGCTGGTGGGTCGTCACATGACGACTTCACGCTGACTGCCTCCAGGTGATTGCTGGTGGGTCATCACATGACGACTTCACGCTGACTGCATCCAGGTGACTGCTGGTGGGTCCTCACATGACGACTTCACGCTGACTGCATCCAGGTGATTACTGGTTGGTCGTCACATGACGACTTCACGCTGACTGCATCCAGGTGATTGCTGGTGGGTCGTCACATGACGACTTCACGCTGACTGCATCCAGGTGATTGTTGGTTGGTCGCCACATGACGACTTCACGCTGACTGCATCCAGGTGACTGCTGGTGGCTCGTCACATGACGACTTCACGCTGACTGCATCCAGGTGATTACTGGTGGGTCGTCACATGACGACGTCACGCTGATTGCATCCAGGTGACTGCTGGTGGGTCGTCACATGACGACTTCACGCTGACTGCATCCAGGTGATTGCTGGTGGGTCATCACATGACGACTTCACGCTGACTGCATCCAGGTGATTGCTGGTGGGTCATCACATGACGACTTCACGCTGACTGCATCCAGGTGATTGCTGGTGGGTCGTCACATGACGACTTCACGCTGACTGCATCCAGGTGATTGCTGGTGGGTCGTCACATGACGACTTCACGCAGACTGCATCCAGGTGATTGCTGGTGGGTCGTCACATGACGACTTCACGCTGACTGCATCCAGGTGATTACTGGTGGGTCGTCACATGATGACTTCACGCTGACTGCCTCCAGGTGACTGCTGGTGGGTCGTCACATGACGACTTCACGCTGACTGCCTCCAGGTGATTGCTGGTGGGTCGTCACTTGACGACTTCACGCTGACTGCCTCCAGGTGATTGCTGGTGGGTCATCACATGACGACTTCACGCTGACTGCCTCCAGGTGACTGCTGGTGGGTGCTCACATGACGACTTCACGCTGACTGCATCCAGGTGATTACTGGTTGGTCGTCACATGACGACTTCACGCTGACTGCATCCAGGTGATTGCTGGTGGGTCATCACATGACGACTTCACGCTGACTGCATCCAGGTGATTGCTGGTTGGTCGTCACATGACTACTTCACGCTGACTGCATCCAGGTGATTACTGGTGGCTTGTCACATGACGACTTCACGCTGACTGCATCCAGGTGATTACTGGTGGCTCGTCACATGACGACTTCACGCTGACTGCCTCCAGGTGATTACTGGTG
>CM065726.1:3761340-3768840 GCA_033310375.1 Conus canariensis
TACAATCTAATCAAAGATGGTGGCCAAATGACCACTCTTGATCAAACTTTCTCCACTGCTTTAATCCTCTCTCTCTCTCTCTCTCTCTCTCTCTCTCTCTCTCTCTCTCTTCTCTCTCTTATTGAATTTATATATTACAATATTCATTGTTATGCTCTCTCTCTCTCTCTCTCTCTCTCTCTCTCTCTCTCTTCTCTCTCTCTCTCTCTCTCTCTCTCTCTCTCTGATTTGCACATACTCTCTGGAGACCGGACGGGAAAGGGCACATGTCGTGTGCCGGAATGATGATTGAGGGCAGACGATGCTTTTTTTTTTTTTTTACTTCCAGAAGTACGTGCAGTGATGGTGGTCTTGTTCTGTTGCAGGGAAGAGGAGGCCATGTGATCATCTTCTTCCATTTCCCCACGGAGATCATGGAGATGAATGCATTCTGCGGCCGGCATTGGCTTTTACGACTATCTGCTGCTGGATGGGGGGGAAATCATTCATTGTGTGAACGTGCATACACATAACGTTATGTAAGCTTTTAGGCCTGCATACAAGCAACGAGCGGACCGCTGTCTTCTCTATCGATTTCTTATCAACGAGTTTGGAATTTACAACTGTTCCCAACACCGTCTTCAGAACATGTAGTTTTTGTCATTGTTATTTTTGCGAGGGGGGACCCTATCCGATTGTGTCACTTTCCGTGACGTGGGGACTAAAGTGAAACTTCAGTTCTTCCCTTCTAAATGAATATATCTATATTTCCTAGCTTACAACAGGCATCCCGTTAGCACTGGGGTAAGACATCCGTCTAAAAAGCCCGCATTCTGACGCCCACCCATTCAGAAGTTGCGGGTTCGAATCCCGGCAGCGCCAGGGAAAAAAAGTTTGCAGAAGGGCATCTGGGAGTCATGACCTGGATGCGGCCCGGCCCCCTTAGAGTGTAAGGAGTTCAGGGCCGAAACACTTGTCTGAGGGGGGTTTCTTCTCTGAAACCCTTCTGCTGTCAAGATCTCCCTACAGTTTCTTCCTACTATCTGCAGAGAAGCAGTTGCTGGTTAGTGTGTTGCCCGTTTGAAAAAGGAACTGAATATTGGGAACAAGCGCTTGTGAATTGTTTCGCATGAAGACTGGCGGAGATGTTCATATGTGCCTCCATGATGGTGAATCACAATTTTGCAATGATGGTCCATTTTGATTAGCTTACATTACGAAGGACTTCGAACAGGATGCTATATAACATAGGTTTAGTCATCGGTGTTGTGAATCGGAAACAGCTATTATTTCCCTTCCCGTATTTGGCCGTTTTAGGATCTGGTGAATCATTGATTTCCTGGCGATGATGTGTCTCCTTACGTGGAACATACCACACAGAAATTTACTGATTAGAGAGGAAACAGGTTTGGTGCGTTAGCTATGAGGTCATTTGTTGTAACGCTTCTTCGAATGCAAACTTTAGAGATGTTTCGCGACTGCTTCTTTTTACTCTCCCCAAAAATAGCTGGATTAAAACCCATACGAAATAGCTCATGACCACCTCTTTCAAGCCAGTCGTCAGCATGGTCCTTGAGGCAGCAGTCAACTTCAGCCTACCTTCCAGAGGAGGCCCAGACATGTTCTCGACGGTGTACCTGAACGTGACGGGAGCCTCCCCACCCAGCCTCATCCCCACCTTCACCCCCCAGCACACCTATGCCGCAGCCACTGTGCCCCAGCCCCGCGCGTGGACGGGCGGGCTGGTGGCGGAGTACGTGGTTCGCGTGACCCTGGCGATGCTGATGGTGCTGGTCAACTTGCTGGTGCTGGTCACTCTGTGCTCCACGCCCGCTCTGCACTGTGCCGCCAACAGGGTCATCAGCAGTCTGGCCGTCACCGACCTCCTGGTGGGCCTGGTCAGTCCCGGGGGCCTGCTGATAGAGCTGCAGGTGCTCGTGTGGCCCCTCCTGTGCCGCATGGGCTATGCCGGCGTCATGGCGCTGACCAGTGTGTCCATCAACCACCTGCTCTTCGTCTGCGTCGACAGGTTGGTGCAAGTCTTGTTTGTGTGGTTTAGCGTGAAGCTTTCTCGTCCACACCCGCAAAAGATGGTACAGATAAACGACGATACCGTCCCGGTTTCAGTTTTATTAAGGAGGGTCACTGCGTGCGGATTAGTTCATGTGCACTACACATATTTGCTAACCAACCAGACCACATGCACAGAATTGATAGCTGATGGATACGTAAGTTAATGACAAAGTTAATAACGAGGGTCTCGTGGACACGACTTAGCAGATGCCTGCCTGATCTATCCATTAACCCACCGCGCTACTAATTTCGTTTTGTGTGTGTGTGTGTGTGTGTGTGTGTGTGTGTGTGTGTGTGTGTGTGTGTGTGTGCGAAGATGGCATGGTTACAGCTGATAGGTAACGACAATTTTCATGTTCATAATAATAACAAGAATATTTTTGACAATACTTGATCCATCCCAGGAGATAAGGGGTTTACAAGCATGCCTCAAACTTTGCCACACAAAACTCTGTTACCGCAAACAAAACAACCTGATCCTCCCAGACTGTACAACAATGCTCTTTCCTTCATTTGGCCTCAACAAACCACAAAATCTCCGCGACCGCACTTCGACTGACAGAATATAAATTATCCCTGTGCCCCTCTCAGTAGGCAAGTAGACTGTGCGTCCCTAATGAATTGGGGGGGGGGGGGGGGGTCCTGAAATAAAAGAGAAAACCAATTAGATGGCTCAGAAAACGTCTTTGTCTTCAGAAAAATAGGTCTTCGTTTTTCCACTTTTTTTTTCTTTTCAGCGCTCTTACGTGGACGTTTGCTAAACCAGTCACTCTCCATTCGTTGCTTTTACTTTGCGTTTATCACTGAAAACTGCCGTGTCATTCAAACAAGCAAACAACACCGCGAGGCTTGCGCCCTTGCCGACGACTTCACGTTCAATACTGTCGTCTAGTCTGTCCTCCTGGACAACTGACCATCCTGCAGGCGATGAACCAGTCACCTTGTGTTGTTTGTTCACTACACTCAATGCATGCAAACTACACGGTTTTCATGACTGGCACATGAGGGTAAACAAGACTTTCAAATCTTTCTCTTTTCAAGAGCTTGGGTAATTGATCTATGTCGTCTGTCGACAGACATACTCTAAACAAGTAAATACATATAAAACGACCAAGGACTTGGGCATAGTTTCTAACAGTGATTTCGTTGTTTGGGTTAGAGTTTCAGTTCAGATTTTTGTCCCTGTCCCACGTAATTTTTTTTTCCACTTAAGAACAAAGTACATTGAAAATTGAATATGATTGATTTCACCGGAAAAATCAATCTGTAAAACAAATGATCGGATTTTCTAAAGAACAATCTTTACTCAAGTCATGGTACAAAGTCTGAAAAAACAGGAACTTTTAATGAGAAGAACAGGAAATTACTTTGAGCTGCTCGGAGTTTTATCTTGATATACCAAGAGACACACTCTCTCTCTCTCTCTCTCTCTCTCTCTCTCTCTCTCTCTCTCTCTCTCTCTCTCTCTCTCTCTCTCTCTCTCTCATTCGCTGATTTTCCTCATCTGCTTTCTCCCCTGTTCCCCTACCCCCCCCCCCCCTTCTCTCTCTCTCTCTCTCTCTCTCTCTCTCTCCTCTCTCTCTCTCTCTCTCTCTCTCGTAAAGTCTGAATCTCAATAGTTGTCTATCCATTGTCAAATTTGTAATTTCATCAGTCAGTCATCTTTGGCGAAATAGCTGCTTTTGTTGTAGTCATTTCGAAATAAGCTTCGTCAAAGCTGTATTCTAGATGCATTTGAATTAATATGCTGTATATACGACCTCTCTCTCTCTCTCTCTCTCTCTCTCTCTCTCTCTCTCTCTCTGTCTGTCTCTCTCTCTCTCTCTCCCCCCGGAAGTTTTTTTTTTCATTCAAAAAGAAAGCTGTAAACATATACAACAACAACGAAAACAGTTATTTTTGTTTATTTGGGGTGACGCATGTCCATAACACGCCTACGACTGTTGCAACCTGGCACAACAGACACAATCAAACATTCACTTTGTAAATAGGTTATACGTGGAAGACGGAGAGACTTTACCACTATCCCCCACCTCCCAGCCAAACACACACTCACTCACACAACACACACACACACACACACACACACACACACACACACACACACACACACACAACACACACACACTCTCTCTCCTCACTCACTCACACACACACACACACACACACACACACACACACACTCTCTCTCTCTCTCTCTCTCTCTCTCTCTCTCACACACACACACACACACACACACACACACAACACACACACACGCACGCACGCACGCACGCATGCACACACACACACACACACACACACACACACACACACAACACACACACACACACACACAGCGCGCACTCACGCACGCACACACGAATTGTGTTCCAGGGGGAGGTAGGAAGTAAATTGCAAGGAAAGGGAAGCGCGGGGGGTGGGGGGTGGGGGGTTACGGGGAACCGGGTAAAGCGGGAAGGGCTGTAGACTGCTTTTATTATGGTTCAGTTAGTCATTCGGTTACAAAAGGAAATTGTGCCCTCAAGATGACACAGTGACGTGCACATAGCTCCAGACTGATGCAGATTACGGCACCCCTTCACCTGGCACACATGCAGGCAAGCGGCAACCAGAACAAAGAAGGACGGCAATGGCTCTGTAGTCACATGTAACAGAAGACGATCTGTTCGATGGAAAGAAACTCAACGAATTAAAGGAGAGATGAAAATCAAGCTTTTGAATAACACGATGAGCCATATTTGTTTCTTTTTCATGTTTGTGTATCCAGTTATACACCCATATCTGTTTCTGTGTCATGGCTGTATATCCAGTTATACACCCATATCTGTTGTTTTTTTTCTTTCGTGTCTGTGTATATCCAGTTATACACCTATATTTGTTTCTTTTTCGTGTCTTTGTATATCCAGTTATACACCCATATTTGTTTCTTTTTCGTGTGTGTATCCAAGTAATTCAGTGTTCAAGATCGAAAATCTACATCAGTCTTAAATTTATGTTTGTACATTGTTGTTGTTGTTGAAGTGTGCATGAGTCGTCACCTTAGGGAGTGTAGACCTTCTTTTCTCTTTGGAGAATTTCTTTTTAATTGCTTAGTTCTGCGTGGTGCGTGTCTGCGTTTGTGCTAGATGAATGGTTGCCAGTGAGCACATGTCGTCTTGTTATCTCGTCGTTTTCTTTGTGTGCATCCGACTGCCCAACTCCCTCGTTGCTATCCTGCGCACGGGAGTAGATCTGTGCAGCACTTATTTTGTTTTTCAATCGATCCTGCTTGCGCTGTCTGTCTCTCTGTAGGATTTATTCATTTATTTTTTATTTATTATGTTGTTTATTTTATTGTGTTTTATTTATTTACGTCGACACTGTTGAAAAGTGATATGGCAAACGGGTATAACCATCCCAGGAGAGGGGTACGGGGAGAAGAGAGAATAGGTGGGGTAGGGTAGGGACTAATACACACTACACTATACCACCAGAACGACAACACGTATACATGGGTGTAAGAATGTCAGTTTTTATTTAGTACGCCTATTGGGATTTAGATTTGCCAATATCTGACAGCGACATGGGTGCTTCTACCATTGAATCAACCAGCCATCCCGAGTTTGAGGGAAATTTTCTTCACGTTCAGAAGGGTTTGTTTGACAAGATCAGGACCATACGGTAGTGATGACAACTTTAGAATTATTGACAGAGTTCACATCGTCTAGTAGTGACTGCATGCTATAGAATTGTCGACAGGGTTAGTGTCATTTAGTAGTGACTGTATTTTGTAGTATTTTTGATAAGTTTATCGTCATCTAGTGGTGAATATATTTTGCAGGATTACGGGTAGGGTTCATATCGCCCTAGCAGTGACTGAGGTTTACAGGATTGTTGATGAGATTAACGTCATTTAGTAGCGGGTGCACTGTATAGGATTACTGGCAGGGCTAACATCGTCCTACCAATGACCGGGTTTTACAGGATGGTTGATGAGATTAACGTCATTTTAGCAGCGGGTGCAACTTATAGGATTACTGGCAGAGTTAACATGTCTGATAGAGACTACATTTCACAGGATTGTTGACGGGGTGAACATAATCTAGAAGAGACTCCATGTTATAGGATTGTTGGTAGAGTTAACACATGTCCCAGAATTTCTTCTCAACATTTAGGAACAGGTAGGGGAGAGCACTGCCCGTGAACAGCTCTGTGACGATGGAGGGCTCAAAGGGCGGTAATCGCAGAGCTGTACTTGTCGCCCACCACGCGCAGGAGCCCGTGTGCAAACGATTTGTAATCGTTGCCTGGGACGGAGAGAGCGTGCTGGTGGCAGCTGACCAACTGGCTAACAACTTGTTAGAGTCAGTCGGTAACACAACTAAAACTTCATCATCAGCTTAGAAACGACGTTCCCTGGCCTTCTTGTCAAAGTACCTTTTACCCTTCAATGCAGAATTAGCAGAATTCTCCATGGCTAACCTACATGAGTCAGCAGTGACATTCTTGAGTTCAAACAGGTAAGAATAAAGAGGTTTGGCCTCAACATCCTGAGCATCTGACTGAGTCCACGACTCCTGTAGCAAAGCAATAGGACCACGAATCTGCCGACCAAACAGCAACTGAAAGGGGGAGAAACCTGTACTCTCAGAGGGCAACTCTCTGCATGCAAACAACAGTGCAGGCAAATATCGATGCCACGCGTTTGGGTGAGTACGGACAATTTTTTTTCAACATGGACTTCAAAGTCCCATGAAATCTCCCAACAAGATCGTTCGCCTGCGGGTGATATGGCGATGTACGTGTGCCCTTTGCACCACACAAAGCATGAAACTGCTTCATGAGATCAGAGTTGAACAGCGTACCCTGATCAGACAGAATCTCCATGGAGAAATCCAACGAGAAAACAACAATGCCTCTGCCACAGCAACAGAGGAAATATCCTTCAACAGAATATTCCAGTTTTGCCATCCACAGCTATCAAACAGTGACAGAAGACTGATTTTTCAATGTTAACATCTTGTTATAGGAAAACCTCACCTGAATTAGTCTCATGCAAACGCATATACGTCATTCCATAAAGACATCACTGCAACGCAGTTTTCATTTTGACATAAAATCGTGAGCCTAGCGATGGGAGAGGCGGCGCCTAGTAGAGCGACGGATAGTGGGATTCCAGATCAACAGGAAGTTCAGAATCACAGGATAGTTCAGAATCAACAGGATAGTTCAGAATCAACAGGATAGTTCAGTTCAATGTAAGTGAAGGGCACGGAAAAGTTCCAGAATCAACAGATAGTTCAGAATCAACAGGATAGTTCAGAATCAACAGGATAGTTCAGTTCAATGTAAGTGAAGGCACGAAAAGTTCCAGAATCAACATGATAGTTCAGAATCAACAGGATAGTTCAGAATCAACAGGATAGTTCAGTCAATGTAAGTTAAGGGCACGGAAAAGTTCCAGAA
>CM065726.1:3771340-3773840 GCA_033310375.1 Conus canariensis
AGTGGCCTTATACGGGAGGGATAAATATGGATGTATACAGAGGTGAGTGCGGTTGGGTTGTTAGTAACGTAGATCTTCCCAGGTTTTGCCTGCCCTAAGAGGTATGTCCATTTATGCATTCTTCTGTCACACTCGCATGTGCATATGCTCGCGCACATTCTTATATCCAAACTTGCACATTCTTATATCCAAACTTGCACATGCTGATATCCAACCGAACACAGCTGCATGCACCAACACACACCACCACACACACACCACACACACACACACACACACACACGCACACACACACACACACACACACACACACACACACACACACACACAGATGCAGGCAGGTAGACAGACAGGCAGGCAGGCAGGCAGGAGGCAGGCAGGGCAGGCAGCAGCAGGCAAGGCAGGCAAGCACCAGACTTGAGTCGTAGTGGTGCACTGCAGACCTATTGACCACACTCTTGATTATTGAGTCATGTACTTGGGTCTCGCCGTCCGTCCATGATCCCTCATTCTTTTGATTATTCACATCACCTTACTTGGGAATCTCGCCGTCACGTCCCTGATCCCTCATTCTTTGATTAGTCAATCACCGATTATTCAGTCACTGATTATTCAATCACCGATTATTCAGTCACTGATTATTCAATCACTGATTATTCAGTCACTTACTTGGAAATCTCGCCGTCACGTCCCTGATCCCTCATTCTTTGATTGTTCAACCACTTACTTGGGAATCTCGCCGTCACGTAAGCCTCATTGTGCCTTCAGGGCTTAGCCGATGTGGTGCAGCGTATATGGACTAATCCGACCGCAGTGACGTCTCCAGGTTTTGAAACCGATTTTGTCGGATAATCGAGGAAACGAAACGAGACTTATTTAGTTCGTGCTTAATTTCAGCTGTTACCGGACTGCTAATGGGAGGGTGCTCACTTGAGCGAGGAATAATCTGCTGTTCTTGTAGTTGCTGCATTTCAGACAGAAGCGTTATGAACGTGACTAGAAAGAGTGTTCTGTGTGCTACAGCTTGCAGGACATTGTCCAGTTCGGCAATAATGAATGATTTGGATTACTTCCCTTGCATCACAACGGCGTGAAAGGATGCTTGGGGAAGTATGAATCGTACAGATTGAGGACTAGTTGGAGGTTGTTACCGATAAAGTAGTGCGTGGGAAAAAAATGGGCGGTACACTATTTGGAAAGATTTCCGTTGGGAGCTCTGCCTAGCCTTGAAAGACAACAGTCATCTTGCTTGTGTGGAAGGTTAAAGTCAATGTAAGCAGAATCAGACATCTGATCTCTTTTCTCTTTCAGTTATAAAATAAGGATGTTCTCTTCTTGTTGTCAGAATCAGACATCTGATCTCTTTTCTCTTTCAGTTATAAAATAAGGATGTTCTCTTCTTGTTGTAGAATCAGACATCTGAGTTATAAAATAAGGATGTTCTCTTCTTGTTGAGAATAGACATCTGATCCTTTTCTCTAGTTATAAAATAAGGATGTTCTCTTCTTGTTGTAGAATCAGACATCTGATCTCTTTTCTCTTTCAGTTATAAAATAAGGATGTTCTCTTCTTGTTGTAGAATCAGACATCTGATCTCTTTTCTCTTTCAGTTATAAAATAAGGATGTTCTCTTCTTGTTGTAGAATCAGACATCTGATCTCTTTTCTCTTTCAGTTATAAAATAAGGATGTTCTCTTCTTGTTGGGCTTGACCCGCTCTCCTCCCAACAAAAAAAGAGTATTTTGTTATTCGTGAAACTGTATGTTTCCAAACTATATTCACAGGACGTCCGCAGTAAATTAGGTCTCTTGTGTGTGTGTGTGTGTGTGTGTGTGTGTGTGTGTGTGTGTGTGTGTGTGTGTGTGTGTGTGTGCTGTGTGGTGTTGTTGTTGTTGTTGTTGTTGTTGTCAAACTGCGTGAAAGTAGCAAGACATTCTGGACATGAAGAATTTAATATCAGACTAAAAATGGACTAATACATACAGTATACAGATGCATGTTTACTTTTTTTTTTTTCAAAACATGTACCCCCCCCCCCCCCCCCCCCTCAAATTGTAACAACAAACGAAGTTTGTGCTTTTACAGTTGTATATTTTTCATGGTTGGATTTTTTTTGTAATGCTCGTAACATTTTATAGCATGATTTTACAATGGACCGGTAATTTAGCCTTCGAGCTTTTTTTTTCTCTTCTTTGATTGTGGCCGGCAGCCTAGCCTAGCCTGCATACTACAGTACATGACCGGTTGAATAGCCATAGCCTAGCCTGCATACTACAGTACATGACCGGTTGAATAGCCATAGCCTAGCCTGCATACTACAGTACATGACCGGTTGAATAGCCATAGCCTAGCCTGCATACTACAGTACATGACCGGTTGAATAGCCATAGCCTAACCTGCATACTACAGTACATGACCGGTTGAATAGCCATAGCCTAGCCTGCATACTACAGTACATGACCGGTTGAATAGCCATAGCCTAGCCTGCATACTACAGTAC
>CM065726.1:3786340-3788840 GCA_033310375.1 Conus canariensis
GAGAGAGAGAGAGAGAGAGAGAGAGAGAGAGAGAGAGAAGAGACGGAGACAGAGAGAGAGCATTCTACAAAGTGTAAAAAGAATGAGAGAGAGGAAGTGAGAGACAGACAGACAGACAGAAAGACGGACAGACAGACAGACAGACACAGACAGAAACAGAGAAAGGTAGGAAGGTTGCGGACAGGGCGTTCAGACCTATCGCGCAATGACACTAACCCCCTCTGTTGTACCGTGGGCAGATACCTGCTCATCTCTCGCCCCCTGCGCTACCACAGCCTGGTGACCAAGCGGCGGGTGTGGCTGTTCATCGCCGCCTGCTGGCTGTGGGCCTCCGCTCTATCCCTACCCTTCGTCCTGGGCCTGACCCTCCAGCCGGACTGGGACGGCCGCTGCCTGGCCGAGCTCATGATCCCGCCCTGGCTGATCGTCCTGCTGGCCCTGCTGCACTTCCTGCTGCCGCTCATCGTCATGATGTACGTGCACGTCGCCATCTTCGCCGTGGCACGACGTCATCAGAAGGCCGTCAAGAACTCGCTGAGGATGAACGGGGAGGATCCCAAACCCGGCGAGGATCGGGACAGCGCCACTACCACTACCACTACTACTACTACCACCGCTACTACCACCTCCTCCTCGTCCTCGTCCTCTTCGAACAACAGAGCGAAGCTGCGCGCCGCCAGACTGTTGGTACTGCCCTGTGGCTACTTCTACCTGTCGTGGGGGCCTTGGTTCGTGACGGTGCTGTGGGCGGTGTTTTCCGGCAAGGTGGTGGAACCGCACTTCTGGGAGAGGGTGGTGCAGACGTTGGCCATTCTGAACTCGCTGGGGAACCCCATCATGTACGCCGTCAGTCAGCCCGTGTTGGGCCGTGCCATGCTGGACAAGCTGAGGGCGCTCGGCAGGCTGTCCCGCGGCACGTGCTGCTCGGCCTCCTCCACCTTCTCCCTGGAACGGCAGGTGGAGGCCACCACTCTGGTCACTCCGGACAGGGCGGAATCCACCTATGTATGATGGACGTGTGTGTGTGTGTGTGTGTGTGTGTGTGTGTGTGTGTGTGTGTGGTGTGTGTGTGTGTGTGTGTGTGTGTGAGTGCGCGTGCGTGCGTGCGTGCGTGCGCGCGCGCGCGCGTGTGTGTATGTGTGTGTGTGTGTGTGTGTGTGTGTGTGTGTGTGTGTGTGTGTGTGTGTGTGTGCATGTGTGTGCGTGCGTGCCTGTGTGTGTGTGTGTGTGTGAGTGTGTGTGTGTGTGTGTGTGTGTGTGTGTGTGTGTGTATGTGTGTGCGTGTGCGTGTGCGTGTGTGTGTGTGTGTGCGTGTGCGTGTGTGTGTGCGTGTGTGTGTGTGTGTAGTAGTAGTAGTAGTAATAGTAGTAGTAGTAGTACTAGTAGTAGTACTTTAGTTTTCCGTCTGTTCACATCTGTGATATTAGACGAAGAGAGAGAGAGAGAGAGAGAGAGAGAGAGAGAGAGAGAGAGAGAGAGAGAGAGAAGAGAGAGAGAGAGAACTCGGAACTCAGAACTCGGAAACTTTAATTGTAAGGCCACCGGCCTGTATACAATGGATACACGTTAACATGAGTGAATCAAAGCAAATAACATAAGGACAACACGCAAAAAATAAGTATAACATCCCACATCAAAATCAAACTAAAGTCACGGGAGTTACATTGGCATGTGAAATTAAGCAGACAAAACCCTTAAGACAGCAATTCAATTACAAGAGTGCAGCTTTAGTTCTTATTTAAATGCATATATCTAGTCTTGAATGCATAAAATATATACATTGCTAAATTTCTTAGGAGCATGACGTCTTCAGATTGTAACATTCGAGCTAAGCATTCTTCATTAATGAATGCATGTTGGTAATACTTTGACAAATATTTTTCTCTTAGAAATGTATATGTTTGACATTCTAACAAAAAATGAAGTTCACTTTCTATCCTATTACAAAACGGGCATTTGTTTGATTTTTCATTATATCTGTTATTTATATTCAGATCACACATTCCAAGTCTTAATCTAGTTAAAGCATAACGAAATTTACTAATAGTGATAGCTGACAAGTAATGTTCTGATTGGAAGGATGATTTGAAAGACATATATGTGCTAAACCGTTCACTTTGAGAAAGTTTTGAATGCCAATCTTGCATGTAACAATCGATCATTCTCTGCTTTAATTCTTTAAGAAAAATAGTTTCATTCCCAACCCCTCCATTGATCCAAACATCTGAAAAACCAAAAGTATCAAGACATGTTTTAACAGATATAGACCAGTTATGACAATTAGAGTGACCATGGGTAAATTCGGGGATCTTATTCAAGATCATGAGATGTGCCTGTTTAGGAAATCTATGGATAGACATACTTTGGAGTTTAAACCAATATTTTATTGACTTTAGAGCAGTATCAATATACAAAGGGTATCGGCCTGTTTCTCCATATATCATTGTATTTGGACTTTTGCGACTAACACCTGACAAGCGCTTACATGCAAACAAATGAA
>CM065726.1:3793840-3798840 GCA_033310375.1 Conus canariensis
TTTTGTGGCATTCACAGTTTTCAATTGATAGCTAACATTTTTTTTTTGTTATTCTGGAAGTGAGAAATCAGGGAGATACCTACTGCTGTCAGCACTGCCAGTGTAGCTGGTATGTCGGTAACTGCTGTCAGCACTGCCAAGTGTAGCTGGTATGTCGGTAACTGCTGTCAGCACTGCCAAGTGTATCTGGTATGTCGGTAACTGCTGTCAGCACTGCCAGTGTAGCTGGTACGGAACTGCTGTCGCACTGCAATGTACTGAGTCGGAACTGCTGTCAGCACTGCCAAGTGTATCTGGTATGTCGGTAACTGCTGTCAGCACTGCCAAGTGTAGCTGGTATGTCGGTAACTGCTGTCAGCACTGCCAAGTGTAGCTGGTATGTCGGTAACTGCTGTCAGCACTGCCAAGTGTAGCTGGTATGTCGGTAACTGCTGTCAGCACTGCCAAGTGTAGCTGGTATGTCGGTAACTGCTGTCAGCACTGCCAAGTGTAGCTGGTATGTCGGTAACTGCTGTCAGCACTGCCAAGTGTAGCTGGTATGTCGGTAACTGCTGTCAGCACTGCCAAGTGTAGCTGGTATGTCGGTAACTGCTGTCAGCACTGCCAAGTGTAGCTGGTATGTCGGTAACTGCTGTCAGCACTGCCAGGTGTAGCTGGTATGTCGGTAACTGCTGTCAGCACTGCCAGTGTAGCTGGTATGTCGGTAACTGCTGTCAGCACTGCCAGGTGTAGCTGGTATGTCGGTAACTGCTGTCAGCACTGCCAAGTGTAGCTGGTATGTCGGTAACTGCTGTCAGCACTGCCAAGTGTAGCTGGTATGTCGGTAACTGCTGTCAGCACTGCCAAGTGTAGCTGGTATGTCGGTAACTGCTGTCAGCACTGCCAGTGTAGCTGGTATGTCGGTAACTGCTGTCAGCACTGCCAAGTGTAGCTGGTATGTCGGTAACTGCTGTCAGCACTGCCAGTGTAGCTGGTATGTCGGTAACTGCTGTCAGCACTGCCAAGTGTAGCTGGTATGTCGGTAACTGCTGTCAGCACTGCCAGGTGTAGCTGGTATGTCGGTAACTGCTGTCAGCACTGCCAGTGTAGCTGGTATGTCGGTAACTGCTGTCAGCACTGCCAGGTGTAGCTGGTATGTCGGTAACTGCTGTCAGCACTGCCAAGTGTAGCTGGTATGTCGGTAACTGCTGTCAGCACTGCCAGGTGTAGCTGGTATGTCGGTAACGCTGTCAGCACTGCCAGGTGTAGCTGGTATGTCGGTAACTGCTGTCAGCACTGCCAGTGTAGCTGGTATGTCGGTAACTGCTGTCAGCACTGCCAGTGTAGCTGGTATGTCGGTAACTGCTGTCAGCACTGCCAGTGTAGCTGGTATGTCGGTAACTGCTGTCAGCACTGCCAGGTGTAGCTGGTATGTCGGTAACTGCTGTCAGCACTGCCAGTGTAGCTGGTATGTCGGTAACTGCTGTCAGCACTGCCAAGTGTAGCTGGTATGTCGGTAACTGCTGTCAGCACTGCCAGTGTAGCTGGTATGTCGGTAACTGCTGTCAGCACTGCCAAGTGTAGCTGGTATGTCGGTAACTGCTGTCAGCACTGCCAAGTGTAGCTGGTATGTCGGTAACTGCTGTCAGCACTGCCAAGTGTAGCTGGTATGTCGGTAACTGCTGTCAGCACTGCCAAGTGTACTGGTATGTCGGTAACTGCTGTCAGCACTGCCAAGTGTAGCTGGTATGTCGGTAACTGCTGTCAGCACTGCCAGGTGTAGCTGGTATGTCGGTAACTGCTGTCAGCACTGCCAAGTGTAGCTGGTATGTCGGTAACTGCTGTCAGCACTGCCAAGTGTAGCTGGTATGTCGGTAACTGCTGTCAGCACTGCCAGTGTAGCTGGTATGTCGGTAACTGCTGTCAGCACTGCCAGGTGTAGCTGGTATGTCGGTAACTGCTGTCAGCACTGCCAGGTGTAGCTGGTATGTCGGTAACTGCTGTCAGCACTGCCAGGTGTAGCTGGTATGTCGGTAACTGCTGTCAGCACTGCCAGGTGTAGCTGGTATGTCGGTAACTGCTGTCAGCACTGCCAAGTGTAGCTGGTATGTCGGTAACTGCTGTCAGCACTGCCAAGTGTAGCTGGTATGTCGTAACTGCTGTCAGCACTGCCAAGTGTAGCTGGTATGTCGGTAACTGCTGTCAGCACTGCCAAGTGTAGCTGGTATGTCGGTAACTGCTGTCAGCACTGCCAGGTGTAGCTGGTATGTCGGTAACTGCTGTCAGCACTGCCAGGTGTAGCTGGTATGTCGGTAACTGCTGTCAGCACTGCCAGGTGTAGTGGTATGTCGGTAACTGCTGTCAGCACTGCCAGGTGTAGCTGGTATGTCGGTAACTGCTGTCAGCACTGCCAAGTGTGCTGGTATGTCGGTAACTGCTGTCAGCACTGCCAAGTGTAGCTGGTATGTCGGTAACTGCTGTCAGCACTGCCAAGTGTATCTGGTATGTCAGTAACTGCTGTCAGCACTGCCAAGTGTAGCTGGTATGTCGTAACTGCTGTCAGCACTGCCAAGTGTAGCGTATGTCGGTAACTGCTGTCAGCACTGCCAAGTGTAGCTGGTATGTCGGTAACTGCTGTCAGCACTGCCAGTGTAGCTGGTATGTCGGTAACTGCTGTCAGCACTGCCAAGTGTAGCTGGTATGTCGGTAACTGCTGTCAGCACTGCCAAGTGTAGCTGGTATGTCGGTAACCGCTGTCAGCACTGCCAAGGTGTACTGGTATGTCGGTAACTGCTGTCAGCACTGCCAGGTGTACTGGTATGTCGGTAAGCTGTCAGCACTGCCAAGTGTACTGGTATGTCGGTAACTGCTGTCAGCACTGCCAAGTGTATCTGGTATGTCGGTAACTGCTGTCAGCACTGCCAGTGTAGCTGGTATGTCGGTAACGCTGTCAGCACTGCCAGTGTACTGGTATGTCGTAACTGCTGTCAGCACTGCCAGGTTAGCTGGTATGTCGGTAACGCTGTCAGCACTGCCAAGTGTAGCTGGTATGTCGGTAACTGTGTCGCACTGCCAAGTGTAGCTGGTATGTCGGTAACTGCTGTCAGCACTGCCAGGTGTAGCTGGTATGTCGGTAACTGCTGTCAGCACTGCCAGGTGTAGCTGGTATGTCAGTAACTGCTGTCAGCACTGCCAGGTGTAGCTGGTATGTCGGTAACTGCTGTCAGCACTGCCAAGTGTAGCTGGTATGTCGGTAACTGCTGTCAGCACTGCCAAGTGTAGCTGGTATGTCAGTAACTGCTGTCAGCACTGCCAAGTGTAGCTGGTATGTCGTAACTGCTGTCAGCACTGCCAAGTGTAGCTGGTATGTCGGTAACTGCTGTCAGCACTGCCAAGTGTAGCTGGTATGTCGGTAACTGCTGTCAGCACTGCCAAGGTGTAGCTGGTATGTCGGTAACTGCTGTCAGCACTGCCAAGTGTAGCTGGTATGTCGGTAACTGCTGTCAGCACTGCCAAGTGTAGGTTGTCGGTAACTGTGTCAGCACTGCAGGTAACTGGTATGTCGAACTGTGTCAGCATCCAAGGTGTAGCTGGTATGTCGGTAACTGCTGTCAGCACTGCCAAGTGTAGCTGGTATGTCGGTAACTGCTGTCAGCACTGCCAAGTGTGCTGGTATGTCGTAACTGCTGTCAGCACTGCCAAGTGTAGCTGGTATGTCGGTAACTGCTGTCAGCACTGCCAAGTGTAGTGGTATGTCGGTAACTGCTGTCAGCACTGCCAAGTGTAGCTGGTATGTCGGTAACTGCTGTCAGCACTGCCAAGTGTAGCTGGTATGTCGGTAACTGCTGTCAGCACTGCCAAGTGTAGCTGGTATGTCGGTAACTGCTGTCAGCACTGCCAAGTGTACTGGTATGTCGGTAACTGCTGTCAGCACTGCCAGTGTAGCTGGTATGTCGGTAAACTGCTGTCAGCACTGCCAGTGTAGCTGGTATGTCGGTAACAGCCTGTCGCTGAAGTGTAGCTGGTATGTCGGTTAACTGATGTCAGCACTGCCAAGTGTAGCTGGTATGTCGGTAACTGTGTCGCACTGCCAAGTGTAGCGTATGTGGTAACAGCTGCACACTGCCAGGTACTGTATGTCGGTAATCTGCAATGCCAGTGTACTGGTATGTCGGTAACTGCTGTCAGCACTGCCAGGTGTAGCTGGTATGTCGGTAACTGTGTCAGCACTGCCAGTGTACTGGTATGTCGGTAACTGCTGTCAGCACTGCCAAAGTGTAGCTGGTATGTCGGTAATGCTGTCAGCACTGCCAAGGTGTAGCTGGTATGTCGTTAACTGCTGTCAGCACTGCACAGGTGTAGCTGTATGTCGGTAACTGCTGTCAGCACTGCCAAGTGTAGTGGTATGTCGGTTAACTGCTGTCAGCACTGCCAAGTGTAGCTGGTATGTCGGTATAACTGCTGTCAGCACTGCCAAGTGTAGCTGGTATGTCGGATTAACGCTGTCAGCACTGCCAAGTGTAGTCTGGTATGTCGGTATAACTGCTGTCAGCACTGCAGTGTAGTGGGTATGTCGGTATTACGCTGTCAGCACTGCCAAGTGTAGCGGTATGTCGGTTAACTGCTGTCAGCACTGCAAAGTGTACTGGTATGTCGGTAACTGCTGTCAGCACTGCAATGGTGCATGGTATGTCGGTATACTGCTGTCAGCCTGCCAAGTGTACGGATGTCGTAACTGCTGTCAGCACTGCCAGTGTAGCTGGTATGTCGGTAAACTGCTGTCAGCACTGCCAAGTGTAGCTGGTATGTCGGTAACTGCTGTCAGCACTGCCAGTGTAGCTGGTATGTCGTAACTGCTGTCAGCACTGCCAAGTGTGAGCTGGTATGTCAGGTAACTGCTGTCAGCACTGCCAGGTGTAGCTGGTATGTCGGTAACTGCTGTCAGCACTGCCAAGTGTAACTGATATGTCGGTAACCGCTTTTGTTGTACGTGTCTTTTTCAGGATAGAATCTTGACGGAT
>CM065726.1:3803840-3811340 GCA_033310375.1 Conus canariensis
TGTGGTGAAAGGGTGGTTGTGGTTCAATCAAGGGACGAGGAAAGGGCAGGGTTTTTTTTTCAAGTCATTATTCTATTTTGTATTTAGATGTTTATATTCTTTGACCTGTCCATTCTTTCCCTGTCTCTGTCTCTCTGCCTCTCTATCTGTCTGTCTGTCTGTCTGTCTCTCTCTCTCTCTCTCTCTCTCTCTCTCTCTCACACACACACACACACACACACACACACACACACACACACACACACACAGAGACAGGTATGCATGCACACACTCACACACGCGTGTCTTTTCCAGTCAGTTTGGTGCTGTGACTTTGATAACGGTAAAAGAAAAAAAAAAAAGGGGGGGGGGGTGTAGATTATTAAGTTGACTGTATACTTCAGTTCTTTCTTTAAGGGGATCAGTGAGCATGAAGAAGATGGTGTTATGGTGCTCCGTTCTGAGACTACAAGACAGGGCTGTACTCTATGCTAACTTCCACAATACAGACTACAAGACAGGGCTGTACTCCGTGCTAACTTCCACAATATAGACTACAAGACAGAGCTGTACTCCGTGCTAACTTCCACAATATAGACTACAAGACAGGGCTGTACTCTATGCTAACTTCCACAATATAGACTACAAGACAGAGCTGTACTCTATGCTTACTTTCACAATATAGACTACAAGACAGGGCTGTACTCTATGCTAACTTCCACAATATAGACTACAAGACAGGGCTGTACTCTGTGCTAACTTCCACAATATAGACTACAAGACAGGGCTGTACTCTATGCTAACTTCCACAATATAGACTACAAGACAGGGCTGTACTCTATGCTTACTTTCACAATACATCCCGGCGTCAACCAGGCTCGAGAGATAACAGACACCTGCAGTGTCGGTAAGGAGACTACAAGACAGGGCCGTACTCTATGCTTACTTTCACAATATAGACTACAAGACAGGGCCGTACTCTATGCTTACTTTCACAATATAGACTACAAGACAGGGCCGTACTCTATGCTTACTTTCACAATATAGACTACAAGACAGGGCCGTACTCTATGCTTACTTTCACAATATAGACTACAAGACAGGGCCGTACTCTATGCTTACTTTCACAATATAGACTACAAGACAGGGCTGTACTCTATGCTAACTTTCACAGAATAAACCGGCGTGAACCAGGCTCGAGATAACAGACACCTGCAGTGTCGGTAAGAAAACGTTTGAGTTAGTTGCAATGTGAGACGACTGCAGGCGGAGATCTAAACAAATTTTAAACGTAATTATCATGACTCCCCCGAACAGAGTGGACAAAGGAATCACAAGGCAAAAGACGACGCGTTTCTACCTCTTAGGTCTTCTTCAGGCAAGAAACACGATACTCGGGACAACGAAGATAATCATGAAGAACGAGCAATCACTGATCTTTGTTGAATTGGGGGCAAGATGGGCGTTGAATGACAGTGAGGCCTGTCGGGAAGGAGATAATGCGAGTTGAAGTAGTAATGATGGTGGTAAGAACACTGATAGCAATAGTGATCATGATGAAGATGAAAATATTGAGAAAAAAAATGATAGAGAGAGGATTATTACCACTTTGGTGATATCACAATAGCAGTTGTAGTATGGGAGAGAGGAGAGGGGTTAGAGGATTGTCAAACAGCATGGTTGTCGTAGCATGATGATGGTGATGATAATATGAATACTAACACTGGTACTAGTAATAATGATAATACTAACAACAATAGTAAAGGTAAAGGTGATAATAGTACTAATGATAAAAGCAATGGTACAAAATATAACGAAAAATAATATCAATAATAGTAATGATGATAATAGTACTCATACTAATAAGGATAAGGGAAGAGAGGAAGAAAAAGGAGGGGAGGGGGAAGACAGGAAGAGCAAAGAGGAGAGGGGGAGTACAGATTATGGGAAGGATGGAACCTAATAGCTATTTTGATAGTTGTGATTGGTATATTAATAGTTTTAGAAACAATCATGATTGTAACCATATAGTAATGATAGTGTTGATGTAAACAACATAGTGATAGCAAGAACAATAACATCAGTAACGATGATGATGATGATGATGATGATGATGATGATGATGACGATGACAATAATGATAATAAGGATATGATGATAAAAGTAAAGATAGTAGTAATGGTAGAAGTAATCTTAGTAGTATTAGTAGTTATTGGAAAGGAATAGAAATGGTGAATGAACAGAAAGCAAACAGTACTATTGGATGATAATAATGATAGTATCAATGATAAGTGTAGTAATATTAGTAATGATAATGCACTATTGGATGATAATAATGATAGTATCAATGATAAGTGTAGTAATATTAGTAATGATAATGCACTATTGGATGATAATAATGATAGTATCAATGATAAGTGTAGTAATATTAGTAATGATAATGTACTATTGGATGATAATAATGATAGTAACAATGATAAGTGTAGTAATATCAGTAATGATAATGTACTATTGGGTGATAATAATGATAGTATCAATGATAAGTGTAGTAATATCAGTAATAATAGTAGTGGCTGAAAAGGAGAAGAAACTATAAAAGGGCTTAGCATTCGTATTGAGGAGGGGGAAAAGGAGAAAAAGAAAGCTAGTGTGTGCAAAGGAAAGAGGGAAGAGGAAAGAGAAACTCCTGTAAAGGAAATAGTTCATGAAATTAAAAGAAAACCGGATGAAGACAAGGGAGTGGATAAGTATCTGAGTAAACAATAGATTGATGTGGTCAATCAAGTGTAGCGAGAGGGGGGAAGGAAGATAGCTGTAACTTATGCGTGAGGTAAACAGTGAGTCATACTCTCAGAGATGCTTCTATGAAATGGATGAAACTCGATTATCTGGTCCCAGTCTTCACAGTTTCAGTTTCCTCAAGGGGTCACCGCATGCCAACTAGACCATAAATGCTGCACCACTCTGCTAAGCTCCTAGACCATACTGTGCAAGATTTACAGCTGATGGGTATTAAATGACTATGATGAAAGGATTTAAGAAGAGGGTCTCAAGGCTACGACATTGCGGATGTTTGACCTGCACATTAGCCCAATGTGCTGCTCAGACTGTGAGCACCAACCCAGCACTGTCTGCACCACTAGTTAAGCTCATAGCAAACTGAACTGTTGGTCGGAGCCAACCAGGGCAGAAAAATCCCATACATAAAAGGCTTTAATGGGAATCAAACCCAAAACCTTCCAGCCAGAGTCCACAACACTAACCACTGCGCCTCCTCAGCTGCTTTGAATTATTCATTTATTTATTTAGGCTCTCAACTGAAGTTTCATATTGATTGGGCTATAGATCGACCAGTAAATCGATTATAAGGTCAGAGAGAGAGAGAGAGAGAGAGAGAGAGAGAGAGAGAGAGAGAGGAGAGAGAGAGAGAGAGAGAGAGAGAGATGTGGGGGGAGAAAAACAAATAAGAAAGAAAGAAAGGAAAGGAATGGCAAGCTGACCTTTGTGAACATGGAGGCGACTGTCGTACGACTGACTTCTATAGTTACTTCCTTATTCCATCGTCTCTCTCTCTCTCTCTCTCTTGAATATGTGTGTTGTGTGGTGTGTGTGTGTGTGTGTGTGTGTGTGTTGTGTGTGTGTGTGTGTGTCTGTAAGGGTTTGTGTACATGAGTGTTGTATTTCTGTAAGGGTTTGTATACATGAGTGTTGTGTTTTGTTTTGCTTTGTTGTTGTTTTCAAACAACATTGAACAGGTTTGATCGATTTTAATGCAATAGACTACCCTAATCTTGCCCTCGTATTTGGCTGGGCTGCAAGCAGCATTGATTCTGATAGTCTGTCTTTAGAGGGGGGGGTGGGGGGGGGGGGGTGGGTTTTTTTGTGTTATTGTTTTGTTTTTCTTTTTTTCATTTCTTCTTTGTTTTTTCTTCTTTTTCATTTTTTTCTTCTCAATTTATTTCGGGTGAGGTCATCTCAGTGAGGGAAAGATCCGCCCAGAGACAGCTCCATCTGTGGGCGTTGCGACCACTGACTACTTCTTGCCAGAAGAGGTCGCTCGCTGTGGAATCTGGGGTCAGGTCGGACACTGTCTTGTTTTGTTTCTGTCATTTCTTTCTCAATAGTGGGTTTTTCTTTCTCTTTACTTTCTGTCTCATTTTTTTCGCGGTAGGTCATCTCGTGAGAAAAGATCGCCAACACGCTTCTACAATCTGTGGCGTCTTACCAAGCCTACTGTCTTGCCAGATTAGAGGTCGCTCGCTCGTGGAATTCTGCTGGTCAGTCGGACACTGTCTGAGTATCTGTCATTCTATCGATCAGTCAGTGTGCTTTTCTGTCGGCTTATCTTTCTGTCTATTGACTGTCTATCTGTATAATTATAGGTATGTTAATTGCCTACCTAATTACCTACGTGCCTACCTGTCTACCTGTCTGTCTGCCTACTTGCCTGTCTGTCTGTCTGTCTGACTGCCCCCCCCCCCCCCCCCCCCCCCCCTGCCCCCAGCTACCTGCTTTGAAGAAGTTCCGTGGTACATTGGCTGTGATGTAACATTCACTCCAAGACATGTTCCAGTGGCATGTATCTTGAAAGAGACAAATATTTTCGCCACACGTAAGGAAAGGATAAAGGATTTCAAAAGCAATGTTCACATCCCTTCAAGAATCTGGCTTATATTTGGGTGAGTTAGTTTTTGTTTCTTCGTTCCAATAACTGTGTAAGAAAGTGACTGACGAGATGACGGCCTGTATAACCCCCCCCCCCCCCCCCCCCCCCAATAACTGTGTAAGAAAGTGACTGACGAGATGACGGCCTGTATAACCCCCCCCCCCCCCCCCCCCCCCAACCCAGTGGCGTACTGAGCTATGAACAACACGAAATAGCTACCTACTTATCTAGCTCTAGCTACCTGTCTGCCTACCTCGTCGGTCAGTGGTTGGTCGGTCTGGTTACTTATTACCAGTCTGAGAGCAATTTGGTTCCGTTCTCCCGTGGAAGAGCATGTGGCCGTTTGTGGCGGAGTTTACTGGGGGGGGGGGGGGGGGGGGGGGGTTGTTTGGTTTTGTTTGGTTATTTTTATTCGTTTTTTTTGTTGTTGTTGTTGTTGTTGTTGTTTTCGTTTTTTTCTTCTTTTTTTTTTTGGCCTGTGTGTGTCGGGGTTTATAAGGATTTTTTTTTGTTTGTTTTTGTTTTGAGGGGGTTGTTTGTTTTTTGTTTCGTGTTGTTCTTTTTTTGGCCTGTGCGTGGCGGGGTTTATGGTGTTGTTGTTGCTGTTGTTGGTTTTTTTTTGTTGTTGTTCTTTTTTTTTTGCCTGCGTGGCTGGGTGTACGTGTGTTTTTGTTGTTTCGTGTGTGTGTGTGTGTGTGTGTGTGTGTGTGTGTGTGTGTGTGCGTGTGCGTGTGCGTGTGTGTGTGAGCGAGAGCGAGCCTGTCTATACGAAGAAGGCCCAGCCGCTGTCAGGTCTACGTGTAATGCCGGTTAACCCGGGTGACCACCGTTTGGCTGTGTGGCCAGGGTATCGGAGTGTTGTGGCTGTGTGGCCAGGGTAGTGGAGTGTTGTTTTGGCTGTGTGGCCAGGGTATCGGAGTGTTGTTGTGGCTGTGTGGCCAGGGTATCGGAGTGTTGTTGTGGCTGTGTGGCCAGGGTAGTGGAGTGTTGTTTTGGCTGTGTGGCCAGGGTATCGGAGTGTTGTTGTGACTGTGTGGCCAGGGTATCGGAGTGTTGTTTTGGCTGTGTGGCCAGGGTAGTGGAGTGTTGTTTTGGCTGTGTGGCCAGGGTATCGGAGTGTTGTTGTGGCTGTGTGGCCAGGGTATGGGAGTGTTGTTTTGGCTGTGTGGCCAGGGTATGGGAGTGTTGTTTTGGCTGTGTGGCCAGGGTATGGGAGTGTTGTTGTGGCTGTGGGCCAGGGTATCGGAGTGTTGTTGTGGCTGTGAGGCCAGGGTATCGGAGTGTTGTTTTGGCTGTGTGGCCAGGGTATGGAGTGTTGTTTTGGCTGTGTGGCCAGGGTATCGGAGTGTTGTTTTAGGCTGTGTGGCCAGGGTATCGGAGTGTTGTTTTGGCTGTGTGGCCAGGGTATGGAGTGTTGTTGTGGCTGTGTGGCCAGGGTATGGGAGTGTTGTTTTGGCTGTGTGACCAGGGTATGGGAGTGTTGTTTTGGCTGTGTGGCCAGGGTATGGGAGTGTTGTTGTGGCTGTGAGGCCAGGGTATCGGAGTGTTGTTGTGGCTGTGTGACCAGGGTATGGGAGTGTTGTTTTGGCTGTGTGGCCAGGGTATCGGAGTGTTGTTTTGGCTGTGAGGCCAGGGTATCGGAGTGTTGTTTTGGCTGTGTGGCCAGGGTATCGGAGTGTTGTTTTGGCTGTGTGGCCAGGGTATCGGAGTGTTGTTGTGGCTGTGTGGCCAGGGTATCGGAGTGTTGTTGTGGCTGTGAGGCCAGGGTATGGGAGTGTTGTTTTGGCTGTGTGGCCAGGGTATGGGAGTGTTGTTTTGGCTGTGTGGCCAGGGTATCGGAGTGTTGTTTTGGCTGTGTGGCCAGGGTATCGGAGTGTTGTTTTGGCTGTGTGGCCAGGGTATCGGAGTGTTGTTTTGGCTGTGTGGCCAGGGTATCGGAGTGTTGTTGTGGCTGTGATGGCCAGGGTATCGGAGTGTTGTTTTGGCTGTGTGGCCAGGGTATTGGAGTGTTGTTTTGGCTGTGTGGCCAGGGTATCGGAGTGTTGTTTTGGCTGTGTGGCCAGGGTATCGGAGTGTTGTTTTGGCTTTTGTGTGGCCAGGGTATCGCAGTTTTGTTGCAAGGTGTTTGGTTCGAGGAAGGGCTTCATTTAGAGGCACAAGGAGAGATGGGGAGGGAGGACGGGGGGGGGGGGGGGGGTGGTTGTATCAGGATAATTGGACCTGGGCGCTGCATGAACTGCTCTTTTTCACGCTCCTTGCAGATGGAGAAGTTCAAAATTCCAAGACTTTTCCCATATATACGTCATTCTGAAACATCTCCGGGTCCGCAAAATCAGCTATTGTCGCGAACAGAGCGTGGGCTATATCTGTTATCAGCATGGCTGTTCGAGTGGTGCATGTGAAATAAAAAATTGTTCAGGTGGATTTTGACTGAGAGGCAACACGCGCCCACAAGTGTTTCTTGAAGGCTTTTTGTGTGTGTGTGTGTTAAATTCCAAGACTTTTCCTTGACTCTCGCCATAGTCTTGGGAAAGTGGTTCTTTTTCTTCTTCGTTTTTTTTTGTTTTGTTTTTGTCACCATGACTTTCCATGATTTTCCGTCATCTCAGTGGGACCCCTTGAATCTATTCGCCCTAAAGGGGACCTGGTGCTGAGAAGTTAACTATAGTTGTGGTTTCATGCAACAGATGAGCTTGCGTGAGAACTGAGTTTGTGTTTGGATAATCGCCCCCCCCCCCCCCCCCCCCCCTCCTCTGCGCATGTCAGCATGATCCCGAGGAGAGAATGTGCATGTGGTGTGTGTGTGTGTGTGTGTGTGTGTGGGTGTATGGGTGTGAAAGTGAGAGAGAGAGAAA
>CM065726.1:3813371-3825871 GCA_033310375.1 Conus canariensis
GGGTATCGGAGTGTTGTTTTGGCTTTTGTGTGGCCAGGGTATCGCAGTTTTGTTGCAAGGTGTTTGGTTCGAGGAAGGGCTTCATTTAGAGGCACAAGGAGAGATGGGGAGGAGGACGGGGGGGGGGGGGGGGGGGGGTTGTATCAGGATAATTGGACCTGGGCGCTGCATGAACTGCTCTTTTTCACGCTCCTTGCAGATGGAGAAGTTCAAAATTCCAAGACTTTTCCCATATATACGTCATTCTGAAACATCTCCGGGTCCGCAAAATCAGCTATTGTCGCGAACAGAGCGTGGGCTATATCTGTTATCAGCATGGCTGTTCGAGTGGTGCATGTGAAATAAAAAATTGTTCAGGTGGATTTTGACTGAGAGGCAACACGCGCCCACAAGTGTTTCTTGAAGGCTTTTTGTGTGTGTGTGTGTTAAATTCCAAGACTTTTCCTTGACTCTCGCCATAGTCTTGGGAAAGTGGTTCTTTTTCTTCTTCGTTTTTTTTTTGTTTTGTTTTTGTCACCATGACTTTCCATGATTTTCCGTCATCTCAGTGGGACCCCTTGAATCTATTCGCCCTAAAGGGGACCTGGTGCTGAGAAGTTAACTATAGTTGTGGTTTCATGCAACAGATGAGCTTGCGTGAGAACTGAGTTTGTGTTTGGATAATCGCCCCCCCCCCCCCCCCCCCCCCCCCCCCCCTCCTCCTGCGCATGTCAGCATGATCCCGAGGAGAGAATGTGCATGTGGTGTGTGTGTGTGTGTGTGTGTGTGGGTGTATGGGTGTGAAAGTGAGAGAGAGAGAAAGAAAGGAAAAGAGGGAGGGATAGAGAACTCAGGGAAAGTGAGAGGAAGGGAACATACGCATTCACAACACGCACGCACACGCACACACACACACACACACACACACACTCACACACACACACACACACACACACACACACACTCCACACACACACACACACACACACACACAGGCAGACAGAAGTGGAATAGCCGGGGAGGAACAGGGGGGTGTGGGGTGGGGGGGGGGAGTGGAACAAACATTCACAAATGAATTGCAGGCAGTTTTCACTTTTCACATAATTTTTATTGCATGAAAAAAACCAAATAGATTGCTTTCATGATGAAGAACGGGGAAAGAAACAAAAATGGCATCATGACATGGCTGGATTTCATTTAGATGCTGGATGCTGATCAATGCATTTGTCTTATCCACGTTCTGTTCAAACAATAATGCAGTGGGCTTTTAGCCTCAGGTTTTTTGGCTGGAGGGGAGTGCATTTCTCCCCCGGGATGAGTATACAGGGAAGGAACTAGAGCGGGGATAATACTAAACAAAAAAAAATTGTCGACGGGTTTGACTAGCACTAGTAGCAGTCCGCTAGGCATTGAACAGATTGTACACACATAGACATAGCGTCTGACTGCTTTGACTTGACCTCTGGACTCACCGACTTGACCTCTGGACTCACTGACGTGACCTCTGGGCTCACTGACTTGACCTCTGGGCTCACTGACTTGACCTCTGGGCTCACTGACTTGACCTCTGGGCACACTGACTTGACCTCTGGGCTCATCTAGTTTTGAGGTATTTGTTAGGTTAGGTTGAATTCATGCTTTACGTCCACACACAGGCCAAAACAAGTGTGATGATGACAGACAAGGATAGCCATGCCAGGAGGGGGGCGGATGGGATGGTGGGGGCCTCATAGTAAACCGACACCAACGGGGGGGGGGGGGGGGGGGGGGGAGACTGTTAAAGGACATGTTGGGATCGAGATTCAAATCATGCAATTAAAACCCTAAGTATATTTTATATATATATATATATATATGTGTGTGTGTGTGTGTGTGTGTGTGTGTGTGTGTGTTGTGGCGTGTGTATAAACTGCGCGTTTGACGTAGACCAAAACAAAAAATCGAACATAGTCACTGAGATAGTAGGACAGATATTCAAAAACTTGACACGAGCTTTAATCAAACATGGATAGAAAAAGGCCTCTCCCACCTGCTCCATCCTTTCTGTTCACTGATAATAATGACAATAATCATCACAAGGCCACTTCATTTTCACCGTACTCACACACAGTAGTAAGTCAGCATTGCATGTCCCAATTCCCCAGTCAACACACACCTCCGTAAACCAGCCACTGACTCCAAGAATCGGGGGGAAAAAAAAAAACACCGTTGGTCCCATATTTTCCAGCACATTCAACAATCGCAAAACCGATAAGGTACGTACAACAGGCTTGATCCCTACGTAATATCCAAGTCGTCTTCCAATAGTGGACGAAGGAGCAGAACCGATGTACATATTATGTACCTGGCTTAGCCACCAAGGCAGGTCAAACGAGACTGACCCTGTTCGCCCGACTTTGAGCTAAACAAAGAAATGAACAAAAATCATTGAGGGGGGGGGGGGGGGGGGGGGGGCTAATGCATCTCCACCACAGCTGACTCAAGTTACCACTACAATTTCAAAAACACCGAAAAAAAAGAAAAGCATTTCTACACATGCAATGTCACCGAAATTATTATGCATGAATGCCAGTTGGAAGTGGAAGGGGGGTGGGGGAAAGTGGCATTGACGAAAAATCGGGCACTGAACAAACCACGAATCAGACCTGAGAATTGTTTTCGAATGTATACAAAAATAGCTAGTGTATATCATATAGAGATATAAAAAAAAAAAAGTACAGCTTTTCGTTCGTTCTTTCTTTTTTAATTTTTTTTTCAGAACATGTCAAAATATGTGTATATATAGATATATGTTTATCAAAAAGGAGGCACACGTGGTGGCTAGCCTTCAGCCTTGCAAGCACGCACAGGCTGGGCGTACAGGGCCTCCTGAGACAAAGGGGAGACCACCATATCATCCGAGCTGAACACCTACATCGTCATCCTCAAAGAAAAAAGAGAGGGGACAACAACAAAAAGACAAATCCAGCATCCATCTTGGTTCCATCGCTTCGTATTCTTCAGCCGCCTCACCACGGGCAAGCAGGCACTTACTTGGCTTTCATGTACACTCCAGTGGTCTCGCTAGTTGGTTACCAGCCTGCGTGTGTGTAGTAGACACGGGTGTGTGCAGACACATGGATAATCATCATCATCCATCATACACAGACATAATTATTTGTCATCCATCGTTTAACGGTCAAGTGCACACACTAGATATTAGAGAGAGAGATATAGACACGTATCACAATCCAGTTGTGTTTCTACAGGGAGGGCTGCTGGCATGACGTTTGGCAGAGAGGAAACAGCCCGAAACGCATTTACAACAGGGATGGGGTGGAGGCGGGGAGTGGGGGGGGCAGTGGAAGGACAGAGGGACAGAGATGAGGGAGGAAAGGGGAAAGGGGGAGGGTTAGAGAAAGGGAGCGAAAGTCGGAGGGAGAGGGAGGGAGTGTGTTGATCAACGCGATGGTTGGAAAGCGAGGAAGGTTATCAAAGGTTATCAAAGGGAAAGTAAAGGTGATGTCGGAGGGTATTGCGAGGACCCGGTGGGGATGTAATGGGAGGAGGGACATAGGGTGTGTGTGTGTGGGGGGGGGGGGGGGGATACCAACCAAAAATGACGAAGGCAAGTGACAGGGAGGCTGATCAAGTGGGGTGCAGGTGGTCAGAGGTCAGCGAGGAATGCGCCAGACCTTGTGTCAAGCCATCGTCTTCGGGGTCAGGGATCAACGAGAACCGTGTTTTGGTGCTGAACGGGACGAAGCAAAAGGACAAGTTTTGATTTGAAAATGGTTTGGTGACCACCGACTACAATGCCTCAGTCGCAATGGGTGCCATTTCTTCCCGTGGGGTTGAAAACCAATCATCAAACGGTGAACTGGGTTTGCCATTCAAGTAGAGATTCGGTGGGCGGCGTTGTTTTGTGGAGAGATGTAGGCGAGCTCATTGCGGGAAGCGAGTGCGGAACGGTACTCAAGAGCGTGTGCGCGTGCTCGTGTTTACATGTACACGTGTTGATCGTTGTTTTCGAATGGGATTTGGATAACCTGCCAACGCTACCGACTCTGCTAGCACAGGTCTGGAACCGACCACAGGGGAGGAGAAGATGGCAGTGGAGCGGACGGGGGGATGCGTGGGGCGGAAAGAGGGCAGGGAAGGGAGAGGGTATGAGGGGGGGGTGGGGGTGGGAGGGGCATCTCTCGAGGAGAAAATCGGTCATTCAATGATACAACAACGCACTGCAACCCACACACGCACACGCTCGCACACGGGCCAACGTGTACACCAGTGTACATTCACTTCGTATATATACAAAATCCCACTCGCTCTTTCAACAAAACACCTGACCGGCCCTGCCATGCCCTCGCTCACAGCTTTTGATCACATCAAAATCCATCATAAAAAACATCATCACGACCATCAACATCACCACCACCACCATTTCTCGACCATCAACATCACCACCATTTCTCGACCATCAACATCACCACCTCCACCATTTCTCGACCATCAACGTTACCACCACCACCACCATTTCTGTACAGAACTGACGCGAAGCGAACCAGCGCTTCGCTCAGCTTCAAAGCAAAAACAAAAGAAAACAACAACAGCGAAGCTTGGAGTTGGTGCGTTTTCTTTGGAGACTCCTTGGAGGAACGTCTGCGCTGGTTCGAGTCCCCTCACATCACAACTTCTTCTGTGAATTCAGTTTTTCACAGCTGTCCATCCACATGGCCGCCCATCCACATGACCACACACACACACACACACACACACACACACACACACACACTTGCGCGGCGCACACTCACACAGAGGCTCGTACGCACCCATGCATACAGGCGCGCTTACACGTCAGCGTTCAACGGAAGTAGCATAAAATCTACACACGGTCCCGTTTCCAGCGCCTCGAACACCTCAGGGCCCTGAACCAGATTGTGCCCGGGCGGTCCGAACGATTCGTTCATGTCCAGGTCGTTGGGCTCCAGCCGCAGCGGGAAGGACGGAATCCCCAGATTCTTGAGGCACTCAATGTCGAGGAAGGTGGTGTCGATGTCCAGGAAGATGTCATTCTCCGGGGCCGGGTCCAGCCCACATGCCAGGGGCTCGGCCTGAGGCTGCCCCTCGGCGGCTGCTGCCTCCGCCTCGGGGAAGGGGCTGGGCTGGGGGTTTTCGCCTGGTGCTGGCGCGCCAGGCGGCGGGGTGTGAGGACTCGGGGCTCGTGGCTGCTGCTGCTGCTGCTGCTGCTCCTGCTGCTTCAGGAGGGCCACTCTGTACATTGTCTGCACACAACATAAGCGCACATTCACATGACAGCACATGTAAGCGTCATGGAGGCAAGAAGTGAACAATTCAAAGATTAACGCTTAGCCCAGTCAACCCCCACCACCACCATCCCTGGGCGGGATGGCAGAGGGGATGGAGAGATCTGGGGGTGCGAGAGGTGCTTGTGTGACTGCTCTTAACTTCTACCACAAAGGTACGAGGGGTGCGAGTGTGACTGCTCTTAACTTCTACCACAAAGGTGCGAGGGGTGCGAGTGTGACTGCTCTTAACTTCTACCACAAACGCAGTGTGGCTAGGAGTGGGCAAGAATCAGTCGACGTCTGCAGCGTTCAGCCACGCTGTAATCGTTAAAGTCCTATCTTGCCACCGACACTCTCCGACCAGTGCAACCCACTCCATCGCCCGTAGATCTAGTAGTTACGAGGAGTTCTTTAAAGCGTTACAGTCTACAGCCTACCATGACACGGCCAATCACGATAGACAAAACATCCAATGAAACTGCTTTCCAGTCACAGACAGGGTCAAACCAACCGTCACAGACCGGATAAAATCCAGTCACAGACCGAGTCAGATCAAGCGGATCTTCGTGCGCGTTTGTTCGATTCGCGTAGAAGGCGATCGGCATTTGCCCTTCATCGCCCAATGCAGAGCGTGGAAACGAAGTTTGGGATAAGCTTTTGTGGCGACTGGCAAATTGCGCATGGAATTAAACACTCGGGAATCAGCACACAACATGTGCTAACTGAATGACAGGTGAATTGAGCCGGTCAGACAATCCATCAGCTCAGTTCACGTTGTCCTAGATGTCAACCTAGCCGACCGCAAAGAGCCACACCAGGGCCGTGGTCTGGCAGACCGCCCAGTGTCGTGCCAGACAGGCGATAAACATGCTGAACTGCACGTAATCACACATAGTGAATCAGGATTCTGCCGCCCCCATCCTATTCCGCACGTGCTCGCCCCCGCCAGTTTAGCGACTCTTACAACTAACTCCTTTCCAATCCAAACAAACATACAGTTTTTCCAGTATGCATACCCCGCAGTTCTCGTCTTGGTTGCTATCCCGCCCGGCGATTTTCCTAGGAGGACACTTTTTCTTATACGAATTCACATCCCCCACATTCACCCCATCAGCCCCATTCACATCCAATGCCCCTCTCTCCTTCACACACACAGACCTCCACCTCCACCCCTCTCCGCCCCTTCACCTCCACCCCTCTCCGCCCCTTCTCCACCTCCACCCCTCTCCGCCCCTTCTCACAATCTCGGTCCCCATATACTTTCCAACTGATCAGCGCGCTCGCGGGGCGCACCGTGAGTTTTTGTCACAATGTCCGTTTCAAACGTATCTTTCTTCAAGATCTAGGTCTTCAAACTCGGACGATCGATCAAGAACAATCGGTTTGGGTCTCCCAGGCGAAAATGGACGAGGCTATTGTTAGCAATCCGCCCGAAGTTCCCACGGTTGATAAGCCCGTTCATTCATGACGACCGATTGCAAGTCACGTGACTGACGCAGCCAATGGACGCTCGTCCCCCACTCACACATTCTACACACGTACGCACACACTACGCTACTGGCCTAGTTTCTCTCAGGCACAGTCAAAACGTCCAGCTCACCATGCCTAGTTGAAGCAAGCGCGCTCGAGTACATAACAGACAGTCGGTAACATCCCTACAGTTCAATGTAATCAAGGTAGGGTACAACAATATACTAGTTAAGTAATAGCTTATGGTACGAACCTATTAGCACACACGCGACTGACTGATATTTGAATGATGGAGTTGACCATAATCGGGCTGGTCGCACATTTTAGCCTCCATTGCACCATACTCCGATCTTTAAGCACGGCATCTTACTCCGATCTTCAAGCTTTAAGCAGTCCTTTAACATCCCTTCTCTTTGCCTCCCAGCTTTTGGTACTGATCCCGTCGTTTCAGTTTTCAGTCTACGAGGGCATCTTTGCTGTGACGGGTCAATTTCATAAGTCGTACATTGAGAACTTTCTTGGTGTCTATACATGACGTCACTGTAGTGCCCTCTTCTTCATGTTGCTCCATCCCACATCCAGAAGTATTTTCTTGTCATACATGACAGTTGTTGATTCCACTATCGTAATATACTGCCATCTAGACTTTTAAGACGATAGTGCCGTCCTATACATGCCATCTAAGACACACACGAGAGAGAGAGAGAGAAGAGAGAGAGAGAGAGAGAGAGAGAGAGAGAGAGAGAGAGAATCGTCATGTACATGCCATCTGAGAGAGAGAGAGAGAGAAGAGAGAGAGAGAGAGAGAGAGAGAGAGCATCGTCATGTACTGGACAGTACATGCCACCCAGGAGAGAGAAGCAGACGGACGGACGATCCCTCTATCATCGAACACCAAAGTGCACTGACCTGTTCCAAGGCTGGGTGTCGGCTGACGGCCACGGGCTCCACCTTCACAGTGGCAGGGGGGTCCTCCTCCACCTTGGCCTTTCGGCCACGACTCCTCTTCGTGCCTTGGCCTTCTTGGTGGGGGGTTCCGTCACCGTCGTGGTGGGGGTGTCGCTGGTTCCGGCATCAGGCTTTCCCCTTTTCTGCGGGCGGTATTTATAATCGGGGAATTCCATGCGGTGCAGATCCTTGAGGAAGGTGGCGTATTTTCGAAACGAGTCTTTAACTTCGTCCGCCAACTCCTTCCAGACACTCCCCAGGTGACTACTTATGCCAGAGTTGTCCACGGTCCCCCTAACGGCCATGAACGCCTGGCGCTCGCCTTGTGCGAACGCCATGAAAGCGTTCATCGGCCGTTTTATGTTGTGCCCCCCTCGTACACGCTTCCTGGGCTTGGCCACATCCGTATATGGCGTGTCCGAGTCGGCTGGTACCTCCAAATTGAATTTCGGGTAGAGGCCGTGGAGGAATTTGTCGTGGAGGAAACTTCATGTTTTTCGACGAACTCGGGTTTCCCGATTTCAATTGTCCGGTAGAACACCTGGTCGTCTTGGGCCAGTGTGTTCCCGGACAATAGCGTGGTGCTGGCAGCTGCAGCTACGTCTCCCACGGGGGGCTGTAGGAGCGCCCGTCCCGGCTCCCCTCCGGAGAGCTCACCTGCCACTGGTCGGCACGTGTGCTGAGGAGCTCTGGACTCAGCGACTGCTCGAACAAGTCCTGCTGGCTGCTGCTGGTTATGTCGCTGTATGCAGGACTCCTCACACACACTGTGAGGGAGCTGGCAGGGAGGCTGCAGGTCTCGAACATGCTATAACTGCTGATCAGGTTGGTATCGACAGGAAAGGAACCCTCCATGGTTTTTTTTTTCTTTCCAATTTCTCCTGTGTCCACCACGTTTCAGTCAAATCCCATCACAGGAAACACCAATCCACTTCCAACAGCTGATCCGAGGTTTTCACTTTACAAATTCACAGCGCATCAGACACTTCGAGAATCCACAATCAGAAGATGGGTAAGACTGGTAAGACTGAGAAGCCATGGTATTTATACCCTACACTGGATTCCCCCTCTGTGACGGAGGGTGACAGTTCACTACCATCCAATCGCACGCCTTCCCCTAAACCTTGACCCTTCGCTTGTCCGTCTTGACCAATCAAAGACGACCCGAGCGACTGGCGAGCCGCGTGCGAAAGCGGGCCGGGGCCTAAGCCCCGCCCTGCCGACGTGACTCAGTCGCACACGCGCGCACGAGCGAGCGCGAGCAATCAGAGCTAGCTCGGGTTAGAGTGAGCGAGGGACCGTGAAACCGAGCCAGGGAGAAAGTAGGCCACGTTCGCGTGCCTGGTCTGGTTCAGGAAAGAGATGGCCGTGCGGATGGCTTGAGACGACTGACTACCCAACTGCAAGACTTCGACACACACACACACACACACACACACACACACATGTGCGTGCACGCGTGCACGGGCCTACGCACTCCACCATGTATATACACAAGCGAGAACCAACTTTGTTCCCCATTTTTCTTGCTTTTTCAGTATCTGATCGTAAATTTTATTGGCGAGTGCGTAAAGAACGTGTGTTTGGAAACGTAACGATCGTCAGTGTGCTGTTTCTGTCTGTCTGTCTGTCTGTCTGTCTCTCTCTCTTCTCTCTCTCTCTCTCTCCTCTCTCTCTCTCTCTCTCTCTCTCTCTCTCTCTCTCCACTTCAATGAGACCAATTAGCTAGTTCAACGCATTGTGCGAGTCCAGCTAAACAGTTTGGAGCGCAAAACACAACTTCGTTGTTCCACTGATATATACAAACAAAAGCTGACATACCTACAGCAGCATGGCATGATGTGCTCAATGATAAGCAGTGCGAATACATGCCCCTCTCTCCTAGCGGCTTTTTACACAGACATAGTACCACACAAATAAACTATATCTGTCTGTCCGTCTCTCTCTCTCTCTCTCTCTCTCTCTCTCTCTCTCTCTCTCTCTCTCTCTCAGTGTATTGCTAACACACACACACACACACACACACACACACACACACACACACACACAACAGAGAGAGAGAGAGAGAGAGAGTGACAAGCCATGGTATGCATGTTACATTAAACTTTAGTAAAACCATAGAGAGAGAGAGAGAGAGAGAGAGAGAGAGAGAGAGAGCACTATGATCTACAGGAGCGCACATGCACACATGCCCGTGATGCATGCCCCTCTTTCACACACACACACACACCACACACACACACACAACACACACACACACTCACACACACTCACACCACACACAATCACACACACACACACACACACACACACACACTCACATGCACACACACACCGCGCGCGCGCACACACACACACACACACACACACACACACACACACACACACACATCCACGCGAGCAAACCTACGCGCACACCCTCGCACACACTGACTGAAACTTTTGTTTTTGAGGATGGGGTGGAATGGGGATGCAGGTCACACGCGCGCGCGCGCACACACACACACACACACACACACACACACACACACACACACACACTCACACACACACCACATGCGCTCTATCATCTTTTTATCTTTTATTCGTGTCAGATACGCACACATCTAACATTTTCCAAGTGAGCAAGAGCCAGAGTTGTTTGTGGACTGTCGAGGCTGCCGCGTTGTCAAAATGCATAGGCTATAACGAAAAGGCCGTGACACCTACGGACACCCCCCCCCCTTCCCCCCCTTTTACGCTGGCCCCATGGCCTAGCTGACGGACATGGAGGCCTCCCCTGTCAGGTTATCTCCGCTATTTAGTTTATCCAATCAATCTGCCATCCCTGCAGTGGTAAGTATCTGACTGACCGCTGGGTCCCTAATCACTTTTATCAACTCGACGATTTGTCCGATAAGCGGACGGGTGGATGATAAGGATGGTGGTAAGTAGTCGATAAGATGATGGTCGAGCGGCCAATGATGATTGTTATGGGAGCCCGTGTGTTCGACTCCCTAGGGATCACATGGAGAGCGCCGGTGGTCTGTCACAGGTTTTGCGAGTTCGAATCCCAGACGTGAGCGGTGACGCCCCGTCCTAAAAATTGGGGGGGGGGGGGAAGGGGGGGGGGGGGGGGTTTGCTGCTCGTAGTTTATTGTGCCAGACTGGTGGTCCTTTCCTCTGCCATCCATTCTCCATAACTCCTCTATCCATTACCCACTCACGCACATGTGCGCACGGACAGACACATGTACACACAGACACGTATGCACGCGCGCACACGCGCGCGCGCATCACACCACACACACACACACACACACACACACACACACACACACACACACACATTTCTGATATGGTTGTCATCCCTGTCTGTCACTTCACCATTGGCGAGAGTGCCAGGCATGTTCGTTTTAAAAAAAGAAAAGAAAAATCTGGCTAGCTAGCTAGCTAACCAGACAGAGAAAGAGAGAGACAGAGACAGGGCAACAGAGTGAACAGTTAGTTAATCTTAAAACCATCCGGATGGTACATCTTGCCGTATGATGTGAACGCAATAAGAGAGAAATGTTACCGGCATTTGCGGAGACGCCTATGGAGTAAATATTTCAGAACACATGCCATTCCGTTATCATTGCTGTCAGCGGTGAGTCCAAACCGCTGTTTTTGGAGTGGTGTAGAACGCACACTATGGCCCAATGCCAGGCCCGAAAAGCAAGAACGCAGTTACAAGATGCAGCGCTTTTTCCAACAGCCGCCAGTCAAAATCGGTAACTGAGGTTGTTTTGGACAAGAAAATGGCTGTTGTCGGTACGAAAACGGATGTTTGGCTGGAATATAACAGCTATTTTCACTGAGGAAGAAAAATGGCTTTGTTCATGAGGAAATGTCTGTTTCTAGGAAGAACATGACCCTTTTCAGGGAGAAATGTCTGTTTTGAGGTAAGAAATGCCTGTTTTGTTGAGGAAAAGAAAACCGCCTTTTTGTGGAAAGAAAATGGCGGTTTTTGAGGAGAAGGGGGGGGGGGGGGGGGGAGAGGGGGCGTTTTATGCGAGGAAAAGGGTTATTTTCAGGAGAGACAAAATGGCTGTTTTCTGGAGGAAGAAGAAACGGCTGTTGTTCGGAAGAAAATGGCTGCTTTCAGAACGAGAATGGTCACGTACTTTCGAAGCTTGTACTGCTCCATATATGCTCAAAATTTTCCTTTCTCACGCTGACCCCCCTCAGATTGCAGGCGACACCTGCGTAATCAGCGAAGAAAGCCACAGCGCGGAGGCTGGAACGGTTTAGGGTCCCCAAGAAATGGACACACACCTGGAGGACGGTTACAAACCCCGCTGTTGTTATCGTTTGTCGTCGGTGGCTGACACGGATTGAGGGCTGTTAAGTCGTGAACTTCTAGGCACAACTTGAGATACGTCACAGCTCTTTCTGATAGGCGATTTGGCCCACCGTGTTCCACGACTGCCCAGCTCGAGCGCAGTCAGCTGTCGAGGGTTCCGAGTTTGTCACCGCTCTTCTTTATAAGTGGTGCAGCCTCCCCTCTCTCACCTTAAAATCGCCTTAGGTCGACGTGGATGTTACATTTGACAGTTGATTAACCGTGACTGTTGTAAAGATGTCTAGTCGGTTTAATTCACGTTGTACGAATACCACAGCTTGCCCCTAAGATACCACAGCTTGTCCCTAAAATACCACAGCTTGCCCCTAAAATACCACAGCTTGCCCTAAGATACCACAGCTCGTCCCTAAAATACCACAGCCTGCCCCTAAAATACCACAGCCTGCCCCTAAGATACCACAGCTCGTCCCTAAAATACCACAGCTCGTCCC
>CM065726.1:3833371-3838371 GCA_033310375.1 Conus canariensis
CACACACACACACACACACACACACACACACACACACACACACATGCGTATGCAAACGGGATGGGTTTTTCACAGGGAAGTGAAGTTTGCTTTAAAATCCTCCATGCCATCGGCTTACAAGCAGAGAAATCCAAGACACAAACAACAGGTCGTGACGCTGACATGGACCTAAATGAGGTCCGTGCAGCTGGCTCCTCAGGACGTGCGGCTGGACGGCTTTTCCTGACGACAGGTTCTATCTGACCCACCCCAGAAGAAGACATAAGCAACGCCAGCAACTACAACGAAGCAACGCCAGCAACTACAACGAAGAAGACAACATTAACGACCACCCACCATCAAACAACAACCCCGACCAACTCCACCATGAACCTCTAAGCCCAGGCGTCCAAGACTATCGCGAAAGAACAGCTTGTCCCTGAAAGCTTTGGCTACGAGGACTGGAACCATTCAGGGCGTCTCTTCAATCCGGTTCCAACAAAGGGAGATAATCAAAAGCACAACAGAGTCGCCCCAGCTGGGACGTGACGACATAGCAGATCTCGCCGCTCTCACAGATCGGATTGAGGTAGTCAGTCCGAAAGCGATCTGGAAGCCAACGGGAGAAAAAGCTGCTCGCCGAGCAGCTGACTGTTCGGTGTCTAGTCTAAATCGTGCTGGATTACCGGGATTTCGAGATAAGAACTACAGCTCCCTCTCCGCCCCCCCCCCCCCCCCCCCCCCACACACACATCCTCCCCCCATACACACGCTCCCCCATCTTACTCCCGTCCTCCCTCCTCTGAAAAAAGGTTGAGAACAACACAAACAATAGAACGATGTTGATGACGATGATGATGATGATGATAAGAGTGATAATAAGGATCGTCAGTAGCAGCAGCATGCAGCATGATTATATGGCACAGCTTTTTTTGTTCTTAAACCATAACCCCCTGTGAGCTAGCTCGTTTTGACTTGCCATGACAACATGAATCTAACAGCAAGAAAAACAACACAGATTCCACTGATCACGGACATGCACATAGGCACATGAACAGGCACGGATGCACACATCCTGGAATAGCTACATTCACGCGCGCGCGCGCGCACCCACCCACACAAACACACCACACACACACACACACACACACACACACACACACACACACATGGACACAAATGAATCATGCCCCTCACTGCTGATAAAACTTCTGCGCACGCAGGCTGATACTCCTGCGGACACTCCCTGTATAGACAGGCAAGGATTAATCCCATCTACCCAACAAAGGGAGTGGAGTTTTGTGTGCATGACCGTTTTTTTTTTATCCTGCCATTAAAGCAGCCATACTCCATCTTCGGGGAAGGTGCATGCTATGTGTAACGTGTCATCCATACCAACGGCCAAACTGGCCTTCTCTTCCGGAAGTTGGTGATGGGATTTTTACGTGTGTGCAAGATGTTCTGCGTGCGTTTACCCACGGAACCTCGGTTTAGAGTCTCATTCGAAGGACTGTATGGGAAATGGAGTCAGAACCAATGTTAACTCCGAGGGAAAGATCCCCCTGTACCGAAACGGCCCGTCGGAGATTCGAACCCGCAACCCTTGGATTACGAGTCCGGCGCTCTACCAACTGAGCTGTTCCGGCCCCCTCTGATAAAACAAAATGCGTGTATGTCACAACAGAAGCGGCAGAAAATGAGTTCATCATTAGCACTGTTATATGACCAAGCACAACAGGTTGAGGACTTGCATCGCATACATTCTTAAGAATTACTATTGATGATGACTTATGTTGGTCCTACCACATTGGCCATCTTGTAAATGTATTTCTTAAAGAATATATCAGCTTGCAAACACGAACAGTGAAACTGATCTGAAACAAATAAGTCTTTTTACATAAAAGGTCATTACGATGATTCAGTTGAAATCCAATGCCTCGACAAGGAGTGATTACAAAACTTCAAAGTCAGATTCTACTTTAGCAAGTTCTTTTGCGTGTTCAATGTAGCCTTATGAATGGATCAGATCCACAGAGATTACAAAACTTCAAAGGCAGATTCTACTTTAACAAGTTCTTTGGCGTGTTCAATGTAGCCTTATGAATGGATCAGATCCGCAGAAAAAAACCCTAAAGCTTTGTCATCGCTAAAAATAAATACACTTTCTTTTCCCTGACCCCGAAGCAGTCTTTATACTAAATCAAGTTTTGTATGCTCTGGAGGGTTTATGGAATAACTTGCCGTCGTTTTTAAAAAGCACGTCCCTCAAAACGGGCATAAGAAAAAACCGCTAAAAATAACATCAGATGGAAACACTATGCAACAGTCAATGTTCACTTTTCTCTCTCTCTCTCTCTCTCTCTCTCTCTCTCTCTCTCTCTTAAATTGGATTTAAAATGGATGTTCCAAAAATAGTTTCATTATTGTACATGTAATTATAAGAGTTATGTGCATGTTTTTGTTGTATCGTAGAGTTTGGTGCTTTTGAAAATGTTGTTTCCTCATTATATATTTTCTTTTGCTTTTTTCATTTTTCTGAGGACAGGATATAATTTTGATTTAACATGTGTGTGCAGACATGATGGTTTCTTCTACAAGGAAGTAGCTGTCGTTTAAACATCTACAACGTCATCGCCTATAAGCAAAGAAAAACGAACGAACAGCAGACAAACAGGCATTAGACTCACAAAGTCCCCAACGATGCCCATTCAGTTGGCTCAGCAGGACGCGCGGATTGAGATCCTCTTCGATCCGGTGTGAACAAAGGGAGACAATCAAAAGCACAAGAGACTACCTGTTCGGGCACCTGAAGACAGTCTCACTACCTTCACAGATAGCACTGAGCTACTCGGCCTTCCAGATGTAAAGCGGACACAAAAGCAGGCCGATTATTTCCCTTATTCGGTGATTAATTTGAACGATTTGTCCTAATCCACCGAACTGTCCTTAATTTCCTCGGCTTTGGAGATAAGACTTACAGCCCTCCACCACCCCTTTCTCCCTTCACTCCCTCCCCCTCCCCCTCACATTTACGCTCCCGCCTCATCCCCCTACTCCCCTCCCCTCCGCCCAAGGAATTAAAAGTTTAGAAGGTCGTTATTAAAGGAACAAAATGATGAAGTTGACGAGTATCATCATTGGAAGTAGCAGTATCAGCAGCAGCAACATAACTATGTGGCTAGGCATTGTATTTGTTTAAAACACAAACTGCAGCGAGGTGGCTCAGTTTGACTTGAAACAGCAATATGAACAAACAAAACAAAACACAAGACCACCACGACTGAACACACGCACGCACGTAAATACATGGACAGGCAGGCACAAAATCATGGCTAGGTACACACGTACATATCCATACATAATTATGTATGCACTCGCATACTGATAACAATAACAGCAAAAGCAACACACATACGTACACACATGTGCACACACATACACGCGCGCTCGCACACACACACATACCCAAACACACGCACACTACCACTACTACTACTACTACTACTACCATCATCACCATTACTACCATTCAGCTTCGCACGCGCGCGCGCGCGCGTGTGTATAAGGACGTGCGTGCATGGGAATGAAAGAAAGAGTGTCTGTCTGTCTGTCTCTTGTGTGTCTGTCTGTTTTTCTGTCTGTCTGACCAAACGAATCAATATGTCGGTATGATAACAGGATAACAGGATCACAATTTTTATTTGTCCAAAAGATGGAAAATTCATTTTCGACTGACAGTTGAATTGATAAACTGACAGCTGTGAAATTGCGAGCACAAAAACAACTTTTGTTGTTGTTGATACTTTGATTTTTTAAAATTGAAACCAGTCATCTAAGTAATTGGATTAAGCTACTCAAACAGGAAAGCAATATGGAGACCTCATCATTTCGGAGAGTTTCCGTCTAAGGAACGTATTTCCCAACTGAAACATAAGAAGACTCAGCCATGGTCTGAAAGTCGTAACCCAAGAGATGGATACATACTCCTGGCACATTCTCGAACTTTGCAAAGTCAGGACGTACAATGGAGAAATACAGACAGAAGAAGGGCAGAGAAGAAAATCTTGTTCCTAGAGGAGGTTTCTTGTCGTTGTGCGCAAGAACAGCAAGAACCCTGTACTAGGATGCTACCACGTTTCCAGCAGAGTATGAGAATGACCTGATTGAAGATTGGTGCTTCTCTAAGTTGTACTAGGATGCTACCACGTTTCCAGCAGAGCATGAGAATGACCTGATTGAAGATTGGTGCTTCTCTAAGAAAGGCATCCCCATCGTTCAGGGCGATTGGAACGACAGCGTTGGTCAAGGTGACCAAAAAACCCAAAGAACTTCCGTGATCCCCAATGACGATGAGAGCACCCATAACTAAGGACTACGCCAGCTAGAATGAACCAGTGGTGAATGACGTGCTCCTTGGCGATGAGACCACCCATAACTAAGGACTACGCCAGCTAGAATGAACCAGTGGTGAATGGCGTGCTCCTTGGCAACAGCCACGGTGAGCTTAAAGCATGCGACGAGGGACATAGCACGCTCCGAACGGTCAGTAACACATCCAGGTGGACAATATTCTTGTGAAGAGCCGGAACAGGTCAGGCAGAGAGAGAGAGAGAGAGAGAGAGAGAGAGAGAGAGAGAGAGACAGACAGACAGACAGACAGACAGACAGAGGGAGGAGAGAGACAGACAGGAACAGAAACAGGGGGACGCTTTGACGCTTTATTGCCATCAGCCAAGCAAGCCATTAAGGCAAAGGTTTTTCACACACGATTTGTCAAATGGCATCATTAAAGTACATTGATAATAAATGATGATGAAATAAGCGAAACGCCGAAAGTACCAGAGAGAGAGAGAGAGAGAGAGAGAGAGAGAGAGAGAGAGAGAGAGACAGAGAGAGAGAGAGAGAGAGACAGAGACAGAGACAGAGAAGAGAGAGAGTACGCATCCCGAGAGAGGGCGGGGAAGGAAGGAGGACGGAGATTGAGGGGGGGGGGGGGGGGGGGGGGGGGGCGAAGAGAGAGT
>CM065726.1:3850871-3853371 GCA_033310375.1 Conus canariensis
GAAAGCAACAACAAGAAAAAACTCCACCAGGAAAAAAGGAGCAGCACAAATCAAGAAAGCAACTGCAACTGCCGGAAAAGAGATGAATGTCCACTTCAAAATAACTGCCAAAGCCAGAACATTGTATACCAAGCAACTGTCACGGAGAAAAACACGCAGAAAACAGAGACCTACATTGGAATGACAGAAACAACATTCAAAACCAGATACGCAAACCATAAACAATCATTCAAACAAGAAAGGTACAAAAACCAGACAGAATTAAGTAAACACATATGGACACTAAAAGAAAACAATATTGACTACGACATTTCCTGGAAGATAGTCCGAAGAGCCAGGTCGTACTCCTCCTCCAGCAGAAGATGCAACTTGTGCACAACAGAGAAGTACTACATACTCTGCAAACCAGGCATGGCAACTTTGAACTCAAGAGTGGAGATGATCAGCGCATGCCCACATAGACGAAAGTTCCTCCTATCAAACGTAACATAAATGACACACAGAAAGACCCTATCAGAACGTCACACATATAAAACGTAGCCAATATATCACGTCATCTGATAAAATATGTCATCTGATAAATTACGCCATCTAATAACTTCTAGAACCTGATGAGAGCGAAAGCTTGAAACAACGTTGTAGTTCGGAGACTCAAGAAATCTTTTTATATATATATATATATATATATATATATATATATATATATATTTTGTTAAAAATATTTTTAAAAAATGAAGTGTTAAAATCTACAAGCTTGTTTCAAGCTTGAAACAAGCTTGTAGATTTTAACACTTCATTTTTTAAAAATATTTTTAACAGATGTTGCTCCCCAAGGGGTTGAGCATTTTCAGATTTTTTAAGGACATTTTTTATATTGTTCATGATATATATATATATATATATATATATATATATATATATATTGTGTGTGTGTGTGTGTGTGTGTGTGTGTGTGTGTGTGTGTGTGTGTTCAAAGTAATGTCCAAACTACTACATGGAATGAGCATACGTAATTGTAAGCTCATCCCAAATAGTTTAGATACTGACCTCCTTGATTTTAGGGGCTGGAAAGCTTTTCTGACAATGAAAACGTTCTCTCTCTCTCTCCCTCTCTCTCTCTCTCTCTCTCTCTCTCTCTCTCTCTCTCTCTCTCTCTCTCTCTCTCAGTGATCACTTTCCAATTTGTCTGACATGGATTCAAAAGGGGATTCAAATTCCAAGAAATGTTCACAAATGTATATCTTTTCGAAGCTATAGAAAATTCGATACTAACAATTTCTTGTCCGATTTGTGTAACGCAAATTTTTCTGAGGTGTATCAGTACAATGACCCTGATGGAGCACTGGCTGCATGGTATGACATATTTATCTCTGTCTTTAACAAACACGTGCCATCGGTAACTAAACGTGTCAAACCAAGGGGTAAGCCACCGTGGTATAATGAAAAAATCGATAAGACCATTAATTTACGAGATATTCTATTGCAAACAAATGGTAAAGATGATAATTTTAAAAAGCAAAGAAATAAGGTAACCGATATGAAAAGAGCCGCCAAAAAGAAATATTTCAGTGACCTTATTTCCCGTAAAGAAGATTCAAAATCGATCTGGAAAGCTATTAATGAGCTCTCCGGTAAAACCTTGTCATCTAGTGCTCCTTCTGAGAGAACATTGTCTGCTGAACTCTTAAATGATCACTTCACAACTGTTGCAGAAAAGACGATCAAAGCTGACTGTTCAAAAGACAATGACCTACTTGAGCTAAAAGCGTACTGTGTATCAAAAAACATAAAATCTAATCTTCAAATCGAGTTTATTGGTGTACATGATGTTTATAAGGAATTGTGTTCATTAAATCAGTCCAGTTCTCGAGGTTTAGATGATATAGATGGTAAAATTTGAAAATTGCTGCTCCGATTATATCAGAGCATCTTACATATATTTACAATCTTTCCATTGATAAAGGTTGTTATCCACAATCCTTCAAAGATGCTAAAGTTTTACCTTTTTTAAAATCTGGTGATCCCATTGATCCTTCTAACTATAGACCTATCTCTATCCTATCTATTCTATCTAAACCCCTTGAAAAACACATCAAATGTAACATCCACAAACATTTCATGAAATACAATTTATTACATTCTAATCAAAGCGGATTTAGAGAAAATCATTCTTGTCACACCTTGCTCACTAATATAATTGAGCAATGGCATTTAAACATAAACAATGATTTATTCACAGGAACAATTTTTGTCGACTTCGCTAAAGCATTTGACACTATAGATCACAATCTACTGTTAAGAAAATTAACATTGTATGGTTTATCCGCTGAAGCTCTTAAACTCATTTCCTCATTTCTCAACTGTAGGCGACAAGTAGTCTTTAAAAATTCCGCTACTTCCTCTCTTATGCCAGTAAATTTATAGCGTTCCCCAAGGGTCAGTCCTGGGGCCTATCTTATTCTCAGTTTATATAAATGATCTTCCTTTACATATATCTTCT
>CM065726.1:3860871-3870871 GCA_033310375.1 Conus canariensis
GGAACACATTTTGACCACGGACAGAGAGACACACAGACACACAGACAGCATTTCTTCGTTCCCATTGTACAGTACTCCCTGTTCTATAAGAACTTTGAGTACAACAAACACAACCCATTAAAACAAATTTAAAAGAAAAAAAAACGCAAAGGGTGGTTTATACTCTTTCTTCCATCATCTATTAGATAAGATGTTTTTTCAGAAAGTAATAATTCGTAACAGGTGGATCCTCCCTGACCCAGATTCCATGGAGTCAGCTGTGAAATGTTGGTGTCTGACATGGTGCCAGTGCCAACACTCTAAAAGAACCTGTTGTATAGTGAGTGGTGTATTACATGGAATGCTAAAAGAACCTGTTTTATAGTGAGTGGTGTATGACATGGAATGTTAAAAGAACCTGTTTTATAGTGGGTGGTGTGTCACATGGAATGCTAAAAGAACCTGTTTTATAGTGAGTGGTGTGTCACATGAACTGCTAAAAGAACCTGTTTTATAGTGAGTGGTGTGTCACATGGAATGCTCAACGGAACTGTGTCGCCTTTTGAAAGATACAGACGGGCAGGGGAGGGGGGTGGGGGTGGGGGAAGGAGGGGGGTAAAAGGAGAGCCCCGTGTGCAGTCGCGGACCATCATATACGTAGACATCAAAGCTACATAGCCACACACTACGTCATTGATTCTTTCTGACGTCACTCCAGACAGACTGACGGGTAAGCTGATTACTGTTCTACTTTGGCTGCTGAGTAATGGTGGTAGCAAAACAAATAACGTTGCCAGAGCAAGGGAAAGGCATAACTGTCGACCACTGTGACTTCTGACCAAAAAGTCATAACTGTCCACCCCTGTGACTTCTGACCAAAAAGTCATAACTGTCAGCCACTGTGACTTCTGACCAAAAAGTCATTACTGTCCACCACTGTGACTTCTGACCAAAAAGTCATAACTGTCCACCACTGTGACTTCTGACCAAAAAGTCATAACTGTCCACCACTGTGACTTCTGACCAAAAAGCCATAACTGTCCACCACTGTGACTTCTGACCAAAAAGCCATAACTGTCCACCACTGTGACTTCTGACCAAAACGTCATAACTGTCAGCCACTGTGACTTCTGACCAAAAAGCCATAACTGTCAGCCACTGTGACTTCTGACCAAAAAGCCATAACTGTCAGCCACTGTGACTTCTGACCAAAACGTCATAACTGTCAGCCACTGTGACTTCTGACCAAAAAGTCATAACTGTCAGCCACTGTGACTTCTGACCAAAAAGTCATAACTGTCAGTCACTGTGGCTTCTGACCAAAAAGTCATAACTGTCAGCTACTGTGACTTCTGACCAAAAAGTCATAACTGTCCACCACCGTGACTTCTGACCAGACTCAGTGGAGAGCAGAACATTTTCTCTGTCTCCCCTCTGCACATCAGAGATAAAACATCACAATGTGGAAACTGTCTTTGAACCAACTGAATTTATATAGTTCACTAGTTTCTAGTTCATATCAGAGATAAAACACTACAATGTGGAAACTGTCCTTTAACCAGCTGAATACCTATAGTCCACTAGTTTCTAGTTCATATCAGAGGTAAAACACCACAATGTAGAAATTGTCTTTGAACCAACTGAATACCTATAGAAAAATCACAATGCCACTCATCTAATTTTCGGCCACGTGGCCTTTTTCAAGAGAAAAAAACAAAAACAATACCTATAGTTTACTAGTTTCTAGTTCATATCAGAGATAAACCACCACAATGTGGAAATTGTCTTTGAACCAACTGAATACCTATGCTTCACTAGTTTCTAGTCGGAAAGCGATAATTCTTGGTGCATGTATACGAATCTGTGCTATATATGATGCTTTTGTTTCATGCATGGCAGAGTGCTAGGGTATTGTTCATCTGTTAAAATCGAAAGTGATTCTTGCAAGCTGTCTTTCTCTGCTGTTATTGAAGGTTCTTTTCTTCCCCGCTGCTGGTTCTTGTATTTTTTTTTTTTCCTGTGGATACATTTATTCTGTTAGAAGACTCTGTCTCTGTCTCTGTCTGTCTGTCTGTCTGTCTGTCTGTCTGTCTCTGTCTCTGTCTCTGTCTCTGTCTCTCTCTCTCTCTCTCTCTCTCTCTCTCTCTCTTCTCTCTCTCTCTCTCTTGTTATGCATTTACCAAATAGATCATGCTTAGGGTGTACCTGCGGCTGTTGAAGCCCTCCTCACTCATCCCCGTTTGTTTTTCCATGTATTTTGACCTCTCATTAATCTTTCACGTGATTGACCTTCCATGTATTTTGACCTCTCATTAATCTTTCACATTATTGACCTTCCATGTATTTTGACCTCTCTTAATCTTTCACGTGATTGACCTTCCATGTATTTTGACCTCTCATTAATCTTTCACATTATTGACCTTCCATGTATTTTGACCTCTTATTAATCTTTCACATATTTTGACCTTCCATGTATTTTGACCTCTCATTAATCTTTCACGTGATTGACCTTCCATGTATTTTGACCTCTTATTAATCTTTCACATATTTGACCTTCCATGTATTTTGACCTCTTATTAATCTTTCACATATTTGACCTTCCATGTATTTTGACCTCTTATTAATCTTTCACATATTTGACCTTCCATGTATTTTGACCTCTTATTAATCTTTCACGTGATTGACCTTCCATGTATTTTGACCTCTTATTAATCTTTCACATATTTGACCTTCCATGTATTTTGACCTCTTATTAATCTTTCACATATTTGACCTTCCATGTATTTTGACCTCTTATTAATTTTCACATATTTGACCTTCCATGTATTTTGACCTCTTATTAATCTTTCACATATTTGACCTTCCATGTATTTTTCACACATTGTTTTCTAGCTTTCTTTTCTTTTCCCTCTTTTTTGTATTGTGTTATTTTTCTTCTTGTTTTTAAAGTCACATTCACTGGAAATTTTGCGAATCCACTGATTTGTAAGTTTTTTCCCCATGAGAATGCGAAGAATCATCATTATTATGGTGTTTTTATGACAATTAACATTGCTAGACAATTATTATTGTGACCTCTAAAATATATTATTGTGGTGTCTTTATGACAATTAGCATTGCTAGACAATTATCATTGTGACCTCTAAAATATCATTATTGTGGTGTCTTTATGGCAGTGACCGTTGCAAGACAATTATTACTGTGACTCTGAGAAGATTCTTTATGACAGTTACTGTTGCTAGACAATTATTACTGTGACCTCTAAGACTTTCAAGAACTCGAGGGAAGCTGGACACCGAATCTTATTGTCAATTCAATGTAAGATTTGTATTGTCTCCTAGATTTCTTTCTTTTCTCTTTTCAAGCCATGCGCTTACTATCTTCATGTTGGTACTTCTCTCCCCGCATATGCATTTTAACTATACGTTAAGTATAGTGATTCTCTTACTTGGCTGACCTACGAGAGAAATGTGCAAGACTGTGCCGAAGATGCAGCCATATCTGTGAATCGTTGTAGGCAGAGGGTGTACACCACTGTATGGTGGAAAGACTGTGCCGAAGATGCAGCCATATCTGTAGGCAGAGGGTGTACACCACTGTATTGTGGCTTCAAGGAATCATGAAGTTCTGTGTCAGTTGACTGGTTTGATCGTTTGAAAGCCCCACCAACATCATCGCAACTCTGGAATTATCTTTTTAACCAAAGTATGTACTACGCTGTCATGGGTCTTTAAACGGGGGAAAAAGAAGAAGAAAGCATTGAGGAAGAACAGGCAGGATTCGGAGGAACGAGGACTACATCTGTATGGACCTTCAGCATCAGACTGAGAGAGAGACATCAGCTAAAGTACTAACGGGAGTTCTGCTGAAACTAAATCCAGTTCAAGAAACTTTCGTCGGTGTCTGGTTAGAAAGGTTTGTGGCGGGTTATGGGGAACACACTTTGACAACAAGCTCATTCCAGGTTTAGTAAATCTCTACAGAGATGCAGCTTACGCAAACTGAGGCCTCTGAGACCTTTTTCCCAACCACCGTAGGAGTGTGCTATTGTTATTTTCATTCTCCCATTCTGTTCGTCTGTCGAGGAAATATGCTGTGGACAATGGTTTGGAACCTTAACATCTCTGTGCGGATTAAGGACAACATCTGTGCAGTTTACGTTTTGCAGGATATCAACATATCCATGAGCATAGGAGGACAACCTCTGTACTATCTTTGTCTTTTTTTCACATCGATTCTATGGAAGGAGGAGAACGTTAGCAACTCTTTTCCGGACGGGAACATTGTCAGGAACATTCGGAATAGAAGTCGGTGCAGACTAAAAAAAAAAAATCATGATCTAGGTCATCAGTTCTAGATAACAAGCAGCAATCAATATCTCGCGGGGTGGCCACTCTTTTGACCGACGGTCACCAAATAATGACGTAAAATGCTCTAGCACAGGTCAGTTTTGTTGTGTGTTTGGGGAACATTTGATCAACATCCGAAGTTAACCCGAACGCACATATGGGCATGGATTCTTTGTGTGTGTGTGTGTGTGTGTGTGTGTGTGTGTGTGTGTGTGTGTGTGTGTGTGTGTGTGTGTAAGTACGCGCGTGTGAGTGAGATTGTGTGTTGTGATCCGTAATATAAAGAACACGCGGCTGCCACCTTCTATTGACGTTAACAGGGTGGATTTAATGCAGCTGCTTTTCAACTGTAATTGCCTGTTATTGGATTTGGTTATTTTATGTCTTTCCTCTCTTGTCTTCTTTTTAGTTTTCTTCTTTTTTTTTTAAATAAAGGTCAAGGCTTTATATAGGAGATAAACACACACACGAGCGCGCGCACACACACGCACACACACACACACACCACACACACACACACACACACACACACGCACACACGCACACGCAAAGCACTCACACACACACACACACACCACACACACACGCACACACACACACACACACACACAACCACACACACACACACACACACACACACACACACACACACACACACACACACACACACACACGTTAATTCGATAGTTCTGACACATGTAACCCTATCTTTGACTCTAAATGAATCAAGGGATGGTGGGGGTGAGGATGGGGGAGTGGCACGGGGGTGGTGATGCGGTTGCGCACGTTTTATTTCTGGCTATTATAACCCGGCTTTGATTCTAGCTTCTCGTGTTTTACATATCTCGGAGCGATCGGTTGTAAACACCAAAGCCACGTCCAACACACGTGGCCCGAGAGTTTTATTTATTGCGCGGAGACTAATTGCGTTATGCTCGGTGCCGTTGTTATTGAACATCAATATAATTATACGTTGTATTGCACGGGAGAATTATGGTGAAATCGCTAAGTAAAGTATCTGTCAACATTTACTCGCAGCGTAAATAAAAGAGTTTCATAGTTTTGGACGTTGCATGTAATGTTAACTCTCTTTCATCTGACTATAGGTCCAATTTTTTTATTGTTTTATTAATTTCGACAAAGAAAAATGGAAAACGGTTGGTATAATGTTAAACCTTCATCAACAAATCTTTTCCAGAGAGAGAGAGAAGAGAGAGAGAGAGAGAGAGAGAGAGAGAGGGGGGGTGGGGGTGGGGGAGGGAGCGACAAAGACAGAGAGACAGAGACAGACAGATAGACAGAAAGACAGAGACAAGGAGACAGAGAGAGGCGTATGTAACGTGACTATATATTACTGATACACAATTTCCAGAAAAGCCCAGCATGTTTTCAGTAATATGTACAGCCTGGGCCACATTACAAATCCCACATGTTCTAGCACTTACATCGCATCCCCGATTGGCCGAACAGCCCGCTGAAAGCCATTCATTCATTGGCTCACGATATAACTTAACGAAACACGTTTTACCAATCAACAACATGTCACAAATGGAAAAGAAAGCGCGACACGGTTTCGAAATGCATTTCAGGCAAAAATGTCACACTGGATATACTGATTGGGTACGTTGAGTAATGTCACACGGAAATACTGATTGGGTACGTTGAGTAGTGTCACACGGAAATACTGATTGGGATGAGTAGTGTCACACTGGAAATACTGATTGGGTGCGTTGAGTAATGTCACACGGAATACTGATTGGGTACGTTGAGTAGTGTCACACGGAAATACTGATTGGGTACGTTGAGTAGTATCACACTGGAAATACTGATTGGGTACGTTGAGTAGTGTCACACTGGAAATACTGATTGGGTACGTTGAGTAGTGTCACACTGGAAATACTGATTGGGTACGTTGAGTAGTGTCACACGGAAATACTGATTGGGTACGTTGAGTACTGTCACACGGAAATACTGATTGGGTACGTTGAGTACTGTCACACGGAAATACTGATTGGGTACGTTGAGTAGTATCACACGGAAATACTGATTGGGTACGTTGAGTAGTGTCAGACTGGAAACACTGATAGGGTATGTTGAGTAGCGTCACACGGAAAATGCTGATTGGGTACGTTGAGCAGTGTCACACGGAAAAACTGATTGGGTACGTTGAGTAGTTTCACACTGAAATACTGATTGGGTACGTTGAGTAGTGTCACACGGGAAATGCTGATAGGGTACGTTGAGTAGTGTCACACGAAATACTGATTGGGTGCGTTGAGTAGTGTCACACGGAAATACTGATTGGGTACGTTGAGTAGTGTCACACGGAAATACTGATTGGGTACGCTGAGTACTGTTACACTAGAAATACTGATTGGGTACGTTGAGTGGTATTACACTAGAAATACTGATTGGGTACGTTGAGTAGTGTTACACTAGAAATACTGATTGGGTACGTTGAGTAGTGTCACACGGAAATACTGATTGGGTACGTTGAGTAGTGTCACACTAGAAATACTGATTGTGTACGTTGAGTAGTGTCACACTGAAACGCTGATTGGGGACGTTGAGTACATTCACACGGAAACACTGATTGGGTACGTTGAGTAGTGTCACACGGAAATACTGATTGGGTACGTTGAGTAGTGTCACTCTGAAAATACTGATTGGGTACGTTGAGTAGTGTCACACTGAAACACCGATTGGGCACGTTGAGTAGTGTAGTGTCACACGGAAATACTGATTGGGTGCGTTGAGTAGTGTCACACTGAAATACTGATTGGGTACGTTGAGTAGTGTCACACTGAAATACTGATTGGGCACGTTGAGTAGTGTAGTATCACACTGAAATACTGATAGGGTACGTTGAGTAGTGTCACACGGGAAATACTGATTGGGTACGTTGAGTAGTGTAGTGTCACACTGAAATACTGATTGGGTACGTTGAGTAGTGTCACACTGAAATACTGATTGGGTACGTTGAGTAGTGTCACACGGAAATACTGATTGGGTACGTTGAGTAATGTCACACGGAAATACTGATTGGGTACGTTGAGTAGTGTCACACGGAAATACTGATTGGGTACGCTGAGTACTGTTACACTAGAAATACTGATTGGGTACGTTGAGTGGTATTACACTAGAAATACTGATTGGGTACGTTGAGTAGTGTTACACTAGAAATACCGATTGGGTACGTTGAGTAGTGTCACACGGAAATACTGATTGGGTACGTTGAGTAGTGTCACACTAGAAATACTGATTGTGTACGTTGAGTAGTGTCACACTGAAACGCTGATTGGGAACGTTGAGTACATTCACACGGAAACACTGATTGGGTACGTTGAGTAGTGTCACACGGAAATACTGATTGGGTACGTTGAGTAGTGTCACTCTGAAAATACTGATTGGGTACGTTGAGTAGTGTCACACTGAAACACCGATTGGGCACGTTGAGTAGTGTAGTGTCACACTGAAATACTGATTGGGTTCGTTGAGTAGTGTCACACTGAAATACTGATTGGGTTCGTTGAGTAGTGTCACACTGAAACACTGATTGGGCACGTTGAGTAGTGTAGTGTCACACGGAAATACTGATTGGGTACGTTGAGTAGTGTCACACGGGAAATGCTGATTGGGTACGTTGAGTAGTGTCACACTGAAATACTGATTGGGTACGTTGAGTAGTGTCACACGGGAAATGCTGATTGGGTACGTTGAGTAGTGTCACACTGAAATACTGATTGGGTACGTTGAGTAGTGTCACACGGGAAATGCTGATTGGTTACGTTGAGTAGTGTCACACTGAAATACTGATAGGGTACGTTGAGTAGTGTCACACGGAAATACTGATTGGGTACGTTGAGTAGTGTCACACTGAAATACTGATTGGGTACGTTCAGCAGTGTCACACTGAAATTCTGATTGGGTACGTTGAGTAGTGTTACACTGGAAATACTGATTGGGTACATTGAGTAGTGTCACACCGGAAATACTGATTAGGTACGTTGAGTAGTGTCACTATGAAAATACTGATTGGGTACGTTGAATAGTGTCACACGGAAATACTGATTAGGGACGTTGAGTAGTGTCACACTAGAAATACTGATTGGGTACGTTGAGCAGTGTCACACTTGAAATACTGATTGGGTACGTTGAGTAGTGTCACACTAGAAACACTGATTAGGTACGTTGAGTAGTGTCACTATGAAAATACTGATTGGGTACGTTGAATAGTGTCACACGGAAATACTGATTAGGTACGTTGAGTAGTGTCACTATAGAAATACTGATTGGGTACGTTGAGTAGTGTCACACTAGAAATACTGATTGCGTACGTTGAGTAGTGTCACATTAGAAATACTGATTAGGTACGTTGAGTAGTGTCACACTAGAAATACTGATTGGGTACGTTGAGTAGTGTCACTCTGAAAATACTGATTGGGTTCTTTGAGTAGTGTCACTCTGAAGATACTGATTGGGTACGTTGAGTAGTGTCACTCTGAAAATACTGATTGGGTACGTTGAATAGTGTCATACTGGAAATACTGATTAGGTACGTTGAGTAGTGTCACACGGAAATACTGATTGGGTACGTTGAGTAGTGTCACACGGAAATACTGATTAGGTACGTTGAGTAGTGTCACACTGGAAATACTGATTGGGTACGTTGAGTAGTGTCACACTAGAAATACTGATTGGGTACGTTGAGTAGTGTCACACCGAAAATACTGATTGGGTGCGTTGAGTAATATCACATTAGAAATACTGATTGGGTACGTTGAGTAGTGTCACACTAGAAATACTGATTAGGTACGTTGAGTAGTGTCACACTGGACACACTGATTGGGTACGTTGAGTAGTGTCACACTGAAAATACTGATTGGGTACGTTGAGTAGTGTCACACTGAAAAAACTGATTGGGTGCGTTGAGTAGTATCACACTAGAAATACTGATTGGGTACGTTGAGTAGTGTCACACGGAAATGCTGATTGGGTCCCTGACCTCTTCATTTTGTATGAAGTCTGACCATTTGATGCCCAAGATCTTGCGTAGGCACTTAGTATCAAAAACGTCGAGTTTCTTCTCCTGGGTGGTCTTCAGTTGCCAGGTTTCACATCCATATAACAGCGTTGAAATCACACTGGAGTTATAACATTTCAGTTTGATTCCAAGGGAGAATTTCTTGCTGTTCCATATTTTGTTCAGCTGATTGAATGCTGATGTTGCTTTCCCAATACGACACGTAGTTCATGGTCGAGGTCATTGGCGTTGTTGATAGCGCTGCCTAGGTATGTGAAGTTCTCTACTACTTCCACTTGTTTTTGGTCGATGAGAACGTCTGTTGGCCCTAGGTGTTTACCGGTAAGCATGTTTTTAGTCTTTTTGGCACTGATATAATGAGGCCAATGTTGCTTGCAAACTTGCTGATATTGTCTACAAGCACCTGCAGATCTTGAGTGGTGCTTGCAAGAGCGGCAATGTCATCGGCAAGGTGACATGACATGACGTGACACGACACAAAACAACAGAGCACAGCAGAGCACAGCACAGCACAGAACAGCACAGCACAGCACAGCACAGCACATCACGGCACACCACACCACACCACACCACACAATATAGAAACATATGCCGGTGACCACTGACGACAAGAAGACACCGCAGAGTG
>CM065726.1:3880871-3888371 GCA_033310375.1 Conus canariensis
TGTGTGTGGGAGGGGGGGGAGGAGGGGAATAGAAACCCAGCTCAGCACTGTTATTTTCATTACGTAATGACACTGGAGAAAACAGGATTGTCACCATCTGCTTAGTGGATACTGGGTCTTAGGACAGGTATTATTATATTATATATATATTATATTATTATTATATTATATTATATTATAATTATATTATTTATATTGGGTATTTATATAGGTTGAGGTGCCTTCGGACTCAGTTCTGGAACTTGCATTGTTTGGCCGTTGCAAAGTTTGGATGCTGTGACATTCTGATGCTGTCATGTTGAGAAGTTGGACCGTTTGAACTTTGTCATGACCGGAAGCTGTGACATTCTGATGCTGTCATGTTGAGAAGTTGGACCGTTTGAACTTTGTCAGCTGTAATGTTGAGAAGTTGGACCGTTTGAACTTTGTCATGACCGGAAGCTGTGACATTCTGATGCTGTCATGTTGAGAAGTTGGACCGTTTGAACTTTGTCATGACCGGAAGCTGTGACATTCTGATGCTGTCATGTTGAGAAGTTGGACCGTTTGAACTTTGTCATGCTGTAATGTTGAGAAGTTGGACCGTTTGAACTTTGTCATGCTGTAATATTGAGAAGCTGGACCGTTTGAACTTTGTCATGACCGGAAGAAGCTGTGACATTCTGATGCTGTCATGTTGAGAAGTTGGACCGTTTGAACTTTGTCATGCTGTAATGTTGAGAAGTTGGACCGTTTGAACTTTGTCATGCTGTAATTTGAGAAGTTGGACCGTTTGAACTTTGTCATGCTGTAATGTTGAGAAGTTGGACCGTTTGAACTTTGTCATGACCGGAAGCTGCGACATTCTGATGCTGTCATGTTGAGAGAAGTTGGACCGTTTGAACTTTGTCATGCTGTCATGTTGAGAAGTTGGACCGTTTGAACTTTGTCATGCTGTAATGTTGAGAAGTTGGACCATTTGAACTTTGTCATGACCGGAAGAAGCTGTGACATTCTGATGCTGTCATGTTGAGAAGTTGGACCCTTTGAACTTTGTCATGCTGTAATGTTGAGAAGTTGGACCGTTTGAACTTTGTCATGACCGGGAGAAGCTGTGACATTCTGATGCTGTAATGTTGAGAAGTTGGACCGTTTGAACTTGTCATGACCGGGAGAAGCTGCGACATTCTGATGCTGTCATGTTGAGAAGTTGGACCGTTTGAACTTTGTCATGACCGGAAGAAGCTGTGACACTCTGATGCTGTCATGCTGAGAAGTTGGACCGTTTGAACTTTGTCAAGCTGTAATGTTGAGAAGTTGGACCGTTTGAACTTTGTCATGACCGGAAGAAGCTGTGACATTCTGATGCTGTCATGCTGAGAAGTTGGACCGTTTGAACTTTGTCATGACCGGAAGCTGTGACATTCTGATGCTGTCATGTTGAGAAGTTGGACCGTTTGAACTTTGTCCAGCTGTAATGTTGAGAAGTTGGACCGTTTGAACTTTGTCATGACCGGAATAAGCTGCGACATTCTGATGCTGTCACGTTGAGAAGTTGGACCATTTGAACTTTGTCATGACCGGGAGCTGGGACATTCTGATGCTGTCATGTTGAGAAGTTGGACCTTTTGAACTTTGTCATGACCGGGAGCTGCTAATGTTTGGAAGTTGCGATGTTTCAAAGTCGTAGTGACAGGAAGTTGTAGTGTTTTAAACTTGGTCATGCTAGAAAGTCGTCATGTTTCAACGTTGAAATGTTTTGGAAGTTGTTAGTTTTAAAGCTGTAATGTTTGTAAGTTGTCATGCTTCGAAGTTATAATGTTTGCAGGTTGTCGTATTATAATGTTGTAGTATTTGGACGTTGTAATAGTTTAAAGTTGTAGTGTTTGGAAGTGGTCATGTTTCAACGTTTTATGCTTGGAAGTTGCAATGTTTCAACGTTGTAATGTTTGGAAATCGTCATGTTTTAACGTGGTAATGTTTGGAAATTGTCATGTTTTAACGTTGTAACGTTTGGAAGTCGTCAGGTTTTGACGTAATGTTTGGAAGTCGTCATGTTTCAACGTTGTAATGTTTGGAAATTGTCAAGTTTTAACGTTGTAATGTTTGGAAATCGTCGTGTTTCAAAGTCGTAATGTGCGGTAGTTTAAATGTTTTAGTGTTATAATGTTTGGAAGTTGTGATGTTTCAACGTTGTAATGTTAGGAAGTCGTCATGTTTTAACGTTGTAATGTTTGGAAATTGTCATGTTTTAACCTTGTAACGTTTGGAAGTCGTCATGTTTTAACGTTGTAATGTTTGGAAGTCGTCGTGTTTCAACGTTGTAATGTTTGGAAATCGTCATGTTTTGACGTTGTAATGTTTGGAAGTCGTCAGGTTTTAACGTTGTAATGTTTGGAAGTCGTCAGGTTTTAACGTTGTAATGTTTGGAAATCGTCGTTTCAACGTTGTAATGTTTGGAAATCGTCGTGTTTCAAAGTCGTAATGTGCGGTAGTTTAAATGTTTTAGTGTTATAATGTTTGGAAGTTGTGATGTTTCAAAGTTGTAATAATTGAATTTTGTCATCTTTCAAAGTTGCAATGTTTAGAAGTTGAGATGTTTCAAAGTTGCGGTGTTTGGAAGTTGTGATGTTTCAAAGTTGTCATGTTTAGAGGTCTGATGTTTTAAAGTTACATTGTTTGGAAGTTGTGATGTTTCAAAGTTGCAGTGTTTGGAAGTTTAGGTGTTTCAGAGTTGCAATGTTTGGAAGGTGCATGGTTCAAAGTTGCAATGTTTGGAAGTTTAGATGTTTCAAAGTTGCAATGTTTGGAAGATGCATGGTTCAAAGTTGCAATGTTTGGAAGATGCACGGTTCAAAGTTGCAATGTTTGGAAGATGCACGGTTCAAAGTTAGAATGTTTGGAAGATGCACGGTTCAAAGTTGCAATGTTTGGAAATGCACGTTCAAAGTTAGAATGTTTGGAAGATGCGCGGTTCAAGGTTAGAATGTTTGGAAGATGCACGGTTCAAAGTTGCAATGTTTGGAAGATGCATGGTTCAAAGTTGCAATGTTTGGAAGATGCACGGTTCAAAGTTGCAATGTTTGGAAGATGCACGGTTCAAAGTTGCTATGTTTTGAATTTGTAGTGCTAGGACTCGGTCATGGTCGGAAACTGCAGTTATTTGAAAGTTTCACCGTTTCAAAGTTGTTTTGTTTGGACGTTATGATATTGGACAGTTATAATGTTTCGTGGTTGTATTGCTTGAAAATTGTAATGTTGGAAAGATATGATGTTTGAATGTTGTAATGTTTGGAGGTTATAGTATTCAAAGTTGTAATATTCTGGAAGTTGTAATGTTTAGGAGCTGTAGCATTCGAATTCTGTAGTGTTCGGAAGTCGTAAAGTTTAGAAGCTGTAACTTTAGGATTCTGTCATAGTTTGAAATTGTAATATTTGGAAGTGATGTAAAATGCAAAGCTGAAGTCAAGCAGCTCCGTGTCCATCCCTGAGCCGGGCACGTGGGGAAGTGGCACTGGTAGCAAGCAGGTGCCCTACATCTGTTCATGATGCTGAGTACAAGTCTGGCCTTCGGTGCTGACTCTGCAAAAGCGTTTGCTTTATTGATGAAAACTAACCAGAATAGAAATAAATACAAGACTGGAGCTGCGTGCAGTCGGCAGGACAGTGTTCTGTGGAGGATGATTTGGTACACCTTTTGAATTCTGTAGTTGTGATAGCTGAAGAAGATGTGTTCATCGAGAGTGCAATTGTCTGTCTGTTTTGTGTAGTGAACGAGCGTTACTTTGCACTCTGTTTTTGCTCGTTTGTTTGTTTGTTTGTTTCTTCTTTAAAAATATTGTTCGAAAATTCATTTGTCTGCTTTTTATTCTGCATTGAGCAAGCGTTGTCTTGCACCCTGTGTTTGTTTGATTAGCTTCTTTAAAAAGAAACTGAAAAGTAAAAAAAAAAAAAGGTCACCAGCACGCCTTTGCAATGTTGATTACAAATTATCATTTGAACACAGACAGAGAGAGAGAGAGAGAGAGAGAGAGAGAGAGAGAGAGGAGGGAGGGAGGGAGGGCGGGAGTCGAAAGAACTATGACTAGTTTTATGTCATGTTTCTATGAGCATCAGACATTCATTACCGGCACAACACAGACTATATCACCCATGTGTCCTGCATTTCACCGCGCTGTATTCATGACAGCGAAACATTAACAACAACAACAGTCAATGCTGTGGGGAGAGGGGGGGGGGGGGTACAACCTAACTCATAGCCGTCTGGGCCTTTTCAAATGAAGCGTATGTTATGTTCTCTATTATATGTATTTGTTGTATGATTGAACGTTATAGGATTAAGTTTTTGTAGTGATATTTGAAGAATAAGTGAATGTCACATTGGTAGGATTAGGATTTGTTAGTTATTGTAGTAATAGTATTTGTAGTTGGGTGTAAGGTGTATTATTGTATATGAGAAGGGTGAATGTAGTATGACTTTGTAAAGCGCTTAGAGAAATTCGTTTGATTAAGCGCTATATAAGAAATCATTATTATTATTATTAACAACAGCAACAAACACGAAACATGTATATGCAATGTATAGTCTCTGCAGGATTTGCTGTTCTTGTTGATGGTAGAGATGAGTGCTGGGGTATACCTTTCCTTGTTGTTGTTTGGTGTGTGTGTTGTGTGTGTGTGTGTGTGTGTGTGTGTGTGTGTGTGTGGTGGTGTGTGTGTGCGCGTGGGTGTCGTGCGTGCGTGCGTGTGTGTGTGTGTGTGTGTGTGTGTGTGTGTGTGTGTGTGTGTGTGTGTGTGTGTGTGTGTGTGTTTAGTATACTGCGATATAGCGTGTCACAATCATACAAACTCTTAAGATCTCTGAAATGAGATGAACCACAGTGACAGTGGGAGGCCGGTGGAGGAGGAGAATGAGGATGACACACAAGAAGGGAGAAGGGAAAGGGTAGGGGGTGGAAAGGGGTTGGGGGGGGGGGGGGGTTGAAAGCTGACGGTGTGAATTCAGCCTCTCCTCTGATAACTCTGAAAGCCTCAGTAATCATAGTGACAGAGCAAGAAGTTTGCTTTTCGCAAATCCCCTATCCGCGGGATGGCTGGGGGATACGATCAGCCCGCACGTGCCTCGATCCCATGGCAACCCCAAACATGTGATCTCTCCCAGCCAATCGGAAACGGCAGATGTGGCACGCGCCAGCACGCGACAGCACGCGCTCCCTTGGGGTCACGCCGTCTCCCCATGTCCCCCTCCCCCGTTCCCTCCAACCTCTATGGAGGCGGTCGTGGGAGTGGTGGTGGAGTTCAGCTTGTGTACAGCCTGTATTTAAAATATTCATACCAACGACCCATGATTTCGTAGGAAAACCGGAGGATGAGGGGAAAGGGCGAAAGAGGAGGGGGGAAGGGGGGGAGAAGTATAGCAAACAATATACTCAGAGAGGGGGCGGGAAGGGTGGGTGGGGAGGAGGAATCGGTCGTGAGGGCAAAGAGGGTAGGACTGGGTGTAGAAGCTTCAAGAGTGAGGGGGAGGGGAAGGGAGGAGCCGAGGGTGGAAGGAGAGGAGTTAGTGTGCCAGGCGGAAGGAGATAAGAGCCAGGGGAAGGAGAGGCGGGGGTGGGGGGGGGGGGGGGGGGGGGGGGGAGGGCGGCACATGTTTGGAAGCCAAAGCAGCTGTTCGGTTTAACCCTAAGCAGAGAATAATAACAGCGAAGAGAAAGCAGCCAGCCAAACGCTGCCGGCCGGTCAACACCGTTACAAGACCCTGTCGTTCAAGTGTTTGAATTTGGCAGTTAGAGGGAGAAGGATGGAAGGTGAAGGGGGGGGGGGGGTGTCTTCCCGCTTTTCATGTCCACATCTTAGCTATCCACAGCACCTTCCCCTCTCCCTCTTCCCGCCTCCCCCCTCCCCCCCCCCCCCCCCCCCGCCCGCCCCTTCTTCTTTCCTTCTTATCAGTGACCGGTTTAACACTGATACTTTCATTTTTGTGCTTTTCCACCCATTGAATTTAGTTTAGTTTAGTTTAGTTTTGTTTCCTTTTATTTCATTGTTGATGTGACACACAGGACGTGTAGGAAGATGTGAGCTGTAGTGGAGAATAAAACCAGGAAAGATACTTCCCGCCCCAAACAAACTTCAAGGTGCACCATTTACATGTCCATCGCTCTAAAATAAATCATATTAGTGAGCTTAGAGTTATGTGGACGTAATTCTCTCTCCGTGGGAGCAACACTTGCCTCCCTTATATGCTCTTTGCTGTGCTAGGGAAAAAAGATACCACCAGAAGTGAAGACTGGTGAAGTAAACGAGGAAAGCAAGACTGCTAGCGGTCACTCCTTATTTGAGTGGAATTAAACAACCCTTAACCAAACTTTGGCCCAAACGCTGACAAGCATTTTATTTAAGTTGATAAGAGAGGACCAAATACGTGATAAAGAAAGACAGATGACAGTTACAACAAATATGGAAGTGAATAATCACACAGGACAAACATAAGAGCATCGGTACAAACTGTATGTATTTATCTTTTTTTTTTTTTTTCAAATTTTTAATATTCAATTTTCCAAAGAGTACATGACATAAACACGCACACACACACCACACACACACACACACACAACACACACACACACACACACACACACACACACACACACACGGATCATATAAATAGATAAAAAAAAGGAGCTGATTAACAAAAAAGAAAGTAATCCGAATCCTCATGCAAATCTCAAACCACTTCTAAAGGATTTACAGACAAGCATTTTTCTCGGCTTTATTCATACAGAAAGAGGTCTGGGTTCTTTTTATTATGTAATATACATCACACACTCACACACACACACACACACACACACACACACACACACACACACACACACACACACACACACACACGTTTGGCGGAAAGTTCTTAGCAATCTTTGTGTGCGTGAAACATTGCTTTGTAGTAGTGTCATGCAACAAGTTGTAGTTTGGTTGTCGGTATTCTTCGCGATACGCTGTGGAGTTTTGTAGCTATTGCTAACCTGTTTCTGGAAGGCCCCAAACTTGGCGCACATTTACAATCTTACATCCACAGTTATTCTGTATGTACTTCAGGGCATACTCGGGTGACAAATGTCCTGTTTATGGTCGGGAGGTTGAAATACGTATCTTATCCGTCCCGTCTTTATCCTGTTTATTTATATATTTATTCATTCCTTTATTTGTTTATCTGGTGTTGTCTCATCATCTTTTTTCCCTCGGTGGTGTCACCCCTATGCCGTTCATTTCGGGCCTGAGCCACATCTGGGCTTTTCATATCGCAGTCCCAGGACTGGCGTCCACAAGGAGCATCAATTAACTTTGATTTGAGTTCGTCATCCGAAGGCTAATTGCGATCACTTAACCTTGATTTCATTTCGTCATTTCAAGACAGATCGTCATCATTGATTTGAGTTCGTCATCCGAAGGCTAATTGCGATCAATTAACCTTGATTTCATTTCGTCATTTCAAGACAGATCGTCATCCGAAGGCTTATTGCG
>CM065726.1:3910871-3913371 GCA_033310375.1 Conus canariensis
ATATCCCTCACCACACACTCTCCTTATGCCCCCCCCCCATCCCCCCCCCCCTTACTCAACCGCGGCACGACGCCCACCATTCCAATGAAAGAAGGGGGAGCGGGAGGGGGGGGGGGGGGTAAGGGAGGCAAACACAACTTACTCGACTCACCCACCTTTTCACCCCCTAAACATCATAGTCCGTAAAATCGACGAGTCAGCTCGATCAGATCTTTCTCCGTAGCAACGTCATTTATTAAGGGAGGAAGAAGAGGGGGGTGGGGGGAGGGGGAGGATGGGGGGCAGACAAGTTCGTGGCATGTGGAACGTAACGTTATCGTATGCCTTCTCAACACACACCCTCCCCGCCCCTCCAACCCCCCCCCCCCCCCCCCCCCCGCGCCCACCCCTCCTCCCCTGTCTCCCTTTCCTTAACGACAACGCCGTTGAGAACACAATGAATGTGTACATAAACAAACACCTCCTGAATCATCTAACGTTTGTCAATAAAAGATAAAAGAAAAAAAAATGTGTGTGTGTGTGTGTGTGTGTGTGTGTGTGTGTGTGTGTGTGTGTGTGTGTGTGTGTGTGAAACATAAAACATTCATGAAGAAAAGGACAACTCTCACTTATCTATTCATATATATATATATATATATATATATATATATATATATATATATATCCATCTGTCTATGTGTGTTTGTGTATGTACATATCAGCTGTTCACATATGCGCGTAGTCATGTGAAGAAATGTGCAATATCCAATATCATCCTTCGTCCCACATTTTGATTCTTCTCTGCATTTAGGCCGATAAAGTGAGGAAAAAAAACCCTATCTGATTTAAAAACAATCATTGACACAAAAAAAACAACGGAGGTATGAATAATCATACGAACCCTCCTCGCCCCTCCCCCTCCCCCCTAAAAAAAAAAAAAAGAAAAAGAAATAAAAGAGCGACGAATGTTGGTGGCGGCTGCTCCCCCTCTTCCTCCAATCCGCTTACCTGATATCCGGACTTTCAACACATGCAAATCAGCGGGAACATCGATCTGTGTTCAGTGTGTGGCCTACGGTCGAGCCGAGAGTCGACAATGGGGCGTTGAAAGGGTGGGAGGAGGGAGGGAGAGTGATGCTGTGACGTCACACACTCAACTGGTTGATGGTCTTTCATAATTCTGACTTACATACATGTACATGAATATGTATGTATGTATGTATGTATGTACTCGGGTGTATGCATCATTTATGAATTCATATATATGTATAATAAATGATTTATGTATATTATGAGTGTGTGTGTGTGTGTGTGTGTGTGTGTGTGTGTGTGTGTGTGTGTGTGTGTGTGTGTGTGTGTAGTGTGGTCTCATATGTACATCTATATCTATACATACATGTGTACATAACTATATCTATCTATATCTACATCTATATCTGTGTATTTATCTATATATCTATACTTGTATATAATTTATATAGTATAGATGTGTGTGTGTGTGTGTGTGTGTGTGTGTGTGTGTGTGTGTGTGTGTGTGTGTGTGTGTGTGAACAATACGTATGTCAATATTTTCCAGTATTTTGACCTTTTTGCGGGCCTTCCTCAAGGGATTTAATCTCATATGTATTAGGTGCGTGAGAGCGCGCGCATGCGTCCATGCGAACGTGCGTGTGCGTGCGTCCATACGAGCGTGCGTGCGTGCGCACGAATGTATGTATGTATGTGTGTGTGTGTGTGTGTGTGTGTGTGTGTGTGTGTGTGTGTGTGTGTGTGTGTGTAGTGTGCGCGCGCGTGTGTGGTGTGTGCGTGTGTTGTGTGTCTCATCAGCTTAAGTTTCAGTTTCAGTTTCATCAAGGAGGCGTCACTGCGTGCGGACTAGTCTATATACGCTACACCACATCCGCTAAGTTTTGAGACCACACTGCGCATGATTTTAAGCTGATGAATAAATGAATCAACAACTAAGATGAGAGAATTGAAGAAGAGGGTCTCGTGGCTACGACTTAGCAGATGTCTGACCTACGCATTAACCCAACGCGCTGGTCAGACCTTGAGTGCCTACCAACATTGGTTGTCTTTGTTTTTCTTTTTCTTTTTTTTGTATGTGTGTGTAGTGAATGTACACATGTGTGTGTATGGATGTGTGGGCATGGGCCCATGTGTGTGCGTGTGCGCATGTGTGTGTGTGTGTGTGCGCGCACATACGTGAGTGCGGCGCTTGTGTGTGTCTGTGTGTGTGCTACTTGTGTGCCTGCATGTATGTGGTGTGTGTGTGTATGTGTGTGTGTGGTGTGTGTGTGTGTGTGTTGGTGTGTGTGTGTGTGTAATTTGTGGGTTTGTGTGAGCACACACACGTATTTGTATACATATGTGTATGTGTGTCTTTGTATGTGGGCGTGTACGCATGTGCGTGTGTGTATGCATTTGTGCGCTCTTGCCTCTGTGCGTATGTGCGCACGCATGTGGGTATGGACGTGTACATGCACGCATGTGTGTATGTGCGTGTGTAGAAGCGAGCGGA
>CM065726.1:3918371-3930871 GCA_033310375.1 Conus canariensis
AAAATGTTACACTGGGTTAGCTTTAAGAGTAATACAGGTCTTCGTAACTGTATGCATTTTTTTTCTTCTAATCTTCCGCCGAGGAGGTTATTTTCGCCTGCCGTTTGTTAGTGAGCAAGAGTACTCAAAACTTTCACATCGATCTACACGAAACTTGAAGAAAATATGGATTGCGGGCCCTGCTCGGACGAAGCAGTATTTTGGAGCAGGGGGGGGAGGGTGGGGGGGGGGGGGGGAGGGGCGGGCGTGGGCGTGGGCCTTCTAGATTTGCTGGTTTACATCAATGCCCGCCAGATTGCTGTCTGGAATTCACTAGTTCCAGTCAGATCTTCCTGTCCTGAGACCTGCCGCCTAAGGACATAAGGGGGACGACACACGGGACACTGACAACTGCCAACTGAACGGAAGCGTCTGGAAGTTACAGGCAGTCGTCACGACATTGACTTTGAAATTATTGATGATACAAAATTACAAAATGTACCATCATATGATATTGATCAACGATAATGCCGAACACCATTGGCTGTTTCCATTTGATTTCCTTCATTTTGATAATTTGGTCCACAAGAGAATGTATGCATCGCATTCAGCACGGAGATCAGTATATAGTGTTATTACTGATAGGGGAAAAAGGGGCGAAAACACACACACGGAAAAATACACCATCGAAGGTTTCATAGTTCGACCTCTCCTTTCTGACCTCCCGTCCTGGAAGACAACCAACTTTCATCATATTTTGAATCAAACATGAAGTGGGTTTTCGACAGAAAGGAACTGAATATGAGATTAAATGGCTGACACTTTAGTGTTCATCTCTATCTCTTTAATCTACATGTGATCACTATTATAGGTGTTGAGCTACGTAGATGGTTGACACTTTGGTGTTCATCTCTGTCTCAATGATCTAGTTGTGATCACTACTGTATGTGTTGAGCTACGTTGCCAAAATCTAGAAACAGAGTTGTCTTGGATGTCAGTTAACAGGGCGGTTTCAGGTGTCAGTTAAAAGGCTCGTTTGGGATGCCACTTAAGAAGAGTGTTCACCTGCAAGGTGTACTGATATTTCAGGGCACTTGTTTTCTGTTGTGTGTTTGTGCAGACAGAAGCAGAGAGCCTGAAAGTCCCCCGAAAGTGAGATGGATAGAAGGGATAGTGTGGAGAGGGAAAGGGGAAAAAGAGGGGGGAGGGGGAGCGTGAAAGTGCGAACGAGGGAGAGGTGGGAGGGAGAGATAGTTAGTTAACTGACTTCTTTAACAGAATACTATTGCTGTATCGCTTTTTCCTTTTTCTTCTTTACATTCGCTTATTGATAGGTGTTCTCTAACAATAAAATCTCATTTTGGGGAAACAAAATTTCGTGACAACCCATGATAAAACTTTCAGTCATAATCGAGAGATGAGACAGCAACCAACCACACAATGTGTTGGTCAAACTTTGCACGTCTTCTCAACTAGGGGGAAATACTGGAAACCAAGTTCAGCGGTTCGGTTGGATTCGCGTGGTTTCCTATTTTGTTCTGTACATCTCTCGTCTGCATGCCTACCAGGGGAATCGGAACTGCGAACAGCAGCAGTCTGGAGTTACATGCATGTAGCAAGAGAGAGAGAGAGAGAGAGAGAGAGAGAGAGAGAGAGAGAGGAGAGAGAGAGAGAGATCTTTGCTGTTTATTTCAACGTCTATTCCGACGCGTTTAAGATTTTGTTGAACTCCGGCTGAATGGCGACACTGGGTGTTAAGTGATATGACAGACGGAATAACCGACCTTGAAGTGTGTGGGAGGAGGGGGGGGGGGACCCAATGGCGTCTCCAGGACGACAATATCGCAGCGAGAATACGACATGTTTTACGTTGAATGCCTGGGATTAAAATTCGCAATCTAAAAAAATCTGGGTTTTTTTTTTTGACACAATAAAACGTTTGACATATTTCAAGAATGAAAACCAAACTAACAACAAAAGCAACAACCCAAAACGCTTACATAAGCATGCTGCAAGTTTGTTTTTTTTTCTCCCAGACTACTTGTGATTTAAGTAGAACCGATTTTATTTCTTTTGTAATGAAATTTACAGAAGCGAAAGGAGTGAGAGAGGGTGTAATTAATGTTACACATCACAAACGCGCGCGCGGAGAGAGAGAGAGAGAGAAGAGAGAGAGAGAGAGAGAGAGAAGAGAGAGCATTACAAACAAACTCCTGCCGCTGAACAAACTATAACCCGACTCAACATCTCCACGACCGTGTCTGCTGGAACTTCTGTTCACAGCAACGACGCCAACCCGTCCCACAACCCAGCAACCCCTGAAGCCACACCACAACAGTTAGCGCATGCGCAACCCTAGGGCACGCGCTGCCACGTGCCACTTCCTCATGAATATGCACGAGTTGGTTGACAGACTTCAATTTCACCACCTGGATACGAAACTGTTCGGGATGGGGGGAGGGGGGAGGTGGGGGGTGGGGGGTATCTGTACCATCGGTGAAAGGGGACCCGAGTGGAGTGGAGTTTGTGGGAGACGGGGTAAATTATAGGTGTAATGGCGGTGGCGTGCTGGATGGGAGAAGGGGGGGGGGGGGGGGGGGGGGGGGGGAGCTGGGGAGAATTATTTATGTGATTTTATCGAGTGGTGTTTGCACTGATCTTAGTCATAGCCCGGTTCAGAATAGTAATATTGCAAAGAAGAAGAAAACCTGTGCATATGCACGTGGATGGCAATGAATTTCTTCTTCGTCTTCTTCTTCTCTCTTTCATTATTAAGGGAACAGGACATGAAAATGTGGATGGTTAATTAATAAAAAGGCTTCCTAAATAAATATGATGTGAACAGCCCGGTGGGTGGACTTGACCTGTCTATCCTAAGAGAAGCCTCCGTCAGAACTAACCACGGAGCCACAAGCACCCTTTTGCGCGCGGCGCAACGAGGGGCGGGGAATCAATTAATGCGAGAACTCAAACTTTGCCACTGGGTCGTCTGTTGAATTGCACGTTTTTAGGAGCTGGTTAGCAGAGGATGATCCTGAATATCTGAGTCATGGTCATGTTGTCTTGATAATGAATTCCAGACACACGCAGAGACTGACAGAGAGAGACAGAGAGAACTCAGAACACAGAAAACCTTTAGTGGATCGAGGATTGAGATTACAGGCAGAGCCCGTTCTTCCAATCTATCCTTCTTAATTAAGCTTAATTACGCGTTGAGATGGAAAAAAAGGGAAGAAAAAGGGAAGAAAGAACAATAATAGAAAAGAAAGGCACACAGGATTATGGACACATCTGAACATTCATTTCTCAAAAACAACCAAAGGCACACGCAGTCACACACACACACACACACACACACACACACACACACACACACACACACACATACGCGCACACACACACACACACACACATATATATATATATATATATATATATATATATATATACACTTGCATACACATGCAAACACATCAGGCACACACATATGCGCCCCCCCCCCCCCCCCCCCATATTATATATTATATATATATATATATAATACACTTGCATACACATGCAAACACACCAGGCACACACATATGCGCCCCCCCCCCTCCCCCCCACCACACACACACACACACGGGCCCATGCCCACACATCCATACACACACATGTGTACACTCACTGCAAACATATACAATGATAATAATGGCACAACCAATGTTAGGTAGGCACTCAAGGTCTGACTAGCGTGTTGGGCTAATGCGTAGGTCGGACATCTGCTAAGTCGTAGCCACGAGACTCTCTTCTTCAATTGTCTGATCTTAAGTCATTGATTCATTTTTCCATCAGCTTCAAATCATGCGCAGTATGGTATCAAAACTTAGCGGATATGGTGTAGCGTATATGGACTAGTCCGCACGCAGTGATACCCCCTTGATGAAACTGAAACTGAAACTATGGAGTACACACACACACACACACACACACACACACACACACACACACACACACACACACATTTATATGCCAAGGAGAGAGAAGAGAGAGAGAGAGAGAGAGAGGAGAGAGAGAGAGGAGAGAGGAGAGAGAGAGAGAGAGAGAGAGAGAGAGAGAGTCTTTATTCCGAGGGTAACAGGTGAGCAAGAGAGAGAGAGAGAGAAGAGAGAGAGAGAGCAGACAGACAGACAGACAGACAGACAGACAGACAGGGAGTCTTTATTCGGAGGGTAACAGGTGAGCAACCAACACACACACACACACACAGAGGAGAGAGAGAGAGAGAGAGAGAGAGAGAGAGAGAGAGAGAGATTGATTGATTGATTGATTGATTGATCTTTAATATACAAGGATGGAGATATTAGGCCAAAGCCTAGTCTTACAATCTGTCCTTGTCATGCATACATTATTTCAGCACATATCATTCATACTGACAATTCAACATAGTAACATGGTAATCTAATTCTACAATGATAAGCAAACTACATAAAAGCACTAATGAGATGGGGGATGGTAAAACAGAAGGAAACTTACAAACAAACAAACAAAACTACAGAGAGAGAGGTCAGAGGAGGGTGGGGAAGAGAGAATGGTAGGTAGGGGGAGGAGAAAAGGGGTGTAGACAGAGTGGGAGTGGGGATGAACGATTTTAACGGAGTAGGTTTTATGTTTAGACGATTTATTCAAAGTATGGTTCACAGAAGACTTTGCGAACGGGCGCTAATCATTGTAATCGAATAATTTAATTACTGAGACATAAAATGTTTATGCAAATGTTCCTTGAAAAGTTTTAAAGTATTCATGTTTTGTAGATTCGGTGGAAGTGAGTTCCAGACATGTGGTCCAGAGTAAGCTAGGCTTGTTTTGTATAGATCAATGCGTGGGTAGGGAAGAAGGAATTTCGTCGAGCCAGAAAAGCTGTTCGATCTTGTAAAAAGGGCATTGACATAACATGGCATAGTATCTGTCAAGATTGTAAACATAAATGATGCCTTGCTGAATTCCAATTGCCTATTCAGAGGAAGTATGTTCAGCGCTTTTAGTTTTTCGTCTGTTGTTAGAGATACAGCTGGATGGAGTAGCTTTGCTGCACTAGAGAGAGAGAGAGAGAGAGAGAGAGAGAGAGAGAGAGAGAGAGAGAGAGAGAGAGAGAGAGACAGAGACAGAGACAGAGAGAGAGACAGAGACAGAGACAGAGACACAGAGAGAATGTTCTGGTAGACGGTTCGCTTTGTCACCGTAACCCGAACTATTTCAGCCGAGACATGCCCATGTTTTGAAAGTCAAATCACCGGAACTGGTAGATAAGCCCCGGAGTCGTTCCTGTTCGTGGCATCTGGCTGCATAGCAAACACACAACAGGCCAAGATTGCATAATCGATGGATTGTAATCCCTCCCCCCCCATCCCCGTCCCCCACCCACCTCCATCCCAACCGTCCACCCCTCTCCACACCTTCTTCACCCCCTCTTCCAGCCCTCTGCCCCCCTCCCCCCCCCCTTCCGCCTCCAACGGTTTCAGCTGTACTCTGTTTAACTCTTCGTACGTGTCCCCCCTTCCCTCCTTTCCTCGGTAACCGACGTCATGGAATGACACTTACCGCGCCATCTGTCGCACGTTTGCAAATTCTTATCCCCCCCCCCGCTCCTCCCTCCTTCCCGTCCCTCTCCCATCCACATACCCGGGCTTAGAGCTACATACCCCCTCCTCTCCGACCCCTCCTGTCTCCCCCGCTCCAAGCACCCCCTATCTCTTCCACCTCACTCTCTTCTTCACATTGGCTTGCGCCTAGGACTTGCCAGCGGGTGTGTTACTTCATAACGCTACTTCTTATTCAACGCGCGCTGAGAGAGAGAGGAGAGAGAGAGAGAGAGAGAGAGAGAGAGAGAGAGAGAGAGAGAGAGAGAGAGAGACGTGATGCTCTTGGGAACGACAAAATTGACAAAAGAGCTTATCGGGTGTGTCCATCTGGAAGGTCTGTTGAGACCGACGGCTCGAATCTCGTCAGCATCTGGCAAGTTATGCTGCGTTACTTATTTATATCAGGCAGCCAGAATTCAGGGTTAATCATGGGAACATTTTCGAAACTTCCGTTTTCACATATTTTGTCCAGATCTGCTGGCGTTTTACAATAACTTTTTTTTTTCAATTCTGTGTGTGTGTGTGTGTGTGTGTGTGTGTGTGTGTGTGTGTGTGTGTGTGTGTGTGTGTGTGTGTTTAACGCTTCTGTTAAAGTAAAATGCTGTGAAAGAAAAAAGAAATGCTGGTTCTGGTGTGGTTCAATCTCAGAAGGAAAGCAACGTCTGTAGAATTGGAGGTAAGGTCCTCTGCCATCCGCCCTCTCGCCTTCCAGCCTGACTTCTCTTCTCTTCAATTCAATTCAGTTCAGTTCAGTTCAGTTCAGTTCAGTTCAGTTCAGTTCAGTTCAGTTCAGTTCAATTCAATTCAATTCAATATATTTTATTATCTCATAAAAGAGAAATTTGTTGCATGATCAGCTGTACAAGTCTTTACAGATTTAAGACAATAACAATATTGACACAGTAAAACACAAATAAGATAATGCACACAATAAAGACCACACCGACTATAATAGGTATCACATACACAAGTACATAAATACAAGAAATTTCACCTGTACACCCCCCCCCCCACCCTCCACGCACGCGCACATGCATACGCATGCACAGACAGTCAATTGTGTGTGTGTGTGCGCGCGCGCGCGCCACACACACACACACACACACACACACACACACACACACACACACACACACACCACACACACACACACAAAAGCATATGACATAAAAAAACAAAATGGTAGGGTAATAGAAATAAGTATGTAGTAAAAAAAAAAAAAAACGCAAGGTAAGAATAAGTAAAATAATTATGATAACACATCTGCACACACACGTAAGATTTCTTATTCACACACACACACACACACACACACACACACACACACACACACACACACACACACACACACACACACTCACATCGTTATGTGTTCCTTCCGTCAAAGATCAACATGAATCTATGAGGAAAACACCCCCAAAGTGTTATACACACATGAGACAAATTCACCAGTCGCCGCCATCTTTGAACTATTTAGCCTTAATAATGGACGAAAAGAAGCTTTCTTTCATCCGAAAGTTACCCGCTGGGCTTTTAAGGTGGGCACGCCCAAACTGAAGTACGCTTTTGTCGAGAAGTCGATCCTCAAACATGAAGTCTTCATGGCGGAACTTCCGACAGATGATTAGACCATTTCAGTTCTCGCGCTTCTGTTAAAAGCAGTCTCAAATCGGATCTCTGACTTTCAATCTCATCAAAACCGCTGAAACACCGCATTGGTAAAAGCAGTCCAATCCTTGCCTGTCTGTGTTCATTTCTTAATGTAGTCAAATGTTCCTAGAACCTTCAGTCAGCATACAGATCCATGTAAATGCTAAATACATGGCATTGCTAAATACTACATTGATGGTCACACACACACACACACACACACACACACACACACACACACACACACACACACACACACACACACGCCACACCACACACACACACACACACACACACACATATACACACACACACACACACACACAGAAGTGCGCGCACACACACACACACACACACACACGCGCGCGCGCGCGCGCGCGCGCGCGCACACGAGAGAGAGAGAGAGAGAGAGAGAGAGAGAGAGAGAGACAGACAGACAGACAGACAGACAGACAGACAGACAGACAGGGGTGTTGTAGAACGGGTGAAGAGGGGAGAAGATCATTCAGGGGAACGGGAATGAGCTTAAGCCGCTCATTGTCTACAACATCATTTCGGATGAAGTCTTTCTACGATGACTTAAAAAAGTTTTCTTTTTTGTCCTAATCCCCGGATCTCATTCGTTCATGTGTTTTCAAATGTGTTAAAAGCAGCAACTGGAGAGCTGGGGGAGGATGGGGGAAAGGAGGAAGCTTTGTGCATGCGAACGTACAGAATCTGCTCATTCTCTACAGAATCTGCTAAATACATGGCATTGCTAAATACTACATTCATGTGACTTTTTCTTCTTCATCTTATTCACATGTCACACGCTCTGTGTTGAGCGTTGCTTAATGTCGACGAGAGGCAAGCTTTTGACTCATGTGAACTTTATGTAGCTCGCTTCCCTGTTGCTAACTATCACACGAAACCAGTCAACTTAAGGTTGATTTGGCCTAAAGTTCAAATCAGATGACAACCTTTTGACTGATGTGGACAATTCTGCCTCGTATTGCTTGAAAATGAACTGATTTTCACCAGAGGTAGAAGGAGACATGAAGACAAACAACCAAACTAGCTCCCTCCCCCTCTCTCTCTCTCTTTGTGAGAGAGAGAGAGAGAGGGGGTGAGAGAGAGAGAGAGAGAGACAGACAGACAGACAGACAGACAGAGACAGAGACAGAGAGATAGACCGAGACAGAGACAGAGACAGGTACACAGACACACAGACAGAGACAGAAATTAAATGTACCACTAATCAGAAAGCAGAATGTTTATAGATAGATCAAAGTTGATACAAAGTACGATAGATCGATGTAGGAAAAAAGCAACTAACAATATTTTGATTATCTAATGCTTTATCCACAAAAATGTATTAGTGTCACTTGTTTGTGCGTAAAGCACAAAAATGTAACAACTGTAACATATTTTGTGCGTGAAGCACAGACAATAAAACAACCTTACATATTTCTCTGCAGAATGCAAGGTTTCTGAAACTCAGCAAGACAGTAAAGTTTACAACAAAAAAGGTCATTAACTGTGCATTTGAATGCAGCTATAGGGTTTATTTAGATGGAAATGGCATGATTTATTACTCGTCAATATTAAAACATTTGTTTCAATATTTCATCGAATTTAGATGTTGATTAATAAAACCTAACTAAAGCAGCTGTCTTGAAAAAAAATGCACTCTTTATACATCCTGCAGGATGAAAATTGTTCTAATCCAAGTATTGTACGTCCAGACTGCTGCAGTGTTGATATTCTACGTGGATATTATTGCTTCATCGCCTTTCTTGCACCAGTGTGAAAGTCACAACACTTGAAATATCAGGGCAGAGTCAAGAAGCATCACTCAACTATGCCTTCAGGTCGATCAGTGAACAGACATCTTTAGATCACTGTATTTTCAGGAGAAGGCTGCTGTCTCAACATTGACACATGGTATCATTCCTGCTCATGTGGATATTTGGAGAGATAAAACCCTTTCGGAGATCAAAGCCTTTTCACTTTGGTCAAATGTAGAATTCTGACATTTGGAGAGATCAAACCCTTTTCACTTTGGTCAAATGTAGAATTCTGACAGTTGGAGAGATCAAACCCTTTTCACTTTGGTCAAATGTAGAATTCTGACAGTTGAAAAGATCAAGCTCTTTTCACTTTGGTCAAATGTAGAATTCTGTAAAGATTAATGAAACTGCGCTTGCGTGATGTTGACAAGTTGCCTAATGTTGACACTGAGCAAGCACAACACTTAGCATCGACATTCAGCAAAAAGGCCAGCCTACTGGAACAGTTTGTTTCACAACACTTAGCATCGACATTCACCAGAAAGGCCAACCTAGTGGAACAGTTTGTTTGCCAAATGTCAAAATCAAGCAGTCGTCCACATTAAGCGTGATGTATCTATCGGCTGACGTGTTGGGTTACTCAAGTTGTCGATTTAGTCAACTTCCTCATTAATCGGACCTCCAAAGTCGCACTTTACACCCGTTAGACCGCACCCACCATCCCCTCGCTGCACTTTTCCCTCTCCTGCCTCCGCCCCCTCCCCACCCTACTTGTTGTGCCCATTTCGGATCTGCTCCTGATGAATACACTAAGCTGAAAGGATTTTGTCCTTATCTGTGGGCACTAAAAACGTGTCCTGTCTCACATGTGAAGACTAGAGTCATTTTGCAAAGGCAACCACCATCCAAAAAAAAAAAAAAAAAGAGAGAGAGAGAGAGAGAGAGAGAGAGAGAGAGAGAGAGAGAGAATAAGAAGAAAGAGAAGAAAGAAAAAAAAGAAAAGAAAAAAAAAAGAAAAGAGAGAGAGAGAGAGAGAGAGACAGAGAGAGAGAGAGACAGAGAGAGAGAGAGAGAGAGACAGAGAGAGAGAGAGAGAGAGAGAGGGAGAGAGAGAGAGAGAGAGAAATAAGAAGAAAGAGAAGAAAGAAAAAAAGAAAAAGAAAAGAAAAAAAAAGAAGAAAAAAACCATACCTGATCTTCTTCGTCCCCGCCTCTTTCCATTTCCCTCCCATACCCTCCCCCCCCTCTTCCTCATCCCTCCGACCACTCCCATCCCCCACCCCCCACTCACTTACCACCCCTCCTACCCGTCCTCCCTCCCTCTTCACCCTCGACATCTGCGACTTCCTGTCGTCTGCTTGCTTGTCTCGTCCCCCATGCAATGACACACGTGGCTTTCAAATAAATGATGTTTGCTCACCGACTCCACCACTTTGGTCCTCCCAGCGCCGTGGGTCGATGCGGCAAAGCGCACTACCCGCCTTGAAACGGCAAACAACCTTTACCGATTACATGTCACAATGATCCTGAAAAATCATAATTAATGTTCGCTGACTGCTTTTTTTGTGACTAGGCCTAAAAGAATATTTTACGAGAGCAAGGTTGCTTAGAGACGCGAACACACGCATACCTAGGCCTACATACACACGCACACGTGCGCGCAGAACACACACACACACACACACACACACACACACACACACATACACACACACACACACACAGACGCACACATGCGCGCAAGGGCGCGCGCGCGCGCACACACACACACACACACACACACACACACACACACACACACACACACCACACACACAGAGGTAGGGAGGGACAAATAGAGACGAGGACACATCGGGATGGTGATATAAACAGAGAGACGAGAACACATGAAAATGCATGAACCTAGAAAAACGGGGATACGAAGAGATGGGGACACACAGAAACGGTGACATAAACAGACGGGGACACATTTCAGCAGGGACACATACACAGGGGGACTTGTGACACATACACAGGGGGACTTGTGACACATACACAGGGGGACTTGTGACACATACACAGGGGGACTTGTGACACATACACAGGGGGACTTGTGACACATGCACAGGGGGACTTGTGACACATACACAGGGGGACTTGTGACACATGCACAGGGGGACTTGTGACACATGCACAGGGGGACTTGTGACACATACACAGGGGGACTTGTGACACATACACAGGGGGACTTGTGACACATGCACAGGGGGACTTGTGACACATACACAGGGGGACTTGTGACACATGCACAGGGGGACTTGTGACACATACACAGGGGGACTTGAGACACATGCACAGGGGGACTTGTGACACATACACAGGGGGACTTGTGACACGTGCACAGGGGGACTTGTGACACATGCACAGGGGGACTTGAGACACATGCACAGGGGGACTTGTGACACATACACAGGGGGACTTGTGACACATACACAGGGGGACTTGTGATACATACACAGGGGGACTTGTGACACATGCACAGGGGGACTTGTGACACATACACAGGGGGACTTGTGACACATGCACAGGGGGACTTGTGACACATACACAGGGGGACTTGTGATACATACACAGGGGGACTTGTGACACATACACAGGGGGACTTGTGCAGGTGAGTAGGCTCAGACAGGGGAACAAAACTACGAGAGGGACACATAGGCAACTGATGACACTTAGAAACAGGACGACACTAGGACAGGGACACCTATAGACAGGGACATAGACGGGAAGAGAGAGAGAGAGAGTGGGACACCTATAGACAGGGACATAGACCGGAACACAGAGAGAGTGGGACACCTATAGACAGGGACACAGACCGGAACACAGAGATAGTGGGACACCTATAGACAGGGACACAGACCGGAACACAGAGAGAGTGGGACACTTATAGACAGGGACACAGACCGGAACACAGAGAGAGTGGGACACCTATAGACAGGGACACAGACCGGAACACAGAGAGAGTGGGACACCTATAGATAGGGACGCCGAGGACCACACTAAGACAGGGACACCTATAGACAGGGACACAGAGAGAGTGGGACACCTATAAACAGGGACACAGAGAGAGTGGGACACCTATAGACAGGGACACAGACCGGAACACAGAGAGAGTGGGACACCTATAGATAGGGACACCAAGGACCACACTAAGACAGGGACACCTATAGATAGGGACACAGACCGGAACACAGAGAGAGTGGGACACCTATAGACAGGGACACAGACGGGAACACAGAGAGAGTGGGACACCTATAGACAGGGACACAGACGGGAACACAGAGAGAGTGGGACACCTATAAACAGGGACACAGAGAGAGTGGGACACCTATAGACAGGGACACAGACCGGAACACAGAGAGAGTGGGACACCTATAGATAGGGACACCGAGGACCACACTAAGACAGGGACACCTATAGATAGGGACACAGACCGGAACAC
>CM065726.1:3935871-3940871 GCA_033310375.1 Conus canariensis
TGCGTTTGTATGTTTGTGAGTATGGTGAGGGAGTGGGGGAAGGGAAAGGTTGGTAAACTGGGGAACGAGGAGAAAGGATGGTAGTCACACACACACACACACACACACACACACACACACACACACACACACACACACACACACACAACACACACACACACAGCACTCCTAAAGAGAGAGAGAGAGAGAGAGAGAGAGAGAGAGAGAGAGAGAGAGGAGAGAGAGAGAGAGGATGCACTTGATGTGTATTGGGTGTAATGGTGTTTTATTCGCGGATTATTTTCACGTCATAAATAATGCATTATTAAACGTCTTCCCGTAATTCCCCCCACCCCATTGCCACCTACACACATCCTGCTCGTCCCTTCCGCTCCCACTCTTCCACTCCCTAGCACACGTTTACTCACCTAGGTACACATGGACATTGAACTTCAATCAGTATCAGTGTATATTGATACGACACTTAACGCATGCCATATTCAATTGTGTTATCTTCATCCCTACGTCTGAGTGTATAGATCAACATGGTAACCACCCTGATCTGGCCCTGTGACGAGAGTTGGAGGTGGGTCGGCGAGTCCTCTAGGGGAAGGACTTGGATTATTTTCTCTGATAGAGTTCTGTTAAAATTTCACCTCCACCCTCTCTCTTACTAGTTATGGAAGGAGCAACTTTCCGGTACTAGTCATCGAAAGAAATTTGTATTTTCTCAGGACTGTTAAAATACTCAATGGTGGCTCAGGGATAAATTTTCTCAGGCTCGTACTCTTAAAAAGTACTTGTGGCTCCAAGAGACAGTATTAGAGAGAAGTTCAAACATTCAATACTGATTGAACAACAAAGAACTGACACAAGTTAAGTGCACTTTCACACATCAACTTTACTTGTTTATACAAGGGTGAAATATTCGAATCTATTTCACAAAAGTCAGCTCATGGTAAGATCTGGTTCCCACTGCTTCATCATTAAGAGAGGGAAAGTTCTGGATGAGTTGAGTTGGAATCCACGTAGAGTATCAGAACTTATCTGATATCAGAGAGGATAATTGATCTCTCTCTTGTTGCTGGTGACTGATCCACTTCTATGGAGACCTGCTGCTCAACTGCTGGGCTGTGGTGTTTCTTCACTACCAGGCATGCCCAGGGTAGATAGGAAACCAGGTTAGTTCTGGAAGATCAATGAATTCTAGACAAGGAGTTCAGAGCAAGAAAGAAAGAAAGGTCAACATTGTTCATCTGATCTAAGATTTTACGGAAGAAATATTTAGAAATGAAAGTTCCAGTGTGCTTTTAGGTGTGTTTTAAAGTGTTGTGTGAATGAGTTTTTTTTTTTTTTTTTTTTTTTTTGAGTTGACTTCAACGCGGTGACAGCTCTGATACGGCCCTTAGCGTTCGGCTGGTCTGGTCTATAAGCAACACTCTCTCTCTCTCTCTCTCTCTCTCTCTCTCTCTCTCTCTCACACCACACACACACACATATGCACGCGCGCGCGCGCGCGCGCACACACACACACACACACACACAAGCGGCTGACACGCGAGCCTCCCCGCCCGTACGCTTCGGAAGTACCGGTCGAACCCGATCCCAAACGTAGCGTCTGTCATAGTAAACGTACATCTCAAACGGACTTCGGCATCCAGTTAAGCCCGACGTTCGAGATATACTGTGATCTATTCGAAACGGACAGTTAATATCCTCCAACCAATCAACGCTCAGCATTGAGCCAACACCCATGACACAAGGAAAAATGGCGTCGTCCAGCAAGGCGGTCAGACTGTCCGATTCTGGATCTGGATCTGGATCTGGAACATTACGTCGCAGGAGCCAATCAACGGCTATAAACACGACGGAACGGGGAGAGCGCAAAAATAGTTTAAAAAAGCCACCACTTTGTCCTAACAATCTTCTACTGGGTTAAGGTCTCTGTGAGTAGCCACAACAGGTTATCTACAGGTTTAAAAAACAAAGAGCTGGCTAAAAACCCTACTGCTGTCAAGATGCTAGTAGGTTTCGATGATGATCTGCCAAGTGCTGATGTAAATGCACTGACAGAGCCTGCACTGACGATATCCTCCCCTAGATGATTCCAGTCCATCACTGTCCGCACGAAGAAGGAGTGGGTGTACTAACTTGTGTTACAGACAGGTAGTTTGAAGCCACGAGTGTTTCTGACCACGCGGTGTTCTGTAATATTGGAGACTTCGAAGTCCTCATACTTGGGGGGTCGTGTCCGTCTGCGGCCAGCACTCACGGGGGTCAGGAAGTTCTGGGGGGAATGGCGGGGATGAGATTTCCCGCTCTCTTGAACATCAGGCCTAGTCGTGCCTGTCTGCGACGAACAGCCAGCGGGGGAAGATTCAAATCCCGCAGCATTCGGCTTACGCAACTTGGTTCCCTGGACCTATAGTCCTTTGTGATGAAGCGTGCTGCCTGTCTCTGTACCCTCTCCAACTTCTCGATGTCCTGTTGGTAATATGGGTCCCACACTGTAGCTGCATACTCTAGTCTGGATCTCACCAGAGCGATGTACGCCAGGCGCCTGCACTCCTTTGGGCAATTCCTGAGATTCCGGCGTAGGAAGCCCACTGTTGATCCAGCTTTTCGAGCAATATTTGCAATGTGTTGTCCCCATTTCAGGTCATCTGAGATTCGGAGACCAAACATTTGATTGAATCGCACCAAGGCCATGATGTGCTTTGGAATGTCAACTCAAAATATTATAAGAATCTAAATATTCGAGAAAAAGCTTCGTATTCAATTGTACAGTCCTTTGAGCGACATGTGGGATCACACTCGAAGGTTTTAAAAACTGTCGTGAAGCACTCCGTCCGTTCGACACTGACTGGTCGGACCGCACAGGTTCAAACGTTTCGTCTCTGCTGTACGGACGAAAAGGCTCGTGTGTCAGCAGCTACACACAGGATGCACAGCACCTACATTGCCAATGATTGTGTTTTATCTGCAGATTATTTTCACGTCATTTATCATGCATTTTTAAACGTCATTCACCTGAACCACCCCACCCCCACCCCCTCACACATCTGGCCGTCTTCCCCCCTCCCCCCCCCCTTTTTTTTTTATCTTCCACATATGTACATGCGCTCGTTTATGTACACATACACACTAAATTTCAGTCAGTGTCAGTATATATTGATACGACACTCAAAGCATGCCAATTTTAATCGCTTTATCTTCTTCGCTACGCCTGGGTTCGAAGATCAACATGGTGGCAACCACCCTGATATGCTCCCCCCCCCTCCCCCCGCCACCGCCCCCTTCCCTGCCCCCTCCCATGGCTGGCTGGGCCACATAACCAACATGAATCTGAATCTGAAAAACTGAAATCGATTTTGTTGTCTGATTTGTTTACTATTTCGGAAAATACGAGAAGATGGCAAACAAACTTTTCATTGTTTACTGGTCTAGTCTTCAGAGATATTGCGAAAGCAATATCCTAGATATCTGAAATGATTTTGCTATTTCAGCTTATTTCGTGAACGTCATCAACTGATATGTAAACGCCGTAACTAGGTTCGTTTAGCTTCCGCGAAGAGCTTTCAAAAAGAGTATGTCAGCGAGATACGCTGCCTGTTTGGACAAATTGAAAACACGTTTATAAGCAAAAAAAGTGAATAATTTCTCTTTCCATTTTAAAGCGTTTCTGATGGAAACTATTTATCAGTACGAGGTGCTCCTCTCCCCCCCCCCCCCCATCCCTCCCCACGTCTCCTCCTCCATCCACCCATACACTCTTCTTCCCCCTCCTTTTTCTAAGAGGTAAAAACCCCATTCATTAAGTCTCTCTCTCCCTCCCTCCCTCCCCCTCTCTCTCTCCCTCTCTCTTTCTCTCTCCCTCCCTCCCTCTCTCTCTCTCCCTCCCTCCTCTCTCTCTCTCTCTCTCTCTCTCTCTCTCTCTCTCTCTCTCTCTCTCCCTCTCTCTCTCTCTGGGAAAGAGAAACAAGACGGTTGCGAATCCTGCATGCGCAAGTGCCGAAGTGCACGTGCGAGGGAACATGACATCATCGATTGCTGTGACCCTGGCTGAAACAACCCCATCTCCTGTGCAATCATTCTGATCACATTCAGTCACTGTTCTCTTTTCCATGGAGATTCTGGTCCGCCCCTTGTCCTTCTGCCTGCTGCAGATGAATGAGCACTCGGCTGTTATCACAGGATGAAGAACTTAAAAAAAGATGACGGATATCCCCCTTGGGCCATGTGTATGTTTGTGTCTGTGAGGACTACGAGGGTGGAGAAGGGAGAAGAAGAAGAGGCTGGGAAATAGGGATAGGGGTGAGAGGGTGCTAGTGTCACACACACACACACACACACACACACACACACACACACACACACACACACACACACACACACTCTCTCTCTCTCTCTCTCTCTCTCTCTCTCTCTCTCTCTCCGTTCACCTGTCTCTCTACTTCAACTCCACCGACACACGTCGGCCTGTCCTTTACTTCACCCCCCCCCTCCCTCCCCCGTCCACATTTCCCAAGCATACACACGCTGATGTATGATGACAGCCACACTTAACTTCAGTCAGTGTGAACGCCCATGAATGTAACATTTGAAACATGCCCAATTTTTGCATAATGCAAGCTTTGATGCTTTATTCATCACTAGGCTTGAATCCGGTTTTTTTTTTTTTTTTTTTTTTTTTTTTTGTAATTATTATTCATTATGCTTGAGTTTGTACATCAACATGGTGACAGTTTTCATATGGCCCCCGGGGATCGGCTTGGCGATGAAGAAAGATAAGTCTGAATCTGAAAGACTGACATCGATTTTTGCTGTCTGAGTTGTCTACGATGTGGAGAATTAAGAGAAGATGAAAAAGACGTTTTATCAATTATGTACGGTCTGCAGCGAAGACATATTTTGAAACCAGTACTTCAGAGATCTGAAACAATTCTGCCATTTCCACTCAATTGGTTAGAATCATCGACCTATAAAAAAAAAAAAATCACTGTAATCAGGTTCGTTATTTT
>CM065726.1:3950871-3965871 GCA_033310375.1 Conus canariensis
GCCTGCTGGCTCTAGATTCAGTCGTTTCCCGTGTCATTCATTGGCTATACTGGAGAGCTGCCTGCTGACTCCATAGTCAGTCGTTTCCCGTGTCATTCATTGGCTATACTGGAGAGCTGCCTGCTGACTCTATAGTCAGTCGTGTCCCGTGTCATTCATTGGCAATACTGGAGAGCTGCCTGCTGACTCTATAGTCAGTCGTTTCCCGTGTCATTCATTGGCTATACTGGAGAGCTGCCTGCTGACTCTATAGTCAGTCGTTTCCCGTGTCATTCATTGGCTATACTGGAGAGCTGCCTGCTCTGGCTCCATTGTCAGTCGTTCCCGTGTCATTCACTCGGCTCTATACTGGAGAGCTGCCTGCTGGCTCCATAGTCAGTCGTTTCCCGTGTCATTCACTGGCTATACTGGAGAGCTGCCTGCTGGCTCCATAGTCAGTCGTTTCCCGTGTCATTCATTGGCTATACTGGAGAGCTGCCTGCTGGCTCTCGTTTCCCGTGTCATCTCATTGGCTATACTGGAGAGCTGCCTGCTGGCTCCATAGTCGTCGTTTCCCGTGTCATTCATTGGCTGTACTGGAGAGCTGCCTGCTGACTCCATAGTCAAACACATCTATCATCTGCTCAGATCTGAAACCCAAAATTAATGATTATGTCAGAGACCTCTGGCAGGAGGATTGGAATACACAGACGGATAACAAACTCTTTCAGATCCGTCCAAACCTTAAGGAGTTCCTCTCATCTACGTCTGGTGGTCGTAAAGAAGAAACAGTTTTGTGCCGGCTGCACACCAGCCATTCGTATTTTACCCATTCATACCTTTTAAAGAGTGAAGAAGCTCCGTGGTGCATTCCATGTCATGTGCCACTCACAATGAAACATGTTCTTTTAGAGTGTTGGGACTTGCATGATGTGAGACACAAACATTTTACAGCAGATTCCATGAAAACCTTGTTCAGAGACGCCTGACATGATCTTTGAGTTCTTGAAAGAGATTAACATTTTTCATCGGATCTGAGATTTTACAGTGGAAAGATTTTTAACAAACTTTCGGATGTTTTTTTCGATATATTTTAAAGAATTGTGTGAATGAATGAGTTGTGAGTTGATTTTAACGCGGTGACAGCCCTGATGTGGCCCTTTGCGGTCGGCTGGGCTATAAGCAGCATTAGCTTATCTTATCTTCTCCCTTCCTCTCTCCCTCCCTCATCGCCCCCATTCTTTCTCTCTGTCTCAGCCATGGCTGGAAAGGAAGGCAACACTCAAGTGAGTCCCACTCTAGCCAGGGCCACAAAGTATGTAAGGAGAGGAGAAAGGTGAGGAGGAGGAGGGGGGACAAGACATCATCGATCGTCGTGACCCGAGCTGAACCCGTTCCCATCTCTCCTGCCATTATTATGGCCATAATTTAGATTTTCCCTTTTTCCTTGGAAGCTATTGTCCCAGTCTCTTTCTTTCTGCCTGCTGCAGATGAATGTGTACAGGGACATTATCACAGGACTGAAGACTGTTAACCGTCTGTTTGGCTTTGTGTGTGTGTGTGTGTGTGTGTGTGTGTGTGTGTGTGTGTGTGTGTGTGCGTGCGTGCGTGCGTGCGTGCGTGCGTGTGTGTGTGTGTGTGTGTGTGTGCGTGTGTATGGGGGTGTGTGTGTGGTGTGTGTGTGTGTGTGTGTGTGTGTGTGTGTGTGTGTGTGGTGTGTTTAAAGAGTAGGGTGAGGACAACAGTGAAGGCAGAATCGAGGGGGCTTGTTAAAGAGATTAGGGACGTAGAGGGTGTTTATTTATAATTGACGGCAAACGCATGTCCAAAGACGTGACCATTCACACTTGCTCTGACCCCCCCCCCCCCCCCCCCCCCCCCCCCCCCCCCACCACACCACTCCGCCCTTCTGTCAGTCTCTTTTTTGTCTGTCTATCTGACTGTCTGTCTGTCTCATCCGTCTGTTTGTCTGTCTATCCGTATGTCCTGTCTGTCTGTCTGTCCGTCCATCTGTCTGTCTGTCTGTCTCTCTGTCTGTCTGTCTGTCGGTCTGTCTGTCTGTCTGTCTGTCTGTCTCTTCTCTCTCTCTCTCTCTCTCTCTCTCTCTCTTACACACATATTCTCCTTCTTCCATCTCTGTCTGTCTGTTTGTCTGTCTCTCTGTGTCTGTGTCTGTGTGTGTGTCTCTCTCTCCCTCTCTCTCTATGTGAAAAAAAAATTGAGAAGTGAGACCAGATCGATTGCTGTGACCCTGATTGAACCCGATCCAATCTTTGGCGCCATTGTTGTGACCCCGATTGACACTAAACGTCCCTTCCCCCTTTCCTTAGAAGGTTATAGTCCACTCCCTTTCTTTCTGCCTGCAGCAGATGAATAAACGCACTGCCACTATAATAGGATTAACGATTTTAAAGATTGTGATTGTTTACTTGACGTGCCTGCGTGCATTATGTGTGTGTGTGTGTGTGTGTGTGTGTGTGTGTGTGTGTGTGTGTGTGTGTGTGTGTGTTTGCCCCCCTCCCTCTCCCCTCTCTCTCTCCCTCCTTCCCTCTGTCCCTTTCTCTCTCTCTCTCTCTTCTCTCTCTCTCTCTCTCTCTGTCTCTGTGTGTGTGTGCGTGCTCCCGCGCCGCGCGCGCGTGTGTGTCTGTACGCATACCTTTGATTATACCCGTCCCTCTCTCTCTCTCTCTCTCTCTCTCTCTCTCTCTGAGTCATCAGATGGACTGGAACCACAAACGTCTTGAACAAGAACAAGAACAAGAACATATTTTATTGCCATATGAAAACCAGAGGCTTTGTGGGGCACATATGACCAAGTAAAGACATGCAATTAAACTAATTCCAGCGTGGTCACATCTTGCAACATAGTATTAGTACGATGCACAAAGCACTCGTCGTTCTAAGGTACATGTCTTAGGTTAGATATCAGGCTGAACGCACACACGTCCATAACTCAGGTGATGCGGCAGATACTGATTACCATCGTAGGACGGTGGGAGAGGAAAATGGAGGGGGTGGGGATTGTGGGGTGGAAGACCTATCTAAAACTACTTGACTTCGACTGAATGAAAACGTGTTAATAAGAGGAGCAACAAATCTGGGGGGGGGGGGGGGGGGGGGTTATGTCGGACGCACGAGGATTTTGAACCCACGACCTTCTGAACACAAAATTTGTCCCGTAACACTCCGACCTGTTCCGGCGTCTAACTCGGTAGATGGTGAGATTAACGTCCTCTCAGTCTGAGGCTTGTCAAGGACAAGTAGTCCCAGACGGGAGTTTGTGTTACTGAAGCAGTTATTGTTTCAACTGCTACACTGCTCACAAATACGGATAATCTTCACCATTATCATCTACTATCCTCAGAGCCGCCGTCATGTGACCCTGACGTCAGTGACCCAATTTGTCGCCCTAAAATCCATTTGGCAGAGGAAGCAGTCCTGTTAGATGCGGAGCAGTGTCAGGGGACTTAATTATCTTTCCGTTCTGACGGACGAGGAATGATGAGCGAACCAGTCATAGGGGTGTAGTGACTATTCCATTCTGCCTGCCACATGCAGCTTCATCTTTTCTGTATGGAGCGAAAAACGAATTGCGTTCTTCACCCATTTAGATGTACATGTTACCCACACGTTGGAAAACAGGCCGCATAGAAATAATTCATTTTGTTATTATTGTTATTATAGTTATTATTGCTATGACGATGATGATGATAAGGATGATGATGATGATGATGATGATGTGACGATGATGATGATGATCAGGAGGAGGAGGAGGAGGAGGAGAAGGAGGAGGAGGAGGAGGAGGAGGAGGAGGATAATGATGATGATGATAATGATGATGGTGATGATGATGGTGATGATGATGATGATGGTGGTGATGATGATGATGATGATGATTAAGGGTACCTATATAGCGGCTATTACAGGATAGAAACCAAGCGCCAGGCTCGTTTACACAACGGGCTGCCTACCTGAGAAGAGCCGACTGGAGAGCTGCCTGCTGGCTCCATAGTCAGTCGTTTCCCGTGTCATTCATTGGCTATACTGGAGAGCTGCCTGCTGGCTCCATAGTCAGTCGTTTCCCGTGTCATTCACTGGCTATACTGGAGAGCTGCCTGCTGGCTCTAGATTCAGTCGTTTCCCGTGTCATTCATTGGCTATACTGGAGAGCTGCCTGCTGGCTCCATAGTCAGTCGTTTCCGTGTCATTCATTGGCTATACTGGAGAGCTGCCTGCTGACTCTATAGTCAGTCGTGTCCCGTGTCATTCATTGGCTATACTGGAGAGCTGCCTGCTGACTCTATAGTCAGTCGTTTCCCGTGTCATTCATTGGCTATACTGGAGAGCTGCCTGCTGACTCTATAGTCAGTCGTTTCCCGTGTCATTCATTGGCTATACTGGAGAGCTGCCTGCTGGCTCCATTGTCAGTCGTTTCCCGTGTCATTCACTGGCTATACTGGAGAGCTGCCTGCTGGCTCCATAGTCAGTCGTTTCCGTGTCATTCACTGGCTATACTGGAGAGCTGCCTGCTGGCTCCATAGTCAGTCGTTTCCCGTGTCATTCATTGGCTATACTGGAGAGCTGCCTGCTGGCTCTCGTTTCCCGTGTCAGTCATTGGCTATACTGGAGAGCTGCCTGCTGGCTCCATAGTCAGTCGTTTCCCGTGTCATTCATTGGCTGTACTGGAGAGCTGCCTGCTGACTCCATAGTCAAACACATCTATCACCTGCTCAGATCTGAAACCCAAAATTAATGATTATGTCAGAGACCTCTGGCAGGAGGATTGGAATACACAGACGGATAACAAACTCTTTCAGATCCGTCCAAACCTTAAGGAGTTCCTCTCATCTACGTCTGGTGGTCGTAAAGAAGAAACAGTTTTGTGCCGGCTGCACACCGGCCATTCGTATTTTACCCATTCATACCTTTTAAAGAGTGAAGAAGCTCCGTGGTGCATTCCATGTCATGTGCCACTCACAATGAAACATGTTCTTTTAGAGTGTTGGGACTTGCATGATGTGAGACACAAACATTTTACAGCAGATTCCATGAAAACCTTGTTCAGAGACGCCTGACATGATCTTTGAGTTCTTGAAAGAGATTAACATTTTTCATCGGATCTGAGATTTTACAGTGGAAAGATTTTTAACAAACTTTCGGATGTTTTTTTCGATATATTTTAAAGAATTGTGTGAATGAATGAGTTGTGAGTTGATTTTAACGCGGTGACAGCCCTGATGTGGCCCTTTGCGGTCGGCTGGGCTATAAGCAGCATTAGCTTATCTTATCTTCTCCCTTCCTCTCTCCCTCCCTCATCGCCCCCATTCTTTCTCTCTGTCTCAGCCATGGCTGGAAAGGAAGGCAACACTCAAGTGAGTCCCACTCTAGCCAGGGCCACAAAGTATGTAAGGAGAGGAGAAAGGTGAGGAGGAGGAGGGGGGACAAGACATCATCGATCGTCGTGACCCGAGCTGAACCCGTTCCCATCTCTCCTGCCATTATCGTGTTGACTGTTGTGGACATGACTGATGTATGACGACATCGTGTTGACTGTTGGGGACATGACCTGACTGATCTATGACGACATCGTGTTGACTGTTGTGGACATGACATGACTGATCTAAGACGACAACGTGTTGACTGTTGTGGACATGACATGACTGATCTATGACGACATCGTGTTGACTGTTGTGGACATGACTGATCTATGACGACATCGTGTTGACTGTTGTGGACATGAAGACATCGTGTTGACTGTTGTGGACGTGACTGATCTATGAAGACATCGTGTTGACTGTTGTGGACATGACTGATCTATGACGAAATCGTGTTGACTGTTGTGGACATGACTGATCTATAACGACATCGTGTTGACTGTTGGGTACATGACTGATCGATGAAGACATCGTGTTGACTGTTGTGGACATGACATGACTGATCTATAACGACATCGTGTTGACTGTTGTGGACATGACTGATCTGTTTGGATGGTGTAGACCTGTCTGATTTATTAGCACGCGGTGTGGAGTGCTGTAGTTAGGTCTGATCTGGTAGGATTTCTGTGTCTGATGTATTAGCACGCTGTGTGGAGTGCTGTAGTAGGATTTCTGTGTCTGATGTATTAGCACGCTGTGTGGAGTGCTGTAGTTAGGTCTGATCTGGTAGGATTTCTGTGTCTGATGTATTAGCACGCTGTGTGGAGTGCTGTAGTTAGGTCTGATCTGGTAGGATTTCTGTGTCTGATGTATTAGCACGCTGTGTGGAGTGCTGTAGTTAGGTCTGATCTGGTAGGATTTCTGTGTCTGATGTATTAGCACGCTGTGTGGAGTGCTGTAGTTAGGTCTGATCTGGTAGGATTTCTGTGTCTGATGTATTAGCACGCTGTGTGGAGTGCTGTAGTTAGGTCTGATCTGGTAGGATTTCTGTGTCTGATGTATTAGCACGCTGTGTGGAGTGCTGTAGTTAGGACTGATCTAATAGGATTCCTGTGTCTGATGTATTAGGACGCTGTGTGGAGTGCTGTAGTAGGATTTCTGTGTGGGGTTGTGCAGCCATGAGTAATCCATTTGGTTGTGGTGTGGACGTGACGAATCTGTCGATATGTTGTGTTGAGAGGTGTGGACATGACTGATCTGTGTGAGAGGTGTGGACATGACTGATCTGTGTGAGAGGTGTGGACATGACTGATCTGTGTGAGAGGTGTGGACATGACTGATCTGTGTGAGAGGTGTGGACATGACTGCTCTGTTACCATGTTATGTAGTGGAGTAGTGTAGACATAAGTGATCTCTTCATCTGTTGTGTTGAATAGAATAGACAGAACCGATCAAGTAGGAGGTTGTGAGGAGTGGTGTGAACATGGCTGAACATTATGATGTTGTGTGGGGTGATGCTGACATGGTTAATCTTTTAGTATGTTGTGCTGAGCACAGTAGGCGTAACTGATCAGTTGGGACGTTGCGTGAAGTAGTGTTGAAGGACTGAGCTATTCAGTTGTTGTGTGAAGTGGTGTTGAAGGACTGATCTATGGTGTTGTTGTGTGGAGTGGTGTTGAAGGACTAATCTATGGAGTTGTTGTGTGGAGTGGTGTTGAAGTGGTGTTGAAGGACTGATTTATTCAGTAGTTGTGTGGAGTGGTGTTGAAGGACTGATCTATGGTGTTGTGTGGAGTGGTGTTGAAGGACTGATCTATGGTGTTGTATGAAGTGGTGTTGAACGACTGATCTATGGTGTTATTGTATGAAGTGGTGTTGGTGTTGACCGACTGATCTATTGAGTTTTGTCTGGAGTAGCGTGGACACAGCCGATCTGTTAGGATGTTGTGTGGAATGATGTAGGTTTGGCTGATCTCTCAGAAGAATGCCATGCATATTGATGAGGGTATGCCCGATTTATGCAAATATTGTGTAGAGTGATGTTGATTTAACTGATCTATCAGGACTTCATACTGTCATCACACACACACACACACACACACACACACACACACACACACACACACACACACACACACACACACAATCGCACCCCCTCCATTTCACCCGCCTCTTCCTCCCGAGGCCTCCGTCCCCTGACAACTGTCGGAACCAGTCAAAGGGCCGATGACTAGTCAAAGGGCCGATGACCAGTCAAAGGGCCGATGCCGAAGTGGGCAGCGGGCAGTGACGACAGGCAACGAGAGGTGCAGCGTGGTCATCCCGCTTTGATCGATGACTTTTGACCTCTCGGTTCGGCTGGGCTGGTCCCTGCCAGGAGGTCACGACCCCACCGCCGGTCCCCTCCAATCACTGTTCGGAAGGTTCCGCAAAATCTCTGATAGTCTGGCCTGGCCTGTGAGGAAGGAATGTGAGGGTGGACTACGTCTCAGGAGAGAGGAGGAAGAGGAGGGGTGGGGTGGGGAGGAGTGGCAGGAAGGAAAGGGCGGGCAGGAAAGGGGGGGAGGGGGGGGGGGGAAGAAACGCGAGGTCCAAACTACCAGGAGTTGTGGGTCTTGGGAAGAGCTGTCTCGTTTTGGTAAATGGTTGTGACTGGTTGTTGTTGAAGGGACTTTTCACCACCACCACCACGAACCCCCGTCCTCGCCTCCACCCCCCCCCCCCTCCCCATTTCCTTTCTCTTCCTTCCTGGCTTTACAAGATTTTAAGTGATACTGCTATTGAGAACACTTAGGGATCTCTCTCTCTCTCTCTCTCTGTCAATCTCAGAGAGAGAGAGAGAGAGAGAGAGAGAGAGAGAGAGAGTGGTGCGAGTATACGTGTTTTTGCATATGTGTATGTGCCTGTGTGCCTATGTGTATGTGTATGTGTGTGCCTGCGTGCGTGCGCGTGCGCGCGTGTATGTCTATGTGTAAAATTGCACGCGCGCGTTTGTGTATAGTAGTAGTAGTAGTAGTAGTAGTAGTAGTACCAGTAGTAGTAGTAGTAGTAGTAGTAGTAGTAGTAGTAGTAGTAGTAGTAGCAGCAGCAGCAGCAGCAGTAGGAGTAGCAGTAGGAGTAGGAGTAGTAGGAGTAGTTTCACTTTGTCTTTTCACAAAATTATGTGATATTAGAGAGAGAGAGAGAGAGAGAGAGAGAGAGAGAGAGAGAGAGGAGAGAGAGAGAGAGAGAGAGAGAGAATGCTTGCGTGCTTACGTACATGCGTGCGTGCGTGTGTGTATAATGTGTGCGCAGGTGTGTGGTATGTGGGCCTACATGCAATCACACAAAGACCGCCAACATCATAATAAGAACCTAACCGGGCTATGCAACAAACAAGAGGTACCTTTCAAAGCAAGATTGATACCGGAAAAAAGCATCACAGACCTGCCTGGTAACCATGGTAAGTAAGCCCAGAGAGGCACACAGTCCAATAAAACATGGCCTTTTGATACATTTGCTTTACCACATACACACTTTGTTGAAACATTATATGTAGTTCTAAGAGCATCTAGGTTTAGTCGAGAAAATGTTGACACAACATTTCTGTATTGATACATATCACGAATTTGCAGATTTTGAATGCTTTTGATGTAATCAATACTGTAAAGTTGACTATATGTCAAATACTGAAATGTTGACTATTTTGTGTTTTAACATGTGGACTAAGGTTCTTAGTACTATTTCTATAACAGTCCCAAGCCTTTTGTAATAACGCATTTGATGACTCTCTTGAAATGTGAAGGATATAGCAAGTTGTGAACACATTTCAGTTCTAGCTCCTTTTCTTTCTGCGCATCTGTCAGCGAGTTCATTAGCCAAGATTCCACAGTGTGAAGGAATCCAAAAGAAAGTTAGGTCAGTTCCTTTACATATCAAGATATATATTAAATGGTAAACTTCTTTTAAGATAAAATCATCTGAATTTGATTTGCAAAAACTTAATAGATTGTAATACTGACATTGAATCTATGCAGAACAACACTTGAAACATTGTCTGTGGAAAGTCAGTTAGATATGTCAAATCCAGTAGCATAGCTATCATTTGAGCAACGAACGTGTGTGTGTGTGTGTGTGTGTGTGTGTGTGTGTGTGTGTGTGTGCGTGCGTGCGTGCGTGCGTGCGTGCGTGCGTGCGTGCGTGTGAGTGTGTGTGTGCGTGCGTGCGTGCGTGCGTGCGTGCGTGTGAGTGTGCGTGCGTGCGTGCGTGCGTGCGTGTGTGTGTGTGTGTGTGTGTGTGCGTGTGCATTTATCCATAATTCATATATAGACGCAGTGCGTGTGTGAACGCCTTGTAGGTGTTTACACCGGATTTCCCAGTTGTTTTTTCTTCTTTAACACCAAGAATGAGATACCTGACGTCAGCGGCATAAACAGAATACAAAAGCTGTCGTCAGATTTGCTGCTAAATGTGGACCGAACAATATCCGGCTTCATCAGGTTGTAATAAAACAATGACTTTTTTCATTTTATCTGTTTCATCTTTCATTTTGTTTTATTGTTGGTTTCGCTGATGTGGAGAGAGAGAGAGAGAGAGAGAGAGAGAGAGAGAGAGAGAGAGAGAGACAGACAGACAGACAGACAGACAGACAGACAGACAGAGAGTGCGTGCGTGTGCGTGAGTGTGTGTGCGCGCGCGTACGTTCGTGCGTGCGTGCGTGCGTATGTGTGCGCGCACATGCATGTGTGTGTGTGGTTGTATGTGTGTGTGTGTGCTCGCGCGCGTGTGTGTGTGGCTGTATGTGTGTGTGTGTGTGTGTGTGTGTGTGCGTGTGCGTGTGTGCGTATGTGTGTGTGGCGCGCGCGCGCGCGCGCGCGCCGCGCGCGCGTGTGTGTGTGTGTGTGTGTGTGTGTGTGTGTGTGTGTGTGTGACCTGTCCTAGCATCTCTCTTCCTCCTTCTCTCTCTCATCTTTTTTTTTTCTCTTATGCTTTGTTTGTTGATATGATTTGCATGGTTTTCTTATCGTGTTATTTTGATGTAACTGAATGCAAAATGTATTGTTCCATATTGTATCTTATTGTATAATGTAGAAAAGTGTTGTATGGTATCACATCTTATAGTACTGTGTTGCAGGGTATCTTATATCTTATTGTATAATGTAGAAAAGTGTTGTATGGTATCACATCTTATAGTACCGTGTTTGCAGGGTATCTTATATCTTATTGTATAATGTAGAAAAGTGTTGTATGGTATCACATCTTATAGTACCGTGTTGCAGGGTATCTTATATCTTATTGTATAATGTAGAAAAGTGTTGTATGGTATCACATCTTATAGTACTGTGTTGCAGGGAATCTTATATCTTATTGTATAATGTAGAAAAGTGTTGTATGGTATCACATCTTATAGTACCGTGTTGCAGGGTATCTTATATCTTATTGTATAATGTAGAAAAGTGTTGTATGGTATCACATCTTATAGTACCGTGTTGCAGGGTATCTTATATCTTATTGTATAATGTAGAAAAGTGTTGTATGGTATCACATCTTATAGTACCGTGTTGCAGGGTATCTTATATCTTATTGTATAATGTAGAAAAGTGTTGTATGGTATCACATCTTATAGTACTGTGTTGCAGGGTATCTTATATCTTATTGTATAATGTAGAAAAGTGTTGTATGGTATCACATCTTATAGTACTGTGTTGCAGGGTATCTTATGGAGTTGCGTGGTGTTGTACTGCATTGTATTGCATTATATTCATTGCATTTTTTCATTGCATTGTATCGCATTACATTGTACGTATTGCACGACATTATATTGTATTCACTGCATTGTATATTGTACTGTATTGTAATGCATTGCATTGAAGTGTGATGCATTGTGTTGTGTTGTACTGCATTGTACTTTATTGCATTGCATCGTATTGTGTTGTGACGCATTATAATGTATTGTATCACATTGTAGTGTGTGTGTTGCATTATATATTGTGTTACATTGTATCGCATCGTATTGTATTGTCTTGCATAACATCAATACCACAACGTAATGTAATTGCGTAAAAGTTGGACTGCGATTGACCGGGGAAAATCCAGCCTCTTCTACCAAACTATGCTGAAGACAGCCTAACCGCCTGCAACCGTCACAGTCACGTTGCACGTCCCCTCCACCAACTGGATATATGCCGTAAACGGGAAGGCATAACCCATCCCAGAGAGTGATGTGTTGGCTAGCAAGTTGACACCACGTGTCCACCAGAACGATAACACATTAAGAGAGGCAGTATTTTTTCTTTCTTTCTTCCTTTTTTAAATATTCTTTTTCTTCCTTCCTTTTTTTCTCTTGTTTTTGCGTCAGCAGGATTCAGACTGATACTGTTTACGTCTCACTCCCGCCTTGTTGTCCTGGATTCTTTAACGTGCGCGATGTGCACTCTACGCAGAATAGAGCGGAACCTTCTTTCATCGATTGTCTCACCTGAACGACTGTTGATTGAGGGGATGGGGGAACACACGGTTTCACGTGCTGCCGTCTAAAGGTCAGGGACGAGCAGCGGCGACCCGGAGGTCAGCGGCCCTGTGCCAGACCGTCTGATGTGGACAGAGATGTCTGGATTCCAGGGACAGAGGAAGACAGGAGAAAGCAGCGGGACCACTATCGGAGCAGGCCTTGGTGCTTGCTGTGCTGGGGATGTTGTGGATCAGCGGTGTGATTGCCTGTATCTGCCGCTGACCGACATTCTTGGCACACAGGTTGATCGTTCTGTGGTTAGACAACACCGATGAAGATGTGTTTGTTTGTATGTTTGTTTGTGATCTCAGTTCTCAAATGTTGCCAGTTCGAGTCTACCGTATGTAGATAACACAACTGACATTTTTGCTGCTCTTCTTAACTGTGTTGTCGTTCTGGTGGTTGATTACAAGATACGCGCTCTCCCCAATACCTCCCTCCACTCTCCTGGGATGGTTCCTGTGTGGGTGCACGCCAGCTTCAGAAAAGAAAATGGGTGTGTTTCCATGACAACATCAAGAAAGAGAGACACCTGAAGGTGCCAGAGGGACCCAGAGAAGTCCAGTCCTCAACTGCCGAACCGATCAGTCGGGGGCAATCCTGCACCACGCTTGGAAGCCTGTGCTGTTCATATAAGGTGCAAGCACGCACGCAGCATTCCATTAAGACTTCAAGGGCATAACTGCCCTATGGCAGATGCCAGATGCGACACAACAGAGCCGCCACAGAAGCTGCACCATGGATGTACCAGCCCATGTATGATGACTGCAGAGCCAACCAGAAAATTGGTGCGTGCATCACGCAGTCCCACTCGTTGTTGTTACGGCGACTGGTGAAGTCAGCACAACGTCAGACGCATCTAAGCTTCTGCTACACGGTCTTACGTGCACTCCCTCTCTCTTTCACTCTCTCTATCTCTCTCTTTCACTCTCTCTCTCTCTCAATAAAAATATTCGTATTCATATTCTCTCTCTCTCTCTCTCTCTCTCTCTCTCTCTCTCTCTCTCTCTCTCTCTCTCTCTCTCTCTCTCTCTCCGTTCCTCGACTAGCACTTCTCCGACGTTCACCATTGATAAGATTCTTGCGTATTCGACTGTTTTTCATCCCACTATTAAGGTACCCCACATCCCGTCTTCGGGGATGGCGTGGACAATAAAAATGAATACAAATAATTGTGTAAACTGACGGCCCATCTCACAGATTACCGACTTTCATCCTCTTTCTCCTCCCCCTCTTCTTCTTTCTATACTAGAACTGCATGCACAGTAAGGAGAATACGCCTAGCGTTTCAAAGCCTGGTATTCAGGCTTCATTTCAGTGGTGTTTGCGTTGTGTGTTTCAAAGCCTGGTATTCAGGCTTCATTTCAGTGGTGTTTGCGTTGTGTGTTTCAAAGCCTGGTATTCAGGCTTCATTTCAGTGGTGTTTGCGTTGTGTGTTTCAAAGCCTGGTATTCAGGCTTCATTTCAGTGGTGTTTGCGTTGTGTGTTTCAAAGCCTGGTATTCAGGCTTCATTTCAGTGGTGTTTGCGTTGTGTGTTTCAAAGCCTGGTATTCAGGCTTCATTTCAGTGGTGTTTGCGTTGTGTGTTTCAAAGCTGTATTCAGGCTTCATTCAGGGTGTTTGCGTGTGTGTTTCAAGCTGTATTCAGGCTTCATTTCAGTGGTGTTTGCGTTGTGTGTTTCAAAGCCTGGTATTCAGGCTTCATTTCAGTGGTGTTTGCGTTGTGTGTTTCAAAGCCTGGTATTCAGGCTTCATTTCAGTGGTGTTTGCGTTGTGTGTTTCAAATCCTGGTATTCAGGCTTCATTTCAGTGGTGTTTGCGTTGTGTGTTTCAAATCCTGGTATCAGGCTTCATTTCAGTGTGTTGCGTGTGTGTTTCAAATCTGGTATTCAGCTCATTTCAGTGGTGTTTGCGTTGTGTGTTTCAAATCCTGGTATTCAGGCTTCATTTCAGTGGTGTTTGCGTTGTGTGTTTCAAAGCCTGGTATTCAGGCTTCATTTCAGTGGTGTTTGCGTTGTGTGTTTCAAATCCTGGTATTCAGGCTTCATTTCAGTGGTGTTTGCGTTGTGTGTTTCAAATCCTGGTATTCAGGCTTCATTTTAGTGGTGTTTGCTTTGTGTGTTTCAAATCCTGGTATTCAGGCTTCATTTCAGTGTGTGTGTGTGTGTGTGTGTGTGTGTGTGTGTGTGTGTGTGTGTGTGTGTGTGTGTGTGTGTGTGTGTAAAAGACAGAGAGAGAGAGAGAGAGAGAGAGAGAGAGAGAGAGAGAGAGAGGCAGGCAGAGAGAGATACAGACAGACAGACAGAGATTTAAGGGGTGATGGGGTCCGGAAAGGGGCACAGGGGTAGCTGGAGGGGGCAAGACCGCGAAATCAATGAGCCTGTCTCTTCAAACGCTGGCACCAGGTAAAGGCAGCCAGTTGTTTCTCCTCCCTGAGAGTGTGGAGTCTTCAGCCAACGTGTTGGCACCAGGTAAAGGCAGCCAGTTGTTTCTCCTCCCTGAGAGTGTGGAGTCTTCAGCCCACGTGTGCTGGCACCAGGTAAAGGCAGCCAGTTGTTTCTCCTCCCTGAGAGTGTGGAGTCTTCAGCCAACGTGTTGGAGAAGAGTCCAGTGGTATCTCTCTGGAACCTAAGTAGGCTGGTCTCCTTCCAACCCCATCCATCACTTTAACTGATTCAACTCAGCGCTCGAGCACCGCTCTGGCGGCAGACCTGAGATAGATGATACTCCAACTCTGTGCAGGTTATAGTTTTCAAACTTGATAAAGTTAACAATGAAAACTTTGTTTATAAGATGTTGTCGTTTTGAAGTCTTTGGGTGAGATCTGAGTTTTATTGTTTACATTCAAACACTGAGGCATGTAAAAAGTAAAATAATGCTTTAGTATGTCAGAGCATCGTAATTCCAGAGGTACATAACATGATACGAGATTTTCATAGTTTACCAAATAGCTGATTTTGCCATGTATCATGGAGTATTCCCACATCTTCATAGATTACTTTCCAGATACTTAGACTTGAAATGAATTATCCAATGTCTGCAACTTATGATAGGGGAAAAAAGGTTTTGTTTATCAAAGTGTCAAAAGTCTGAAAGCGCATCGTAGTAATGAAATTTTAGTATACTTCTATATAACCGCATGGGAATAACCATGTG
>CM065726.1:3975871-3983371 GCA_033310375.1 Conus canariensis
TTTCCAGCTTGCCAAGGACTTGTTGTATCAAGCTGAAAGGGGGGAAACATACATAAACCATGTTTTCCAGCTAATGGTAAAAACATCCACAACATATGCCTCTGGGTCAGGTTTCCAAGTGACAAAAGGCTTTGATTGGTTGTTCAACCTTGATGCAAACAAATCAATGTCTGGCATACCAAAATGCTCAACCACCAGGAAAATATTGGGATGTAATTACCATTCTCTGTTGTCATTAAATTTTCTAGACAGAGCATCTGCTTCAATATTGAGTTTTCCATGTATATGAGCAATAGTTACCCAGACCTTATCTAATTTGCACCACTGCCAAATTCTCTTCGTTATATCATAGCACTCCTGAGAATGACAGCCCCCCCCCCCCCCCCCATGTTTCTTATGTAAGCAACTGCGCACATATCATCTGACAGTATTTTAACTTTTACATGTCTGTTTTTAACTTTATCTTGAAAACTCTTCAACTCAAATTCAATTGTCAAGAGCTCGATAACATTAACGTTGGTTATTTTCTCATTCTCGGACCATCAGCCTCCAGTCTGACTAGAATCACATACAGCTTCCAACCACCAGTTATAGAAGCGTCTGTTCTGATTTCCACTGGTGGTTCATCTTTTTTCAAACTAACAGAAGCTGTGGAGAGATTCTGAATTCACTACTCTAGTTCTTCTCCCAGCATTCGAAAGAGTGGTCCGTGTCTCAAAATTTCCTTTGTTGCATTTAAGAGCATCAGATTTGTCTTTCTCTAGTTGCCTGTAGAATAGAGGACCCCACTGTGCTACTGGGAAAGCTGCTACCGTTTGTCCAATCACTTGTGCTAGTTCCCTAATTGTGAATGTTTCTTTGTTTAACAGACCTACTCATGAAATTTTCAATTTTTCAAAACTCTTTCATCTGGTAAGGTGACACACACTTTGTTCGAATCCAACGAAACCCCAAGTGTTTTAATTGTGTAGTTGGGACAAGGACTGATTTCTTGTAATGTACCATAAAGCCCAACGATTCCAACAGAGCGATGTGTTATCGATATTTTGTTGACACTCTTCCCTGCTAGCATCTTGCAAGTAGGAATCATCTATGAAGGATGCTGAAAGAAAACCTTGTTTTCTTAGATGTGCGGACACTGGTTTCATTAGTTTTGTAAAATACCTAGGACAGATGTCAAACCATCAGGGAAACACGCACACTGATACAACTGATCTCTCCACACCAAGTTTAGAAATTTGCCATAATTTTTCGTCACTGGGACTGAATAGTACGCATGGCATACATCAACTGATGCCATGTAACAACCCTCTCTCATCAATTTTGTAGCTGAATGTAACTTTTCCATCTTAAAACGCTGGTATTCCACATTCTTATTGATTTTTTTTTTTCCGGTTCAATATCATTCTGTAAGAACCATCAGATTTTGATATCATGAACACTGGCGATATCACCTCACCTTCTTCGTGGAGGGATTTTTCAATCACACCCATTTTTAGGAGGTCTGAGATTTCTGGGATACAAATATCCCTGCACCTGATTTCTTGGCCGTACACCAGTGTTTGTCTCATGGTCTACTGGAGGTATTTCAGCTCTTCTGATCATTTCCAGTATAAATGCACCTGATGTTAATTCTTTCAACTTTGGCGAAAACAGTTTCAACCTAGTAGCATTGAAAGGCTTTTCACTGGGCTCTGTGTTCAAATTTCTTACCTGCATTTCATCCTGAGGGTCTTCATCTACTCGTGATCGGGCCGCTGTTGCCAGGTCCTGCGGCCTCTTGCAAGTCCGCGACCCCTGTGTGGCATTGGCATCCTGCCCCTGTCCAGCCTCGGCCTCTTCCGCTTGTGTGCATGTCCCAGTTTTTTGACATGTTTCTGAGGACAAACTTGATACTATTGTGGGAGTAGGTCAGTGTCTGTTCCAATTTATTGGCAGAATCAATGGTAGAGAGGAAGGCTTTTAAATCATCGCCAAATAGCAATTCAGTGATTGGGACATCACTGTAGGCCAGCTTTTTATATTTCTTGTTCATATTGTGGGAGTTCACAATCTTAATCCTTCTGTCAAGTGAAAGATCATGCGACGTCTTCAAAATCAATGCCATGGCATCTTAACATCTTTGAGGTGGCCTTTGCTTTCACTCGAGGATTTTTAACGTAACCATCACAGACTTTGGCCAATGCACAGGATTTCATTACCTTTTTCTGTGCCATCTGGATCTTTAAATAAAGAGATTTTGCATTGTGGTCCATTAGTCCCCAAATTTCTGGATTGACTTTTGGCACATGAACTGGGCAATTTTCTGGTCTTTGTGTTTTTCAAGTTTTTCATTTTTTTTTTCATCCCCCATCTTGGCTTTCGCCATGGTTGCCATTATACTGCCAAGTTTTTTCAGTGACTGGAGGTCCAGTCTCCTCATCTGTTTCATATTCCTCCTCAATCTCCTCGAGGGCATTACAGTCAATTTGAGTGTCTGACACTTTAACTTCATCACTGAGGATGTTTTCTATCTGATCGTCTACGTCATCCTCCACTTCTAATTCATCATTTGTCTTTGGGCGTTCATCAACGATTTCACCCTCTGATTGTGACGAGTCATCACTGTCATCATCATCATATTCACGTTTTTTAGTCTGGCTGCCTTGCATGTCTGCTTGGCCTAATGCTGGCAATTTGCGTAGATTCTGCGCTTTCACCTCCTCCCACTCCCTAATCAGGATGGAAACGAGCTCATTCCATTCTCACCCTCGATCTGATTCCATCCATTCTCACTCTCTTTCTCATTCCATTCACACTCTCTTTCTCATTCCATTCTCACTCTCTTCCTCATTCCATTCTCACTCTCTTTCACATTCCATTCTCACTCTCTTTCTCATTCCATTCTCACCCTCATTCCATTCTCACTCTCTTTCTCATTCCATTCTCACCCTCTTTCTCATTCCATTCTCACTCTCTTTCTCATTCCATTCTCACCCTCTTTCTCATTACATCCATTCTCACTCTCTTTCTCATTCCGTTTTCACTCTCGTTCTCATTCCATTCTCACTCTCTTTCTCATTCCCGAACGGATTGGGCAACGGGTAATCTTTTAACTTTTTCGACGCTGTTGCTGCAGTACCGCAGCCAGGCTATGCCTTTAAGCTGATTTTCTGCACCAACTGAAGGAACGCACAAGACCGTCTTCATTGTTGAGAATCTGTTTCACATATGCCTCAATTTGGTTTGTTGACAGGTTTACAATTATCATAATCAAGTTACGCTCTAACCACGAAAACTTGAGCAGGACTTGCCACTACTATCCATTTTTTTTTTAAACTCCCACCCCTTTCCCTCACCCTTCAGCACAGCACATACACTCACATACACACACACACACACACACACACACACACACACACCACCCGCAGGCACGCACGCACGCACGCACGCACGTACGCACGCACGCACGCACGCACGCACACACACACACACACACACACACACACACACACACACACACACACACGCACGCACGCACGCACACACACACACACACACACACACACACACACACACACACACACACACTTTCCACACTTAAAGCATCATTCTTGTGCACCTTTTAAGAGAGGAATAAATCACAGAACGTGGACATGACATTCAGGTTCTTGACTCCTCCCCAATGACTCAAGGCTGAAGGCCAGAGACTAGTCGCTGGTTCCCTGATTAAATCACGCACTTTCAGTGTCGGGAATGCGGGCCATGACGGGGAGGGGCTGGGTGTGGGGTAGGAGAAGTACTGGGGAGGGGGGGGAGGCAGGGGTCAACCTGAGATGAAAGGACCCTAGAAGTGCGTGGAGGACCTCCCGCCGTCTCTTCAGCAGCCGTTATTAACGTCATCTTTCGCCTCTTTCCAGCTTGACCAAAGCCCATAACTGCCCAGGCCGGCAGACGACGCTAAGTGTGAGCAGCACGTGCGACCCTGGCCTCACCTTTTGTTAACCCGATGTTGATTGGCTGAAAAAAAAATCATGTGAGGGCAAAGGAGAGATGATAGTCTGGATGGTTTGCGCCTTTCTGGTTGATATGGCCGAGAGACGGATGGCAAATTGTATGAACGTGACAACGTCAAACCATTAGCAGTTGTTTAATTCCAGACAGAAACAGAAGCCTTGATGCTCGACCGCCAAATGAATGGAAGCGAACAAACGACAACACGCAAGCAACGCGTTTCAGCTCCAAGGGCGTCTGTGGAAAACAAAAGGGAGGTTACCAGCCCTCTAACGGATGGAGACGAACACCAAGAAGACAGAAGCAACGCATTTCTTTGTAGGGACTTCTACACAGAAGAGTTTCAAAACGGAGTGACTGAGGGCGGAAAATGAAGCAAAATTTGGAAAGAGACGGGGTTAGTTACCGCCAAGGACACAGACAAACAGAGCACAGGACTAGACACCTGGTGTGTCGTCCTGTACTCTGTTTGTCTGTGTTCTTGGCGGTAACTAACCCCCTCTCTTTCCTAATTCTACAGAGAACCCAAACCATGTTACTACATCATCAGCCGGAACGAGAATGAAGAAATGAGAGAGAGAAGCAGCGAGTTCTGATCATGAGGACTTCTGCAGGGAACAGAAGCAAGGCTTCTGGACCAGCAAATCAACGGAGTGAACAAATGGCGAGAGAGAAGCAACGCGTTTCAATCTGAAGGTCTTCTACAGAGAACAAAAGTTAGTTTGTCAGACCGCTAAACGAATGGAAAAGAACAAGCTATACGAGACAAAAGCAACACGTTTCGATCGTGGGGACCTCTAAAGGGAAGAAAAAGCCAGGTTGCAAACTGCCAAAGGAATGGAAGTGAACAAATGACGGGACAGAAGCATGTCGCTCCTGGCAACTACCCACCAAGTTGCCAGATTATCAAACGAATGGAAAGGAACAAATGACGACACAGAAGCAATGGGTTTTGAAGCAGAGGATTTCTACAGGTCGAAACGCGTTGCTACTGTTTTGTCTTTTGCTGATTCCATTTGTCTAGCGATCTGTCATCCCCAGTTTAGTCCTCTTGCTTCGCCTTGTGCCTGCACTCATTCAAATTTTGACTGAACTGAGTTTTTGTTCTGCTTGAATAGTCAAAACAGTTTGTATTGACTAAGTAACTGATTGATTGATCATCTGGTTTATTGATTGATCGATTATGTAGTGACTGATTGCTAGCCGGACTAGCTGAGAGATGATACTGAAATGAGGTAGATACTATAAACATTATGAATGAACGTTTACAATTGTCTACAGAATAAAAAGCCTGTACATACACACACACACACACACACACACACACACACACACACACACACACACACACTCATTCACACGCACGCACGCACGCACGCACGCACGCACGCACGCACGCACACACACACACACACACACACACACACACACACACACGAGTCACGGACGAGAATACACACATAAGGCACATGAACAGGAACATATGGACAAACATACATCACGAGAGAGAGAGAGAGAGAGAGAGAGAGAGAGAGAGAGAGAGAGAGAGAGAGAGAGAGAGAGAGAGAGAGAATGACAATGACAATTTTATTGAGTAAACAAAATGTTCATTTCAAGGGGATCAAACACAAAAATCTATTCAATTTTGTAATAGGTCCTACGTTAGGTGATATTGATTCTCTCTCTCTCTCTCTCTCTCTCTCTCTCTCTCTCTCTCTCTCTCTCTTCATTTTTCATTTTTATAGTTCCACTGTAGCAATATATTCCAGTATGTATTTTCTTTCCATATCAGATATCATTTATTCTGCTAGCTCTGCATTTCGAATTTCCGATCGTTTTTGAAATGCTTTACACAAAAACCGAGACAGCTGACTTACGGACACTTCATCGTCACAAGACATCATAAAGCCAATGTTGCCGTTTGCTCTATGGATAACACTGGCATCTTTTCTGAAAAGGTTATAAGCCTCACAATCAAACAACACATGAGATTCATCTTGAAGATGAGAGAGAGAGAGAGAGAGAGAGAGAGAGAGAGAGAGAGAGAGAGAGAGAGAGACAGACAGACAGACAGACAGACAGACAGACAGAGAGAGAGAGAGAGAGAGAGAGAGAGATTCAGACTCAGCTCAACTGAAATACTTTAATTGCTCAACTGAAATACTTTAATTGCAAAGGCCGCCAACTTATCTGCAATGAGGTCAAGAACAAAAGTAGAACACACATCCGCATATACTGACAGACAGACTGACAGACAGACAGACAGACAGACAGACAGAGATAGAGGCACAGAGACAGGGGGAGACAGAGAGACAGGTCGTACACAAACTGAACTTATACTGAAGAGAATTTTACATTGAACAAAAAACAAAAAAACAAAAAAAAAAACAAAAAAAAACCTACTGCAAACAACATAGCTTCCTAAATAATGGTTCAAAACACAACTAACGTAGGCTACATCTGCCGTTGGCAGCAAGAAAACTTAAAGCCGTTGATAACCCAGCACATGCCGCGGCTCACAATACAGTGCATGCCATCCGCAGCAGCGTACATGCTGTCCGCAGCAAAGTAATTATATTATACGTGGTGACTAGCTAGCCCAAGCAACCGTGAAGAAGAACCGATGCGACCCCATGGGACCAGAGCTAATTAGACTCCCTGCCGAACTCTCCACCGCTACATTCCCCGCCATCACTGCCAACCTCTTCCCCCCCCCCCCCCATCCCCGCCCCTTCCTCACCCTCCTCCCGTCCTCTCCATCCTCCCACTCTCTCCTTCTCTTATCATCCCCCCCCCCTTCCCCCTGACTTGACAACTGGCCACTACTACTACCTCCGTCTTCCTTTCCCACAGCTGCTGCTGTCTGCGCAGGCGTCTTAATCCAGCTTCCGCTTCCTGGAGATTACTCGTTGGTTTCTTGTTAATGTCAACAATGTTCGTGCTGTACCTTGCGGTGGAAGGGGAGGGGAGGTAAAGAAGGGGCGGGTGGGGATGTGAGGGTACAGGAGTCCAGTATTTTTGTGCTGTGGCTGACGGCGTTGCTGCCTGTTGCTTATAGTCAAGTCACAAATCGTTCTCATTTCACAACTATTCGGGGTTTTTTTTCAGTATCTGATTATTCCTATGACTTCATTCCACAAACAAAGCTTCAGTTTAATCAAGACATGCTTAATAATATGTTCACAGCTTTCAGACTGACTCGACTCTAACTAAACCCCCAGTTCTATACACATCAGAACCATCAAAATGATGCTGGTGGATGTTTAAAGAAAGAAGAAAGAAGAAGAAGACACTTTTGCTTGCTAGAAAACAAAAGGTTAACATAAAACAAAAATCTACTGTGCAAAAACTAATGTAACTATACAATTCTATACAATTCAAATGGGTTGGTAATCATTTGCTTATGTAGAAACGTCAATATGAAAAACTGAACAGATGTTCATCAGAAGATAAATGGAACAGGAAGTAGGTCACTATCCTTTACATCCTAAATTAACTCTGAACTGA
>CM065726.1:3993371-3998371 GCA_033310375.1 Conus canariensis
AGAATCATCTTCTCGATCTTGAAACCTTTCCCCTTCACCTCCTGTCTCCTTTCCTCTTCCTCGCCCCTTGCTTTTCGATGGCGCAGCCCCCCCCCCCCCTCCCCGACACCGCTTCCCCCGGTGGTTTGAAAATCTTCCCACGGCACTGCATGTTTTCCCACGGCACTGCATGTGAACTGTTTTCCCACAGCACTGCATGTGAACTGTTTTCCCACAGCACTGAATGTGAACTGTTTTCCCACAGCACTGCATGTGAACTGTTTTCCCACAGCACTGCATGTGAACTGTTTTCCCACAGCACTGCATGTGAACTGTTTTCCCATAAAAATCACTTACAATGTTCCTCGGGAAATCCGTAGTAATAACTGACTTCCCATAAAATCACTTACAAGTTCCTCGGGAAAATTGTAGTAATAACTAACTTTCCATAAAAATCACATACACTGTTCCTCGGGAAAATTGTAGTAATGACTGTTTTCCCATAAAAATCACTTACAATGTTCCTCGGGAAAATTATAGTAATGACTGATTTCCCATAAAAATCACATAATATTCCTCGGGAAAATTGTAGTAATTACTGTTTTCCCATAAAAATCACTTACAATGTTCCTCGGGAAAATTATAGTAATGACTGATTTCCCATAAAAATCACTTATAGTATTCCTCGGGAAAATTATAGTAATAACTGATTTCCCATAAAAATCGCTTATAATATTCCTCGGGAAAATTGTAGTAATAACTGATTGCCCAAGCGTTACCGATTTCTTGAATGATGATAACTGCTTTCATCAGGAAAAGAAATAAAACAGTTATGACAATGTTTGGCCTCTACTTTCCCTCCTTTCCCAAGGAAACTAGTCAACATCTTTCAGAAGAGGCTTTAATGCCTGTTTCCCCAGGGAATTCCTTATTGCCGCTGTTTTACTGAAAGAGAATGACTATGGTTTTTTGAAAAACAATGATAATTGTTGGTTTACTTAGCATCACCGCTTTCTTGAAGAATAATGACTTTTTTACATTAAAAAGAAAAAAGATTAAAAAAGGTATAGGTCAGAAATAATTGTTTTCGCTTTTTCCCTAGGGAAAACAGTTATTATCTCCACACACACACACACACACACACACACACACACACACACCATCTCACAATACCTTTTTTTCATGGGAAATCACTTCTTCTCGCTATTCTTTTCCCTTGTTTTAAGGGTAATGACCGTTTTCTGAGCGGAAGCAGTGATTTTCTCTACTGTCACTATGTTCTTGAACGATAGTAACTGTATTACCTAGTTTGCTCGTGAGAATTCGGAAACCACTTCTAATGGGATTAGAAAGGTAGATTGCCCCAACACAGATCTCCACTTCATTCTCGTACTCTCTGTACTTCCTCAAGGAAGTCCTAACGGGAAGGAAAAGGTGAGTATTCCCATTCAGCTTATCGTCCTTCACGGAAAACACCGTCTGACGATAGAGACAACAGAGGCACTCAGCATGTCTGTATCCGGCAGGGGGCGCTCTATGAACCCTGGGGGGATGACTCGCCTGCGACCCACTTTTTGGCCAAGGTCAAGGTTCCGGGCATTGACCTCAACCCTCCCCCCCCTCCTCCCTACCCACCTACTCCCCATCCCCGGTCCCACTCCTCTCCCCCCCCCCCTCTCAGGTTCTCTTCACTGTCTCCCTCTCTTCTTTCTCACTCCTCACCACCCCCCCCCCCCCCACCCGGTCACCGAGAGTGAACAAACTGGAACCAAACACAGCATTCCAGGCCCACAAGTACAATAGTGCTGAGACCGCAAAACGAGGGAGGAAAAGGGCAAAGGATGGTGGTGGATGGGGTGAGAACAGTGATGTGGGGGGAGGAAGGGAGAGGGGGTGCGATGGGCGGGCTGGGGGAGGCAGGTATAGCGGGAGGGGTGGGGGGCAGTGGAAAAAACGGGGGCGTGGGATTGGAGGAAGAGGTCAACCCCTCTAGGACTTGACCAGCCGTTTGGCAGTCCTGTCTCCAAGGGCAACGGCCTAGCTTGGGGCCCAGCATCTCTTTCTTCCGATCACAGTAAGAAACCCAAAGGGGGGTTAACTCTGAATGTACATTTGTAGTCCCTACCCTCTCCCTCGCCCTTGCACACACACAACACACACACACACACACACACACACACACACACAATGCACAAACACGCGCACGCGCGCGCGCATTCAATACACTCTAAAACCCGCATGGACGCAAACACATGCGCGCATGAAATATAAGACACGTATGAAAATATATGGAAAAAAAAAAAAAATGAAAATGTCCGTAATTCAGTGCTTCAGCTCCAGAGCCTCGGGTTCATATAACATTACTCTCACCACTCCCTTCCACCCGACAAGCAGCAGACGACTTTATCTTCGACAGAATTGTCATAGTTCCGAAAATGAATTAGTTAAAACACACACACACACACACACACACACACACACACACACACACACACACTCACGCACGCACGCACGCACGCACGCACGCACGCACACACGCACACACACACACACACACACCACGCACGCACGCACGCACGCACGCCACACACACACACACACACACACACACACACACACACACACACACAACTCATTTAAATAGATTTTCTAAAAACACCACAATTGCTTTAATTTAAAAGTTTTCTCCCGTATTAACTTATATCAGGTGAAAAATATGTATCTCTTTCAGGAACTCAGAACGTACACACACACACACACACACACACACACACACACACACACACACACACACACACACACACACACACACACACACACACACACACAACACACTAAAGGAAAGCCGCGAACGTGGGAGTTAACATTTAAAAAATAAATCCTTTTTTCCTCTCTATAAATGACCTCTGGTTCCAGACAGGCTGCGCGCATTGCTAAGTTTAAGAACACCCGTCTGACACCGTAACAATGCTCTCAGTTTAGTCTGGAAAATACATACCTAGAATGAAGTGTTGTTCAGGAACTTGGAATAGCTCAAGACAACCTGTGTGGCAGCATGATTGCGGAGTTCCTGTGTTCCGTCAGTCTGGCGAGTGAGTGCCAATACTGCACACAGTAGGGCCAACAGACCCACAGTGCCAGTACTATAGGTGCACACAGTAAGGCCAACAGACCCACAGTGCCAGTACCATAGGTGCACACAGTAGGGCCAACAGACCCACAGTGCCAGTACCATAGGTGCACACAGTAGGGCCAACAGACCCACAGTGCCAGTACTATAGGTACACACAGTAGGGCCAACAGACCCACAGTGCCAGTACTATAGGTGCACACAGCAGGGCCAACAGACCTACAGTGCCAGTACTATAGGTGCACACAGTAGGGCCAACAGACCCACAGTGCCAGTACTGTAGGTGCACACAGTAGGGCCAACAGACCCACAGTGCCAATATTATAGGTACACACAGTAGGGCCAACAGACCCACAGTGCCAATATTATAGGTACACACAGTAGGGCCAACAGACCCACAGTGCCAGTACCAAAGGTGCACACAGTAGGGCCAACAGACCCACAGTGCCAGTACTATAGGTGCACACACCAGGGTCAACAGACCCACAGTGCCAGTACTATAGGTGCACACATCAGGGCCAACAGACCCACAGTGCCAGTACTATAGGTGCACACAGTAGGGCCAACAGACCCACAGTGCCAGTACTATAGGTGCACACAGTAGGGCCAACAGACCCACAGTGCCAGTACTATAGGTGCACACAGCAGGGCCAACAGACCCACAGTGCCAGTACTATAGGTGCACACAGTAGGGCCAACAGACCCACAGTGCCAGTACTATAGGTGCACACAGTAGGGCCAACAGACCCACAGTGCCAGTACTATAGGTACACACAGTAGGGCCAACAGACCCACAGTGCCAGTACTATAGGTACACACTGTAGGGCCAACAGACCCACAGTGCCAGTACTGTAGGTGCACACAGTAGGGCCAACAGACCCACAGTGCCAGTACTGTAGGTGCACAAAGTAGGGCCAACAGACCCACAGTGCCAGTACTATAGGTGCACACAGTAGGGCCAACAGACCCACAGTGCCAGTACCATAGGTGCACACAGTAGGGCCAACAGACCCACAGTGCCAGTACTGTAGGTGCACAAAGTAGGGCCAACAGACCCACAGTGCCAGTACTATAGGTGCACACTGTAGGGCCAACAGACCCACAGTGCCAGTACTATAGGTACACACTGTAGGGCCAACAGACCCACAGTGCCAGTACTATAGGTGCACACAACAGGAACAACAGACCCACAGTGCCAATATTATATGGTACACAGCAGGGCCAATAGACCCACAGTGCCAGTACTATAGGTGCACACAGTAGGGCCAACAGACCCACAGTGCCAGTACTATAGGTGCACAAAGTAGGGCCAACAGACCCACAGTGCCAGTACTATAGGTGCACACAGTAGGGCCAACAGACCCACAGTGCCAGTACTATAGGTGCACACAGTAGGGCCAACAGACCCACAGTGCCAGTACTATAGGTACACACTGTAGGGCCAACAGACCCACAGTGCCAGTACTATAGGTGCACACAACAGGAACAACAGACCCACAGTGCCAATATTATATGGTACACAGCAGGGCCAATAGACCCACAGTGCCAGTACTATAGGTGCACACAGTAGGGCCAACAGACCCACAGTGCCAGTACTGTAGGTGCACACAGTAGGGCCAACAGACCCACAGTGCCAGTACTATAGGTGCACATAGTAGAGCCAATAGACCCACCACTCTCCTAGCCACCAGTTTGGTAATTAAGCTTCTTTTCTTAACGGACCGATCCATTGGTTTCCGAATGTGGATCACGAAGTGAAGAACGAATCATGGTTCTCTGAAGCCTACGATCTACGGATCTAGATTGCAGAGTTATGATTTCTTAATTGACGCTCGAAAGAGTTATAATTCTTGCTTAAAACTCGAAAGGTTATGATTCTTAATTGAAGCGC
>CM065726.1:4003371-4028371 GCA_033310375.1 Conus canariensis
GTGTGTGTGTGTGTGTGTGTGTGTGTGTGTGTGTGTGTGTGTGTGTTGTGTGTGTGTGTGTGTGTGTGTGTGTGTGTGTGTGTGTGTGTGTGTGTGTGTGTGTGTGTGTGTGTGTGTGTATGTGTGTGTGTGTGTGTGTTAAACAGACAGACAGATCGATCAACCTGTGGACAGACAATAAGATAGACAGAGGGCGATATTTTGACAAGAGAGAGAGAGAGAGAGAGAGAGAGAGAGAGAGAGAGAGAGAGAGAGAGAGAGAGAGAGAGAGAGAGCACTGTTTATGCCTGTATGCGAAGGATTTTTAATGTTTATTGTTGGTGAGGACAAGTCTGTCTGTGAACCTGTCCTATTGACCAGCAGTCTAATCTGTCTGTCTGTCTGTCTGTCTCTTTCTCTGTCTGTCTGTCTGTCTGTCTGTCTGTCTGTCTTCTCTCTCTCTGTGTTCTTGAACTGTCCTTACTATTCCATATCTGTTTCATAGACCTTTTACTGTTTGTTGTAGGTGAGGACAAGTCTGTCTGTGAACCTGTATCACAGTGTGCATTTCGGCTGTGTCCAATAACGCAGTGGTCGGTTTAAAGTCATCTCTTGGCCACCTGTCTTTTTCCCACTAGGAATGTTAAATGGCTTGTCACTGAAAGCTTGCGTCAGTTTCCTTTTCCACTTCAAACCAGACTCTATCTGATAGTCTTCTCTCATTACATCGGATGGCTCCTCTACACGGTCGGCACGCACGCACGCACGCACGCGCGTGCGCGCGCGCACGCACGCACGCACCACACACACACACACACACACACACACACACACACACACACACACACACACACACACACACACACAAAGGCGGGCGCGCACGTTATCTCGGAATTGCCATCTCTCTCTCTCTCTCTCTCTCTCTCTCTCTCTCTCTCTCTCCTCTCTCTCTCTCTCTCTCTCTCTCTCTGTGAGTGTGTTGGGGTTAGTGTGTGTGTTGAGAGAGAGAGAGAGAGAGAGAGAGAGAGGAGAGAGAGAGAGAGAGAGAGAGAGAGAGAGCAAGTCCGACAGCAAGCTCGATAGACGTGTGTGTGAGTATCTGTGGGCGTGTGCGTGCGTGCGTGCGTGCGTGCGTGCGTGCGTGCATGCGTGCGTGCGTGCGTGCGTGCGTGTGTGTGTGTGTGTGTGTGTGAGTAGATGTCTGAGAGGAGGAGAGAGAGAGAGAGAGAGAGAGAGAGAGAGAGAGAAGAGAGAGAGAGAGAGAGAGAGAGAGAGGAGAGAGAGGGATCTGTGTGTCTACGTGCAATCATGCATGTGCATGGATGCGTGTCAACGTGAACAACGATTTACGTCTTCACCTCAAGCGAGAGATCTGAGTCAGGATAAAGTGAAGGTCGCGCAGAAACCATTCAAGGTGCCAGAACAACCCCGACCCTCTTCACATCCCCCCCCCCCCCGCCCTCCCCCCTCCCCCCCCCCCCCCCCCCCCAACACAGCGCAGCTTGCGTGGACAATTAGAAAGTGATTAAAATTTCATATTGCTCTGATGACTTAAAAGATCATTATAAAAAGAAAAAAAGTATGAAGAAGAAGAAGAAGAAGAAGAAGAAGAAGAAGAAGAAAGAGGAGGAGGAGGAGGAAAGAAAGAAGAGCAGAAGGAACACGGAGGGGGGGGGAGGGGAGGGCTGTCTTGGATTTTTAACCGTAGTTTATGTACTCACACATGCTTCTGATTGTTTATCATTTTCTTTATTCCCCCCCTCCCCCACCCCCCCCCCCCCCCCACCCCGATTTTTTTTCCCAATCATTCTCGTTCTTGCTCCTGATTTGTGCTCCTGCTTGTAAAAGACCAGAAACAACATGACGACTCGATATCGCGTCACCTGAGAGAGAGAGAGAGAGAGAGAGAGAGAGAGAGAGAGAGAGAGAGAGAGAGAGAGAGGGAGGAGGGAGAGGAAAAACGAGAGAGAGAGAGAGAGAAAGAGAAAGAGAGAGATACAGAGAGAGAGACAGACAGACAGAACGAGCGAGCGAGCGACACACACACACACACACACACACACACACACACACACACACACACACAACACACACACACACACACACACACACGTGACACTCGCTGGTGTCATTTTCTCACACTACGCGTGAGGATCTCTACAAGAAGAACATCCTCTTCTACCTCAGTGGGATAATACAAGGTAGAACATCCCTCTTCCTACCTCAGTGGGATAACTACATGGTAACAACATCCCTCTTCCTACCTCAGTGGGATAACTACATGGTAACAACATCCCTCTTCCTACCTCAGTGGGATAACTACATGGTAAGAACATCCCTCTTCCTACCTCAGTGGGATAACTACAAGGTAAGAACATCCCTCTTCCTACCTCAGTGGGATAACTACATGGTAACAACATCCCTCTTCCTACCTCAGTGGGATAACTACAATGGTAAAACATCCCTCTTCCTACCTCAGTGGGATAACTACATGGTAAGAACATCCCTCTTCCTACCTCAGTGGGATAACTAAAATGGTAACAACATCCCTCTTCCTACCTCAGTGGGATAACTACATGGTAACAACATCCCTCTTCCTACCTCAGTGGGATAACTACAGGTAAGAATATCCCTCTTCCTACCTCAGTGGGATAACTACATGGTAACAACATCCCTCTTCCTACCTCAGTGGGATAACTACATGGTAACAAAATCTCCATCTTCTCATATCCTCTTAGTGGGATAACTACAAGGTAAGAATATCCCTCTTCCTACCTCAGTGGGATAACTACATGGTAACAACATCCCTCTTCCTACCTCTGTGGGATAACTACAAGGTAAGAACATCCCTCTTCCTACCTCAGTGGGATAACTACAAGGTAAAACATCCCTCTTCCTACCTCAGTGGGATAACTACAAGGTAAGAACATCCCTCTTCCTACCTCAGTGGGATAACTACATGATAACAACATCCCTCTTCCTACCTCAGTGGGATAACTACAAGGTAACAACATCCCTCTTCCTACCTCAGTGGGGATCACTAGGTACAACATCCTTCTCTCAGTGGTCACTACAAGGTAACACATCCCTCTTCCTACCTCAGTGGGGATCACTACAAGGTAACAACATCCCTCTTCCTACCTCAGTGGGGATCACTACAAGGTAACAACATCCCTCTTCCTACCTCAGTGGGGATCACTACAAGGTAACAACATCCCTCTTCCTACCTCAGTGGGGATCACTACAAGGTAACAACATCCCTCTTCCTACCTCAGTGGGGATCACTACAAGGTAACAACATCCCTCTTCCTACCTCAGTGGGGATGACGATGACCTGGTGCTTGCTATGTACACAGACGGTGGGGGGGGGAGAAAAGGGGAGGAAGGAGGAGGAGGTGGATGGGGGGACATAGAGGGGACCTGTGGGAAGGGGTGGGAGGCGTGTGGGCAGGGAAGGGGTGGGATAGGGCTGGTGGGGCGAGGGAGCCGAGGGGAGGGGGAGAGGGCGGCAGGAGTAGAAAGCATGGCTGCAGCAGCACCCGAAGCATCGCTGCCTTTTATCAGGCGTGGATCTGAAGGCGAGCTGACAAGGTGGAGGGGGCAGCCGGGTAAATAACGATGCCAGATGTTCCCCCCAGTCCCAGGGGGGAAAAATGTCCCCTCGCCCTCCCTCCCTCCTGCCCTTTCCCACCGCTCTCTACAGCCTCCCTCTCTTCCTCCCCCTTCTCTCCCCCCCAAACTCACAACCCCCATACCCCCACGCCCCCTCCTCCGCCTTCCCCTCCTCCTTCCCTTATTCAAGGTGCTGGGGAACTGGGTGTCCCAGTTTTGGTCTGTCTCTCATTCTATGTCTCAATCTGTCTGTCTGTCTGTCTGTCTGAGGAGTATTGTGGTTTTGAAAGAATATCTCCCCCTTCTTTCTCTGCCTCGATCTAATTCCGTCTGTCTGCCTGCCTGCCTGCCGGTCTGTCTGTCTGTCTGTCTGTCTGACTGACTGACTGTGTCTGTCCCTCTCTCTCTTTCCCTGTAACAGAGAGAGAGAGAGACAGACAGACAGACAGAGAAAAAGAAGGACAGACACAGACAGACAGACAGATAGAGGCAGAGAAAGGCAAAGAAGGGAGGAAAGAGAGAGTCCCCCCCCCCCTCCACACCAAGACCATGAATTACTTGCACAATACATTTCATAACTTTTGTAATACGGGTCGTTGTCTTTGACCGTTGTTTAAAAAATCGTCTTCTTCTACAACCAGATTATAACAGCTTGTCACACCCTGGTCACTTCGACAGCTCTCAGCGGTGATTTGGGGCAAACAGCGGTGATTCAGGGCAAACAGCAGTGATTCAGGGCAAACAGCGGTGATTCGGGGCAAACAGCGGCGATTCGGGGCAAACAGCGGTGATTCGGGGCCAACAGCTGTGATTCAGGGCAAACAGCGGTGATTCGGGGCAAACAGCGGCGAATCGGGGCAAACAGCGGTGATTCCGGGCAAAGAGCGGTGATTCGGGACAAAGAGCGGTGATTCGGGGCAAACAGCGGCGATTCGGGGCAAAGAGCGGTGATTCGGGGCAAAGAGCGGTGATTCGGGGCAAAGAGCAGTGATTCGTGGCAGGTTCGGGGCAAACAGCGGTGATTCCGGGCAAAAAGAGGTGATTCGGGGCAAAGAGCGGTGATTCGGGGCAAAGAGCGGTGATTCGGGGCAAAGAGCGGTGATTCGGGGCAAAGAGCGGTGATTCGGGGTAAACAGCGGAACCTGGGTGACTGAAGGCGAAGGGCGAAAAGGAGAATGGCAAATAACGGTTACGTGGGTGGATACGGGGGGGGGGGGGGGGGGGGGGGGAGTGGAAAGGCGGGAGAGATCAGAGGGGATGGGGAAGCAGTGGTGGACGTCTGGAGTAGAGACCGAGTGGGGCAAACAACAGTGATTCCACGTGGGGGGAAGGCTTCAGCGAATTGACAGGGATTCGAGGCTAAAGGCGGGGAGGGGGAGGGGGAGGAGGAGGGAGGGAGGGAACGAGAAAGGAAGCCGAGTGAGGGATGCGGATGCTGTGGGAAAGAGGAAAGGGGAAAGGTGAGGGTCGAGGAGGGGGGGGGGGGGGGATGCAATCGACCGTGATTCCACGGGAGCAAATAGCCGGGATTAGGGGCAAACAGTGGAGTGCAGAGAAGGAGAAGCTGACGCTTGCATGACACGGTGCGTGTCTCTCTCATCCCCCGAGCTGTTCATTTCCTGCAAAACTTCTCGCCAAAGTCCTGCAGGTCGCTGCTGGTACTGCAAGAGTTGTTGGCACAGAGCACACGGCCCCGTCAGCAGACGACCTCGGGTGGTCTGGCACTGACTGACTTGTGATGGTGCTTGCGAGAGAGGAATAAACTGAGAATGCTGCTTCAGTGTGCTGCAATCACACAGTCATACACCGCCAGTGCGGTTCCTTTCCTGCAGACGACAACACAGAATAGCAAGCAAGACAAATCGTGGTGGTATGAATATGAAAGAAAGTCGCGCACGGTTGCTCGCTCGCTCGTTCGCTCGCGCCTACATACACAAACGAGCGCGCGCGCGCGCGCGCGCGCACACACACACACACACACACACACACACACACACACACACACACACACCCCACGACATCGACCACCACCACCACCACCATCACCGACACGCACGTAAGCATTTTCTGACAAGAGCGTTTTCCCCCTTAATTTCGTACAATCCTATCTCAACGCCTATCTGTGTTGCCACTCTACAATGTAAAGGTGTTTAGAAACGATCATCATTTCCCTGATATTCTTGGCAACTGCCTCTCGCATATCGTAACAGGACAGGTGAATATTTTTTTCCAAACTCCGAGCAATCCAACAAAATACACTCACGGGCTTCCGTGTCACCATAGCTGCGTTGTTAGTTCGTTACTTTCATGTTCATGCCTGGAATGAGTTAGAAAAAAAACTTGCTTCCTTCTAAACTCAGCCGCCCTGAAGGGACCAAATCAGCAGAGATTTATGTGCTGAAGATCAAGCACTTCCCGTCATCTCTTCCCCAATTCCCCCAACTTCATCACCGTTTTTTTTTTCGGGTCCATATCCTCTCAGATACGGTGTCTACCTCACCACCCCTTCCCCCTTCCCCTCGCCCCTCCCCTCCCCCTCCTCCCAACCTCCAAACCTAAAGAGATTTGTAAAGGACGTAGTTTTCTCTGTGAACGTGCGGACGACGGTGCCGGTGTTTGCTCATTACCAGTCATTTCCCCCTGTCATAAAACTTTCAACCCGGGGCCCCTCTTATCCACCGACTGCGATCCTTTCCCTTCACTTCAAAAGTTCATTTGCCTCCCCTTTCGCAGACGGTGCCAGAAAGGTCGTCCTCGTTTCATTGGTACCACCGCTACACCACCACCATCACCACCACCACCGCCGCCGCCACCACCACCACCACCACCACGAAAGATGGCGGCCATTGAACCGGAACAGGGAACTGTGATGGGGTGGTAGTAGGGGAAGTAGGGTGCAGAGGCGAGATGTGACCTCCTGCTGGGGTGTCGGGTGGGGTGAAGGTTAGCGAAGGATGGATGGGAGATGGTGAGAAGAGGGGTGGGGGTGGGAACGGGTGTGGGTGAGGGTGGAGATAGGGGTAGAGGTGGTGGGTGGGGGTGGGATGGTGCTAGGATCAGGGCACGTGGTACAGGCAAGAAAAGGGGCACTCGGTGAGTGGGATGAGAAAGGGTGGGGAGTGAAGGGGGGGGGGGGGGGAGAGAGTGGCGGAGCAGCTAGGGGAGGGAACATGCATGATATGTGAACAGCTGACAGAGAGAGAGAGAGAGAGAGAGAGAGGAGAGAGAGAGAGAGAGAGAGAGAGAGAGAGGACGGGTGGGGAACGAGAGGAAGAAGCGGTGACAAGAGGAGGGGAGAATGATGGGATGGGGTGAGGGCGCTTCTCTATAACTTATTCCCCTTTAATGACGTACAGCTGCGAAGCACATAACTGCGACAGCAAGAAATGGTTCCGAAAAAGAAGGTATGCTTGAGGTCTATCTGTCTAAATGTAAAAAAAAAGTATATATATATATATATATTGTGTGTGTGTGTGTGTGTGTGTGTGTGTGTGTGTGTGTGTGTGTGTGTGTGTGTGTGTGTGTGTGTGGTGTGTTACAAACGCACATAAAACGAAGATAAAAACAACACACTCATATAATTATTCCCAGCCAGGGGAGATAGGATGATACTGGAATAATTTATAAAGCAATTCTCCTGAGGGTTAAAAAAGACTAAAAGGAGACACAACATGATCCTGTCACCGCAGTAGCTGGTAATATTTCTGCTTTCACAGCCATGCCAGCCATCCGCAGACCCCAAACAGCCCCCCACCCCCACCCCCACCCCCATTCCACCCCCAACCAATTCCATCACAATGACGGGAATCTTAATAACATCCGCTCGTGGCTATGTGGGTCGTCACTGACTTCATCATTTGTCTGAACTGGATGCCCTGCTTATGCTCTCTCTCTCTCTCTCTCTATTCTATTTTTTTTATAAGAGAGAGAGAGAGAGATCTCACACATGCACGCTCTCTCTCTCTCTCTCTCTCTCTCTCTCTCTCTCTCTCTCTCTCTCTCTCTTCCATCATGTCAGCCTTCCATGACTAATATATTTCTTAGATACTAAATTATTTTGACGACCCTATACTTATGGCAAGAATGGGACTTAAAACACCAATATAATTTGTAAATAAAGAATTTTGTTCTCTCTCTCTCTCTCTCTCTCTCTTCTCTCCTCTCTCTCTCTCTCTCTCTCTCTCTCTCACTTCGAATCCTCAGAGTAAGACTAATTTTGAGTTGATGTCAAGACTGGAATTTCCATAGCAAGAGATCAAATGTTACAGGAATTTGGGCACCTCCTTTGCTTTAAAACCTGTTTACAACTGAATCTGGACAGGCATCTTAAACATGTGGCCACGAGATTCAGACTTGGCATTTCTGAAATCACAGAGCACCATCACCATCAGAGATTACATAGCTCAGCAGATTTAACATGCCAGCTTTGCAGAAAGGAGAGAGAAAAGCAAGCGCACTTCTTGTCGAACTGCCCTGTGCTGCAAAAGTGAGAGCTCAGTATGTTCCGTTGAAATTTTAGTATTTCCCTACTAGTAGCACTAGTACACATGAACCAATTGTCAGAAATCTACCTGTTGTTTGATTTCCAACGTTCAAGCTACGGTCCTCTCTCTCTCTCTCTCTCTCTCTCTTCTCTCTCTCTCTCTCCTCTCTCTCTCTCTTCTTTTGTTTGTTCTGAATATTTATTGGTTATATCAGTGAACAGTTCTTAGGTTAATACAACGATTGTTATTAACTTGCCCCCATTCAAATTAGGCAATGGCCTAACCATGTATCAGTCTTCTCTCTCTCTCTCTCTCTCTCTCTCTCGCTCTCTCTCTCTCTCTCCTCACACACACACGCCCGCACACCACAACACATAACACACACACACACACACACACACACACACACACACACACACACACACACACACACACACACACACGCACGCGCGCGCGCGCGCGCACACACACACACACACACACATACACAGTGGAGAGAGAGTGATCGCAAACAGAAGTTACTTTTTTCCCTCGGTCTTACTCACATCATGTCTTCCCTACTCTGCTAGTTAGTATCATCGCTAGTTACCAAAATGAACACCATACTAGCTTGAAAACTATAGGAGCATACTGGATTCAAATGGTCATAGTTACGGCTTTCAAACGATTTTCAACGACTTCCTGTTTCCTTCAAATGACATAAGGAATAGCAAACAACAGTTACAGATATCAGGGATACCGACAGTTGGCAATGGAATTCTTGGAACTGCAAAAAAAATGTACAAAAATTTCAAGGTTATTTAGTTCGGTATGATTTCATTGTATGGCACGTGCTGCCACTTGTAAAATATTCATGAAGATGTTTTGGCATGACTTTCTTTACATGACATGTTCTGGATAGGGATATTTTATTCGTAGGTTCATTTACTGCTTTTTATCTTCACATTGTGTTTTGTTTGGCAGAAACAAGATGCTGGAAATATGTCTTTATGGAGCTCGGTTGTGTGAATTCACCTTATTTTAATGTGCTTCAGTTGATCTCATTTCTGTCCTGTCTCCAAAAGATCTTCACGAAGAAATATTGCAGTTCGTATTTCCTCAATCAGCCATTTTGGTTGAGGCGTGTGATCCATTGTAGATGTTTTGTATGGAGCATGTTTATCATGAACAGTATTGAACGTTGGTAGCCAGTACTGTGGAGCGTCTTCTAGATTAGTACATTTGTAGACATTGGAAAATGGAAAGGGGGACAGAGAAGCAAGAAAATGACCCTCCTGAAATATTGCAAAATATCTGTAGGTCACATGTTCGTGACATGTGATATTCCATTTTTTGCCCATGTGACACATACTGGAAAATAATCACTGAATCCATTTAGGGGAACATGTTGAAATGACGTGTTGTGGGTCAGTATCACAAATATCTTCTTCTTCTCCTTCTTCTTCTTCTGCATACGCAGGCTGATACTCCTGCGGACACTCCCTGTATAGACAGGCAAGTATTAATCCCATCTGCCCAACAAAGGGAGTGGAGTTTTGTGTGCATGACCGTTTTTTATCCCGCCATTATGGCAGCCATACTCCAACTTCGGGGAAGGTGCATGCTATGTGTAACGTGTCGCCCATACCAACGGCCAAACTGGCCTCTTCCGAAAGTTGGTGATGGGATTTTACGTGTGTGCAAGATGTTATGCGTGCGTTCACACACGGAACCTCGGTTTGTAGTCTCATTCGAAGGACTGTATGGGAAATGGAGTCAGAACTAGGGTTAACTCCGAGGGAAAAATCCCTCTGTACCGAAACGGCCCGTCGGAGATTCGAACCCGCAACCCTTGGATTACGAGTCCGGCGCTCTCCCACCTGAGCTATTCCGGCCCCCACAAATATGTTCAATTAGTGTTCTGCTACATGAGGTGTACACGGGTAGAGGTGTTTACAATCTGAGACAAGTTGTATGAGGGAATCATATGTGTCCATGACTGATGAGGTACAGAGAGAGAGAGAGAGAGAGAGAGAGAGAGAGAGAGAGAGAGAGAGAGAGAGAGAGAGAGAGAGAGAGAGCTCAGTCTTAGGTCTGGCCCGGTTACGTGAATTCCAAACTTCACATTCAGGCAACTCCCAACAACATTCAATCAGGTTTCGGTAAGGTAGACGGGAATATGCTCTAACATCTCTTCCCTATTACCCAGGACTGGCTGAACAGATATCTGGGTACACTAGCAAACAAAATAACGTACAGTAACACGAGATGACAATAATAATAATAATGATAATAATAATAATAATAATGATAATAATTATAATGATGATGATGATGATGATGATGATGATGATGATGATGATGATGATGATGATGATAAAGACCTAAATTGGAATGAAAAAGAACTTAAAAAAAAACATCAAAGTAAAAGAACGATAAGGGCAGAACGTAAGTCAAGATGGCTTATTGAATACTTATTGGGTGAAGGGAAGTGGCTTATTGACATATTGGGTGAAGGGAAGGTGGCTTATTGACATATTGGGTGAAGGGAAGGTGGCTTATTGACATATTGGGTGGAACGTAAGGGAAGATGGTTTATTGACATATTGGGTGGATCGTAAGGGAAGGTGGTTTATTGACATATTGGGTGAAGGGAAGGTGGCTTATTGACATATTGGGTGAAGGGAAGGTGGCTTATTGACATATTGGGTGGATCGTAAGGGAAGATGGTTTATTGACATATTGGGTGAAGGGAAGGTGGCTTATTGACATAACTATTGGGTGGAACGTAAGGGAAGGTGGCTTATTGACATATTGGGTGGAACGTAAGGGAAGGTGGCTTACTGACATATTGGGTGGGTCGTAAGGGAAGGTGGCTTATTGACATATTGGGTGGATCGTAAGGGAAGGTGGCTTATTGACATATTAGGTGGAACGTAAGGGAAGGTGGCTTATTGACATATTGGGTGGGTCGTAAGGGAAGGTGGCTTATTGACATATTGGGTGGATCGTAAGGGAAGGTGGCTTATTGACATATTGGGTGAAGGGAAGGTGGCTTATTGACATATTGGGTGGAACGTAAGGGAAGGTGGCTTATTGACATATTGGGTGGAACGTAAGGGAAGGTGGCTTATTGACATATTGGGTGGGTCGTAAGGGAAGGTGGCTTATTGACATATTGTGTGGAAGTAAGGGAAGGTGGCTTATTGACATATTGGCCTCATCCACTATTATACGAGGAGAAAAAACTGAACACACACCCACACCTTCCACCCCCTCACCTCCACCACACACACACACACATATACAAACACAGCCCCACGTGCACGCACATATACATACACACGCGCGCGCGCACGCACGCACGCATGCACACACACGCACACGCTCAAACACACACACACACACACACACACACACCACGCACGCACGCACGCACGCACGCACACACACACACACACACACACACACACACACACACACACACACACACACACACACACAACTCATTTAAACAGATTTTCTAAAAACACACCACAATTGCTTTAAAAGTTTTCTTCCGTATTAACTTATATCAGGTGAAAAATATGTATCTCTTTCAGGAACTCAGAACGTACATTAGGTAGAACATTTTTGAGCAGAGTTTCCATTGAGTCTGCTGTCCAGTATTCTATGTCTGACTTCATGTAAGTCCTCTATAAAACATTGTGTAGCTTCTTCACCTATTAAAAGATATCAACTGGTGTCAAATGCTCGGGTTAAAATTTATAGTAATCCTATTGCACAGATCCTCCTGAATCCGCCGTTCATCTGGATCCGCATTAGCGTTCAGCACCAAGATGTAATGAATTCGTTCAAGGGTCATGTTTCATGTTCCCACCAAGTTTTGTCAAAATGGGTTCAAAAGCTCTAACGCACGAGCAAACGAACGGACGCAGGAGAACAACGTAAGGAACGTCGTTGACGAAGGTACCAAGGGTATGTATGATGTACGAGTCACTTCAGGACTGTAGGGAACGTCGTTGACAAGGTACTAAGGGTGTGTATGTTGTACGAGTCACTTCAGACTGTAGGAACGTCGTTGACGAAGGTACTAAGGGTGTGTATGTTGTACGAGTCACTTCAGGACTGTAAGGAAGCGTTCAGACCACAGTTGAAGAGAAAAGCGTTTTAAGATGTCTGCGGTTCCAAGGGGCATAACAACAGCAGGCAGTCCCAGTGTGGGGTCTGGACAAAATGCGGGGATGATGGCCGTTAGGTCCGCTGAACGACCCACAAGGGGACGATCCCCCCACAGCACCCTACCCCACCCCACTTCACTCCTCCTCCTCCCTCCGCCACCATACTCCCACCCCTCCCCTCTCCTCCGTCATTACCCCTCCCTCCCTCTCCCCCTCCCCTTCCTGCGAGTGAATGGCCCAGAACCATCTTTTCTCACCTCCCGGCCTCCACCCAACCCTCGCTGTCACCTCCACGCCCCCACTCCCACCCCCTCCCCCCTCCCATTACCATCATCACCCCCACCGCCACCCTTTCAGCCTCAACTTACCCCCCCCCTCCCCCGCCTTCCTCCCCCAGTCCGTTCATCACTTGTCTCTGGCACCGAGGGTCCAATAAACGGGGAGAGGAGAAGGTGGAGGGGGGGGGGGGAGGGTTGGAGGAGGGGGGGGGGGGGTAGAGGGAAGGCCTTGCCTCTGCAGAGCCGGGACTATAGACGGATGTGCGCGTAATATAAAGGCCAGAGAACAACAGCACGACGAACCAAGGGACAGGCTTGATGATGACACCACCACGCTCCCTGCCCGCTGCGCTTCACTGGAGCGAGAAAAAGGCTCGCGCAGGGAAAAGCAGGGCGGAGGGAGGACGGAAGGAAGATGAAGGGTGGGGATGGGGGTCGGTGGAGGGGCGGGTGGAGGGCTGACCGGTGCCTGCTAAGTGGAAAGACACACTCCCGTCAATTTGATGAGCGTGGAAGCCACATCAGTGCCAGACAGTCGACCAGGGCCTAATGCAAAAGCTGGGGAGATAATGGGAGCAGGGAAGCTTAGAGCTTCACTCGGAAACGGGCTTTTAAATTATATGATGGGGGCGCGATTGCCCGGGTGGTAGATATTCCTTTTTATCTTTCACCGTCCCCGTCCTGTCTGTCGGTCTGTCGGTCCGTCCGTCCGTCCGTCCGTTCCGCAGCTTGCGGAAAGAGGCCTGCTAATGTTCCGTTTTACGTGCGAAGGCGATACGGATAACGTGGTATTAATAATGGTTTGCTTTATGAAGAGAGAGAGAGAGAGAGAGGAGAGAGAGAGAGAGAGAGAGAGGGGGGGGGGGGGAGAGAGAGAGAGAGAGAAGAGAGAGAGAGAGGACCGGAAACACAGCTTGAAAATGGGAGGAGATGGAGGAGGCGGGGGGTAACAATAAGGACGGCATCATCATCATTATCGACAAGTGCGACAATCGCGCATGCGCGAACACACACACTCATACACACACACACACACACACACACACACACACACACACACACACACACACACACACAGAGTTATACGCGCGCGCGCGCGCGCGCACATACTTACACACACACTCTCTCTCTCTCTCTCTCTCTCTCTCTCTCGCTCGCTCGCTCGCTCGCTCGCACGCAATCATTCAGCACAGAGCTCTATAATGCTTACTGCACAATAGCGTAAAAGCTCCTTATCGGGAATCTAGATATCCAGGTCATTATTGAAAGCTAAAAAAGTAATATGTAATCCTGTCAATCTTAACCTATAGAGGCACAATAGGCACATGGGACAACGGATATTCCGTCACGGATGAACACATTTTTGGATTCAAATGTACACAGAAACATGGTATATGACAAAGATGCCATTTTAAAATGACTTGAACTATTTCACGTCACGTGTTACGTCACATCGGCTGGAAGTTGACGACAAACGATGCTGCGTCAAAATGACGTGAACCAATCGCATCACCGGTAACATCATGTTGGTAGAAACTTCACGACATATGACGCTATTTTTAAATGGTGTTAACCATTTTACGTTACTGTGACGTCATATCCGGAAAAACTTTTCGACCAATGATGTTAGTTTAAAACGACATGAACCGTTTTACAGCAGTCGTATCTGTAGAATCTGTGTAATACGTTTTCTTCGTGAAACAGGTTAGGCCTATACCCAAAATACAGATCTAGTGAAGACAATGACTCGACGTCTGATGTACCCCCAAATTTAGTGGGTTCGATCTTGGACTGCATTGCATGTTCTTTTTCATGTCAGTGCACAAGGCACAGAATACATCGGATTTCTTCCACAGCCAATGCTTGGCTTGTCAAGCCGCAGGCCCTGTACCGCAATCCGGTGGGAGTAGTAGATGTCAAGTCGTCTTAGGGCAACCCACCAGAAGAGACACTGCACTGCTACCGAGTTACTTGGTGGTGTTTCATTGGTGCTTTTTTCTGATCCAACATACGCAGGACACCACCCACTAAATCCTCTGTTGGTCATAATTGCTTAAAATAATGATAACAATGAATACTTACATAGCGCCTATTCTCGGCTAGAGACCAAGCTCTAAGCGCTTTACAATCCACGCTCGTTTACACAACGGGCTATCTACCCGGGTAGTGCCGACTGAAGAGCTGCCAGCTGGCGCTTCATTTAGTCGTTTCCCGTGTCATCCAGTCAGTATCGTTCAATATCGTTCACTCAGTTTCTTTACTTCCTTTATTCTTTCCATTTCTCACGCGGGGTGCATGCTGTGTGTAACGTGTCATCCATACCAACGGCCAAACTGGCCTTCTCTTCCGAAAGTTGGTGATGGGATTTTACGTGTGTGCAAGATGTTATGCGTGCGTTCACACACGGAACCTCGGTTTATAGTGTCATTCGAAGGACTGTATGGGAAATGGAGTCAGAACTAGGGTTAACTCCGAGAGAAACCTCCCCCTGTACCGAAACGGCCCGTCGGAGCTTCGAACCCGCAACCCTAGGATCACGAGTCCGGCGCTCTACCAACTGAGCTATTCCGGCCCCGGAAGACGCTACAATGTCCGTCCAATGACAGTCTCCATGAAGTCGAAGATACCGGTGACCTCCACGCGAACTCATCAAGGGCCTAGAGATGGAGAGAAATTCGGAACCGAGGTCATCATGATAGCAGGGTATGAAGGGCTACAGTATCTGAGATTTGTTTTCAATGCTGATTGAATCAGGATGAGGATGATAAAGATGATGTTATGGAGTTCCACTCTGCTCTTAGACAGGGCTGTACTTTTCACTTACTTTACAGCGGCGTCGACCAAAAACACTAATTACAGACACCTACAGTGTTGATCAGGAAATTTGATCGACAGTCTCAGACATGCATCCATGAAGTGGATGAAACTCGACTGTGTGGTCCCAGTCTTCCCAGCTGAGCCCATGAGAAACTCAGCTCGGGACAGCAACCGGTCGGGGCCGAGAAATCCCACAAACAAATGGTTCTGATGGGAATCTAACCCACGACCCCCCGGCCCGGAATCCGTGACACTAACCACTGGGCCACTGCGGTTGGTTCTTTTAAGCTTGTTTAGAGTGCGTTCGGTTATTTTGCTAAAAGAGAATGTGAAAAAAAACACAAAAAACAAACAGACACCAATTAAAACGTTTATTCTTAGGGAGATAAACGTATGGTTATCATCATTCACCATTCAAAAACGGTCGTTTCAAATGATCAAATCCGAAAACAGTAATCATAAGAAAATTATATTGGCATGACTGTTGACTAACTCTGTTTTAAAATCATGGAATTCGCCATGCAGTTGGAGGAGGGGAGGGAAGGGAGAAGGGGTACTCGGCGGAACCTGTTTCCTCTTATAAATGAAATATCTAAAGATGGAAGAAAGGTAAGGAAAAGATGCACTAAGCTGAATTCAAGTCTTATGATTTCTTTGAAGTGTATGCTGACTATTGTGAGCATTGTCTGCTTGAACGGATTCCTCGGTGGAGCGGTGCCTGATTATGGAAATCTGAATCAATCAAAAACTATATATATATATATATATATATATATATATATATATATATATAGTTTTTGATTGATTCCGATTTCCATATGGAATTTATTACTTTATTGTAATTTAGTCCCTTGCAGATTCATTCCAAGAACTGGCCCTCAGCACTTGTGTCTAAGAGGTTAGCTTTCTATATTTTCTACTTTTCACAAGAAAATGTAGCTTGTTTTGCTCTTTCATGATTTTCTTTTGCTTCTTATGTAGCACCTTTGGTTGGTTTTTTGAAAACTCAACAAACATACTACGGTATTGCACACCAGCCTTTTTCTGGGATAGCATTCTTCTTAAAACCGAAAAGGCAGAGGAGTTGAGTTACAACTTTCCGCGGTCATTGAGTAGAAACAATCAAGTTTCGAAATACCGGTAACCGAGCAGGAGTTATATGTTAGTGAGTTTCCTCCACATTGGAGATTGTTTCTCCCTTGGGGACTATAAACTTGCCGAAGGCTCATTCTGAGAAGCATTTGTTATTTCTATTCACCCGCTCAAGCACATACTGTTAGTTAGGCAGAATTATCTACCACTGCAGATATGAATGCTTATCTCCCCCTATTTCTTCAATCTAAGACATAAGAGCAAGCTTTGTTTATCATTCGATACTTCTTGCAGTCACTGCAACACCAAGCTGCTCTGTAAGTTGCTGGAACGGTGCTTGGTTACTTATCTTTGGAATTCATTAGTTTATTTTAGTTTTTGATTGATTCAGGTATATAGATATACATAATTTTTAAGCGTTCTGAGATATGCAAGTCTGTTGTAACCGCGAGAGGTCGCAAAGAAACGCCCCAACTCATCAAATTTACGAGAATCCTTGAATCTAAGAAAAATCAAGTCTGGTTATGTCTGCGATAGCAAATATATGCGAGATATCGGATGTGTCGGGTATCCACTAAATATACAGCTTTTCAAGTCTCTGCTTCCTGTTCTTCATAACCTTTGTGACAGTTGTAAACTGGTCCTAAACATGAAATGGACGACGGTCTGTCCCCCAGCCTCCCCCGATCCACACAGTTTCTCTCGAAGAATGGTGGGCGTAGGTCATGTCTCCTCTCTCAACTTCTGGCGGGCACCGCAGTCTTAGAGGAAGTGCTTTATGATCTGAGCGGCTTCTTCACAGCTGGTTGTGGTGTAAGGGGTTGATCAGGCGGTTGTGCGCCTGTCCTGAGAGAGGTAAATGATAGCCTGTTCAGCTGATGGGATAGCTATCATGTGCCTCCGGTGGTGTGGACAGATATTTACTGATGGTCTTCATCTCTGTAAGACTGATACTGTTTTTTTTTCTTCTATTATTTAATTCAATTTTGTTTTGTTTTGTGTTTTCTCCGTTTATCCTCTACGCCCAGTTTCGCAATTTTCTGCCATTTCGTTTCTTTGTATAACGCAACGGAAGGGGACCCACTGCAGTGTAGTTTCCATCTGCGTGTAAGGAATAGGACAGCAGGCCACTGACAGAACATCACGAGCTAAAAATCCAGGCGTTGAAGAATACGTGCTACAGGAGGAATCACAGGTGTGTTTTTATTTCATACCAGCTGATTTTTCCCCTCCTCCTCCCTCCTCCTTTCCCCTGTTCCCCCAACATTTTTTTATGCGCGAATTGATGTTATTTCAATGTATATATTCTAGTCCTGGGATTTGTTTTCTACGATCAAGAAAATGGTCAAATTTGTTAATTAAGAAAGTGGTCAAATTTGTTAATTAAGAAAGTGGTCAAATTTGTTAATGAAGTGAAGTAATCAACCTTATCCTGTCACTGCTGAAAACTCCAGATGACTGATTCAGCATCTCATGACGTGTTCGTTTTGCTCACTTAGGCTGCAGTGACAAGTGGTCTGTTTTGAATTCCGCCGTATTTCATTGAGATTAGAGAAGTGAGGGTGGTAGGAGACAAGAGTAGCGGAGGGATGGGGGCAGAAGCTTAATCTCGATCTTGATCCCCCAACTCACGAATATGTGAAGTGAAAAGCAAGTCAGATAGCATGAGCTATGCGGCCATGTCGGTCGTGACTGATTAATGAATGAACAGATGAATGTATGACCGACACTCGGCCGAAAGATTCTCCACATCTGATGTGGTCGCAGCGCCAAGACAAAGGATGAAGGCATAGAACAAAGAACTGAATGAGGAGAGTGTGTGTGTGTGTGTGTGTGTGTGTGTGTGTGTGTGTGTGTGTGTGTGTGTGTGAAGGGGTAGGAAAGGGGGAAGGGGAGAAGGGGAGAAAGCGGAATGGACAAAGGAGACCTCAATAGTAACATATTCCCTCCACATAACAGCCGCAGTCACAACATTCAGCCACACACATCACAGCACACCGGCATTCCCTCCCATACCCCTAAAATCAGTAAAACAGTTGATGGATTTTTTTTTAATCATGCTGGACGAGCGACGTTAATCAAGCGAATAATATAACGTGCTGAACACCTATATCATTCTCCAGTCAGTCGTGACCACCTGCAGGATGTGAGTGCCTCTTGAAACAACGATGATGACCGTTTCTTGACAGACCACGATGCACACGACTTATTAAGACGAAGGATGGCGTGAGACGTCCATCAGATGGGTAATGAAAATGACGTGACAACCATGCAGCCAATCAGAGCGTGACGCTTCCCAGTTTTCAGTCCCTCGTAGCGGACGAGGGAGGACCAGTTGAATACAGCGCGCTGTTGAATCAGTAATTATGCTGCTGAATGCATGACGGACCTCGCAATGCATCGACTATAGACAGTCACCGATGGAAGAAAAAAATAGGAGAGAGAGAGAGAGAGAGAGAGAGAGAGAGAGAGAGAGAGAGAGAGAGGGGACTCAAGACTCAAGACTCAAAAACTTTATTACTCAAGGATAGAGATTTTAGGCAGTGCCTATTCTTCCAATCTGTCCTTGCTATTCTACAACATTCAACTAAACAGACTGCACATATTAATAATGACAGAAACAATAAAGAATATAGCAACATTATAATATTAACAATAACAATAGTAATAAGAATAATAATTATAGAATTTAAAAAAAAAATTACAAAATTACACAACACAATCAGACACGTACGCACGCGCGCTCACATGCATGCACACGCCCACACATACACGCACGCACGCGCACACCCACATCCACCCCCACCCCCCCTCCCCACACACACACACACACGACGTTAATCAAGCGAATAATATAACGTGCTGAGAGAGAGAGAGAGAGAGAGAGAGAGAGAGAGAGAGAGAGAGAGAGAGAGAGAAGAGAATACGGCTTGCAGATCGAAACAGCACACACACACACACACACACACACACACACACACACACACACACACACACACACACACACACTCACACACACACACACGCGCGCGCGCGCGCGCATTCTGCACACAGGTCTTCATTTTTATCATTTCACTGATGCGAAAGACTAACATTTAGACCGCCTCCTAAAAGGCAGGGGGGGGGGGGGGGGGGGGGGGGGAGAAAAAAAATTTGCTGTGCAAGACTGCTTTTTTTTCTCCCTCAGCTAGAACTCTGAGATGCACCATTGTTGAGATTCTTGCGTATCAGACTGGGTTTTTTTTTTCTCTCCAACCTCATTTTTCTACATTAAAAGAAATTCTTTAAACAATACTTTTTTTTCCTTTTTTGTTTTTCTTTTTTTTTCTTTTCTCTTTTAAAGTGGGGCCTCCATCCTCCTCTTTTTTCCACCTTTTTTTTTTCTCCAAGTTACCACAGCTCTAGCGCACCTAGCAAGTCTGTATATTCTCTATGAGACTGTTGTTAATCCCACCCCATTAAGGTAGCCACACACCGTATTCGGGGATGATGTCTAAACACGACGCCAGTCTATATGTGTTTTGTTTTTGCATCACCCATCTCAGCAGCACACCATGGCCTACTGTTTTCCGAAAAGCACAAACGGGATTTTCCATGCATGCAACATTTTCCCTGTATGTGCCCAGCACGGGATCTCAGTATAAAGTCTTATGCGGAGGGTCAGGAAGGGATTGCAGGCTGCACAGATTCTAACTCCGAAGAGAAATTCCCGCCCAACCTGTTTGTCTTGAGTGGTAATCAAACCGCGGATCCTGGAAGAGGAGTCTGACATCCTACCCACTTGGCCACACAGGTCTCTGAGCAAGACTGGAATCCAGCATGTGTTATTTGTTCCACTTCTCGGTGGCTGTGTTATCCACTGAGTCATCATGAAATCCCAGCCATGTAAAAACAAAACAAACAGTTGTGTTAACAGAAGAAATTAAACAAAAAATAGTAAAGTAATATCCTGGATGGATGCAGCCCAGAGGAAAAATGTCATTATGAGCCTTTGAGGATTTCAAATCGACCTAATCCCCGCCGTAGACCTCCCACTGTTCACGTACAATTCTAGACGGGCCAAGCCAAATGTCGCCTGATTGATCGATTAGTATCAGCGAGGTCTCTGCCACGGAAACACAAACAGCCCTCTCTGAGCCGTAATATCACGGATGAAACCGAGCCACAATAATGGATGGGTTAGGGAAGAAGGTGGGGGAAAATCGACAAGCCTTACATCAGGCGGATTCCAATGTCCGGAATCTCAGTCAGCTGAATAATAACAAGGGAACAGTTCGGTTGTCACAGGGATTGAATTGAACGAAAGTGTGGACAGACAGGTTAAACAGCAGGGGGGCTGGAGAGAGGGACGAGATGATCGATGCTGAAGCCTTGGCAGCGGGGAAAGTCTGTTTTAAGTGGAATCGGAGCCTTCAAGAGAAGCCCCGGTGGGTGAATTGACATAAACGGAACTGCCGATGAACTGAGCCTCGCAAGGCTGCCAGCCTGTCGTCTCCGGCATCAAGCTGTGTTGTCTTCTGATGCCGCTCTCCGGTGCACACACACACACACACACACACACACACACACACACACACACACACACACACACACACACAGACTCCTCCACCCTCCCTTTCCTTTTCTCCCCCCCCCCAATCCTTTGATAGCTCCATCACACACACCCCCCCCCCCCCCAGCCCCTACTCGCTCGCCTCTCTCCCACGTTGATCAGTTCGCTCCGACCCTCACCTTGAACCTGCCCTCCCCCCGTCGCTTGGACCTCCACATCGATCTCTCGCTGTGTGATTGGCTGACTAGGGACGGTTGGTCGGAAGCGTTCATCATCGCCTCATTTTCGCGTGGACGCACGCGCCTTTTCCGCCAGCTCCAGATGGGGACAGGGGAAGCTGGGAAAGGAAAGGGGATGGAGTTACAGGGGCAGAAGGAGGATTGGAGGGAGGGGAGGGGAGGAGGGGGAGCCCAGCGAGTGTGATGACAGCTGCAGTTGCTGAGCTCGTCAACAGGAAGGTGTTAGAAGCGATGAAGTGTGAATGGTCCAGGGGCGTCACTTTGAGGGCTAGCTAGCAGTCTGATTGCATGACTCCTTGTTGGAAAGGAGGCAGTGCCCTCATGCGGAAAATAAACCTGTGGGTGTGTAAGATGTCCGTCCGTTCCATCCTCTCCACGTTTAGCGCAGCTTAGACTTACAAGGTTTTTTTTTCGCCAATGTACACTCTGTTTCTTCATCCAGCACGGTGAACACAAGACAACAGAACTGACAAGGAAACCTCCTAAGCCGCTCACGCTGTCACTTTTGACGGGCCTAGAGAAACTAGCCTAATCAGCTCATGGTAGGATGGAAGAGACAAACTGGAAATGTCATCGGTATTAGCTCACTTCTTTTGTCTAGAGCGAGACTTAACAATGTGCAATCGATAGCCTACTTCAGAACCAGAAATGTGCGCACGCGCACGCACACAGAGAGAAAAGAGAGAGAGAGAGAGAGAGAGAGAGAGAGAGAGAGAGAGAGAGAGAGACAGACAGACAGACAGACAGACAGACAGACAGACAGAGAGTCAAAAGCTACCCCGAGCTCCCGTTTGGCAGAAGGAATGGGAGAAGAGCGTTTATTACACCTGCCAAGACACTGTTTTCACTCGTGTCGATTGGTTTGTCTATTTGTGTGTCTGTCTGTCTTCAAATTATGCAAAACTACAGAACTGAGTTGAAAGAAACTTGGTGAAGGGATAGAAAGTGGCCCAAGGGGGATTCCATTACATGTTGGTACAGGTACGGATCAAAACAGGGTGCGAGAAACCTTTTTTCGCTTTTTTCTTATATTGCGAAATCCGACTTCTTTTTTTCTTTTTTTGGCATGTTCCGGAAAACCAGAGTCATGGTAGGATGACGCCTGGCTGTCCATTGCAAATAGAGTTACATGTTCTCAGTCTATGCATCAAACAAACACATGTAGAGAATCACATGTTTCATTTGAAGCGCCTGTCAGAATAACGATCGGGATGTGCCCTGTCTGCATTCCAGGCGATCCGCACATGTTTCATTGTATTCTTTATCTTCCCTATACCCCAAAAGAAGTATTGGGATCAAAATGTGAATCTGAATCAGCCGCATCATTTACACCTAAGTTATAGCACGATCTCGATTGAAAAGATCTGGCTCATCAAAGTAATATACGTACGCACTAAAAAGATTTTTGTGTGGGTCGACATTACAGCGGGGATCCAGTGGCCAGACGATTGTTGTGTGGGTCTACATTACAGCCAGGATCCAGTGGTCAAAGGATTGTTGTGTGGGTCTACATTACAGCCGGGATCCAGTGGCCAAATGATTATTGTGTGGGTCTACATTACAGCCAGGATCCAGTGGCTAAAGGATTGTTGTGTGGGTCTACATTACAGCTGGGATCCAGTGGCCAAAGGATTGTTGTGTGGGCCTACATTACAACGGGGATCCAGTGACCAAAGGATTGTTGTGTGGGTCTACATTACTGCTGGGATCCAGTGGCCAAACGAATATTGTGTGGGGTCTACATTACAACCGGGATCCAGTGACCAAAGGAGTGTTGTGCGGGTCTACATTACAGCCGGGATCCAGTGGCCAAAGGATTGTTGTGTGGGTCTACATTACAACCGGGATCCAGTGGCCAAAGGATTGTTGTGTGGGTCTACATTACAACCGGGATCCAGTGGCCAAAGGATTGTTGTGTGGGTCTACATTACAGCCGGGATCCAGTGGCCAAAGGATTGTTGTGTGGGTCTACATTACAACCGGGATCCAGTGGCCAAATGATTATTGTGTGGGTCTACATTACAGCCAGGATCCAGTGGCCAAAGGATTGTTGTGTGGGTCTACATTACAGCTGGGATCCAGTGGCCAAACGAATATTGTGTGGGGTCTACATTACAACGGGGATCCAGTGACCAAAGGATTGTTGTGTCGGTCTACATTACAGCCGGGATCCAGTGATCAAAGAATTGTTGTGTGGGTCTACATTACAACGGGGATCCAGTGGCCAAAGGATTGTTGTGTGGGTCTACATTACAGCCGGGATCCAGTGGCCAAACGAATATTGTGTGGGGTCTACATTACAACCGGGATCCAGTGATCAAAGGATTGTTGTGTGGGTGTACATTACAACGGGGATCCAGTGGCCAAAGGATTGTTGTGTGGGTCTACATTACTGCTGAGATCCAGTGGCCAAAGATTGTTGTGTGGGTCTACATTACAGCCGGGATCCAGTGATCAAAGGATTGTTGTGTCGGTCTACATTACAGCCAGGATCCAGTGGCCAAAGGATTGTTGTGTGGGTCTACATTACAGCCGGGATCCAGTGACCAAAGGATTGTTGTGTGGGTCTACATTACAGCCGGGATTCAGTGACCAAAGGATTGTTGTGTGGGTCTACATTACAGCTGGGATACAGTGGCCAAAGGATTGTTGTGTGGGTCTACATTACAACGGGGATCCAGTGGCCAAAGGATTGTTCAAAGTTGGCAGAGGTCTGTGGTTGTCCCAGTGCCCTACCAGTTACCTCTGCCAAGGAAGTTCTGTTTTCATCAGCGTCACTTGCTTTGTTTGTTTGTCTGTCTGTTCACAACATTACACACACACACACACACACACACACACACACACACACACACACACACACACACTCACACACACACACACACACACACACACACACACTGCTGAACAGATTTTGATGGAACGTGCAGAAAAGATCGATTGACCCAAGTTCCCAAAGACGACACCGCTAAAGTTTGGTGTGGACCCGTGGCAAGGATACTGATTACAGGGCGGATCCAGGACTATTCATCAACAATACGCAAAAGCCACTGAACGGTTTTAACGATACTCGATGAAAAGATGGATTGCTGCCCAGTGACGTGCACGTTACACATTGATGCGGATTCGTGGTGCAGATCGGAACCAAAGCCTGGATCCAGGATCTCTTGGACCATGGTGGAGGTCCGTGCTCCTGAGTAAGCTTACTATTCTAATGTTACACACACACACACACACCAAGAAGTATGAACAAAACCTGAAACCCTTCTTTGTCGTAACATTTGAGTTTGTGGCCTTCGGACGATCCGTATCTGTCCGCGCCTTAAGAAACAGGTGATTCCTCATTCCCCTCGCCTGGTACCCCTCCCCCCCCCCCCTCCTCCTATAAGTAGCTACCAATGGGTCTGGAATTTCCGAGTTTTACACTGTACAGATGTATGTATACCTGGCCTGTTTCAAACGATGCCCTGCAGATCAAGGTAGAAATGTAGCCATGGTTGTGTGGAGTTCAAGGGAGTGCACAGCACGCGTAGTTGTGATTTTTAACAATGCCCGGATACGTATAGAACTATTTTATTGACGCCCATCGTAAGTCTCGCAAGGCAAACCCGGATTCTTATATGGCGTTTTGTTTTCATTGAAAGCAATTTTGATTTGATCCTATTGTACGCAAGTATGTATGTATGCACGCATGTCTCTCTCTCTCTCTCTCTCTCTCTATATATATAATATGAACATACAAACAAAGAACCAACCAATAACCACATTGATGTTTTCCCAATATGTC
>CM065726.1:4038371-4060871 GCA_033310375.1 Conus canariensis
CCGGACGTCCGAATCGAAAGTAACGAGGCAGCATGTGAACCGATGGATGAAGATGGATGTCCACACCAACTTGTTCGGCAAGCACAGCAGTTTTCATGTCGGTGCACCCAGATAAAAGTTATACCGAACGAAGGAGAACAGAGAAGTGGGTGTATAGTCCAGTTTTCACCAGACGAAATTGTGGCGATTCAGCTTTCTGTTCAGGATTTGGACAGAGGTGAGTCTAATTTTATTTTGATCTACAGACCTGTTCAAGTCAAGTGTGTGTAGACCTGTGAGTGAGTGAGTGTGTGTGTGTGTGTGTGTGTGTGTGTGTGTGTGTGTGTGTGTGTGTGTGATAGGCAACACCAGTGTTATCAGCCTGCAAGTATGTGTGTTGATGTGTTTAAAAATTTGTGAACAAAACACATGCATGTATGCATGTGTGAACAGTAAGTAACCTACATGCATGCTTGATAAGTTGTATTTTGTGTGTATAATTTTTATGACAGTTGTCATGATCCTTTTGATTTTTTTTTTTTTACTAATAACTTATGACAGGGTTGACTTAAAATTGTAAGGCATACATGTGCATAGTAGTCAAATGTCAGTGAAATGTCCATAAGGTTGTTGCATGTCCATAATCACTTTTATTCGGGATGGGGTACTGTGTCATGAATAATGTTGACCTTTCAACAAATTTCTATTTACGAACACATGAAAGTGAAGATGTGTTAACCATGATACTAATAAGTTCCTCTTTTTTTTCTTCTTTTCTTTTTCCCAGATGCAAAAGACATGCTGCTCCTGGGAGTCATCAGTGCGTGCATCAGGATGGCACAAACAACTGAATGCAGCAAGAGAAAACAACAGGCAGAAAGGCAGAAGCCTCGCTCTACATACTTCTACATGGGCAGGCAGCTTTGTACCACTGCCTTGAGAAAACGTTTATGGAAAGCATTGCAGATTCAAAATTAAGTAATCATCAAAATTAAAGAAAACATGAATACACAGAAATATTTAGTAACCCAATTTAGTAACCACCTACACAATTAATGTTCTGTTCTTTTTTGTTTGTTTGTTTTTTTGTTTTTTCATGCTTTTCTGTCTTTGCAAAATGCAGCTGACATTTGTACCACATAAACTGATAATTTTCAAAACAATGAAGTTGGTTTGAACAGGAAAGAAGTTTCTGACTGTATCCTATGAACCTCTTTCTCATTCTCTTTCATAGTTTTATTTAAATAATGTCGGTTATATCTTCAATTATATATCACTTAACATTGTTGTGGTTAATTTTATTTTCATTTCTCAGACAGAATCAACAAGCCTAAGTTTTTGTCATGATCAGACTAAAATAAGGATTGACAATTAGCTTTGTATACATGTAGTTGCCTTGCCAATAAATACTGTTTGAATCATCCTCAAGTCAAAATCCAACAAATTTTGATCCCAGCAACAGGTTTGAATCCATTTGTTTTGTTGCATCTGTGACACTAACAATGATTTGGGGGGTGGGGTGGGCTGTTGTACAGTATCAGCAAGGACAAGCTGCAAAACCTCCATAGCCATTACAAGGAGAATGGTCTTGCGCCGAGGAAACTTAAGTCTGGAGGAAGAAAATCCAACACTGCTTCCTTGACCCTTGCTGACACCGATCATGTGAAGAGCTTCGTTCTGCACTACGCCGAGGACCATGCTGTCAGCCTGCCTGGAAGGGTACCTGGCTTTAAGCGAGATGACATAAAGCTGCTACCTTCCAGCCACCCTATTTCTTCACTCTAAGACATAAGAGCAAGTTTTGCTTTATAATTGAATATTTCTTGCAGTCTTTGCAACATCAAGCTGCTCTGTAAGTTGCTGGAATGGTGCTCGGTTACTTATCCTTGGAATTTATTAGTCAATTATATATATATATATATATATATATATTTTTTTTTTACTTGTATGTGATTACAAGGCTGTTGCATATTTTCAGGATTCAGAAAAGTTGCTGCCTCAACATTTAGGACACTGGCTGCAGCTGTGCCCCTATGTGGTTGTAGCTCGCCCAATGACTGATTTGTGCTGGAAATGCAACAAAAAAAAAAAAAAAAAAAAAAAAAAAAAAAAAAAAAACACAACACACACACACACACACACGCAGATCTTCCGCAGTGCCAACTTGACTTTTGAAGAGAAGAGCAAGCTGGTTCAAGAGCAACAAGCACATCTAAGTCAAGTGGAGGCTGAGCGGCAATTTTATAAGATGCTTGTCGAAGAAAGCAAGACGGTTGCAGCTCAGTTTGGCATCACAAGGCTGCACCGAAGTCCTCCCAACACCATAGATATGGCAATGCACTATTCTTTTGATTATGCCCAACAAGTGCATTACCCAAGTGATGCTGCACAACCTGGCCCGATATACTTTCTGACCCCTCGGAAATGTGGCATTTTTGGAGTGTGTTGTGAGGCCTTGCCACAGCAAGTAAATTATCTGGTGGATGAAGCAGTTTGTGTCGGTAAGGGTTCAAACAGTGTTGTCAGCTACCTCCACCACTTCTTCAGTAGCTACGGTATGGGGGAAATCAGTGCACCTCCATTGTGACAATTGTGCGGGCCAAAACAAGAACCGTTTTGTCTTGTGGTACTTTTGTTGGCGGGTGATGAAGGGCTTGCACACAAATGTCACATTAAATTTCATGCCCCCAGGTCACACAAAATTTGCGCCAGACTGGTGCTTTGGTTTGCTGAAACGTTGTTTCCGGAAATCTGACGTACACTGCTTAGATGACTTGTGTGATGTGGTGAAGGAGAGTACGGCAGTTTCTGGACTCAACATTCCGCAACTTGTGGGCCATGAAGATGGAGCAGTTGAAGTGCCTACGTATGACTGGCAGGAATTTTTCAGCCTGGCCTTCAAGCCCCTTCAAGGCATCAAGAAGTTGCACCACTTCCGCTTTTCAGCCACACACCCTGGTCGACTGTTCTACAGGGAGTCCCTGGCAGATGTGGAAAGCAGCTTCGACATGACCACTTTGAGGGCCTTCCAAAATCTGCCAGCCATGCCACAGGAACTGCGGTCGTTAGGGCTGAACCAAGCTCGCAAGCAGTACCTCTTCCACCATATCAGAGAGTTTGTGCGAGAGGACAAACGAGAGGTTGTGTGCCCAGACCCAGGAAATTAATTCGGTTTTGTGTTAGTGCTGCAAGAGTGACTGTGTTCATCATTTCCTGCTGGAAATATGAATTTTACTGTGGGTGAATTCTGTGCCAGTGGATGTGTGATAGGACACTTTCAAAAACAAAACTGTGTGTCAGCTGAGGGCTACCTTATTTTCAATGCCATACAACCTTGTCGGAGGCTGCTTGGAGGTCGGTGACTGCATGTTTTTTTTTCATATTTTGCTTTAAGTTTTATTTTTAATCTTAAGATGTTGTCAGTATTCAGTTTTAAAACATTATTAAAGTGCTAAAGAATGTAATTTCACATCTTGATGACATCAAGTTAGTGAAAGCTGGGCTGGCAAAAGGACAGTTGTGCTTTCTCAGATGTCTCATTCTCTGTAGACATGCTGCTGTTCTGTAATAATTATAACACAAAATAAACATTCTGCTGAGGTTTTACTATTAATTACTTGTTTTAATTGGATTAGTCATTAGTAAGATTCTCAGATTGAGAACAAAGTTTCACCATGTGTACTTCTTCAGCAATTTCTGCATGCATCTAAAAAAAAAAATTCAAAATGCGTAATATGTTTGTTTTCACCAATACAAACTAGGCATTTCTTGTGGAAATAAAGTTAGAATAATGATTAACTCACAAAGTTTGTGTTTATTGTGTACAACTCTTAAAAGTTGCTGGTCCAGTTTCAGCAAAATTACTGTAAAACAAACAAAACTTTCAGATTATCGTCACCACCTAAACTGGCTTTTAAATCAATATTTTCCATCCATGAAGTGTTTTTTAAGGAAAATAAAGTCATGATAGGATGAACGTAAGCTGGTTTCAACTATGAGCAAAGTTACAACATGTTTGAACCTTGGTTGCTATGCAAAATTTGAAGCCAAAAGGGTTGAAACTTTAAAGCTAATTTTCTCAAAACTAGTCTGTCGACACCTTCATATTTCAAAAGGGCATAACTTTTTTTATTTCTTAGGCTAGAGTAACAATTCTTATACCAAATGAAAGAGAATTAAATTAACTTTCCAATGATATACATATCTCCATACCCCAAAATTTCAACTTAACCCTGGTTTTGTCATGATGGGTCATCATTGCTTTCGTCTGAATGTTCCCAAATGGCATTTTAGGATTCGCATCGACTGAGAGAGGTGCAGTGCGAAAAAAAACAAGCCAACGAAACGTAAATGGGATGATAATCAAACAAACAACAGAAAGGTTTCGCGCTACTATTCACACAGGGATCATGATCAGCTGACAGCTGCAGGGTCGATGGGAGTCTTGTAGAGACACTTGAGTCACACGTGCGAGTTCCTACCTTGCTGATGCTCGTCATTAAAAGATTGGTCTTTGACGTGTTCACATTATAGGTATTTTATCGTTCTGGTGGTATCGGCACAGAGTTTAATGACAGACGGACGGACCCCCACCCTCGCTCCCAAGTGGATAACCAACCCTGTAAAGACTGCATCACAACGATTACGCTAGAGCGACAACGCTTTGAGATGCCTTTTTTATGTCGTGCGTCAGGGGATTCGAACCGACAACGTCTGACTTCTGAACTCGATGATTTAACATTCAGAAAAAAAAAAAAAAAAAAGCACGACCACTCCCTCTTTCATTCCCTCCATGCGTCTTTATTCCCTGGTCACCTCGTCAACCCCCTCCCTCCTTTCTCTCACCATCCCCTCATCTCTAAATAAAAGTCAAAACACAAACAAATGATTCTAAAAAGTGTAACATTCCCACATTAGTTAATAACTTACTGCCTTCCCGTTCCGATTTCCTACGTCACGTCCACCCTCCGTACCCCAGTGCCTCTTCATCACTTCACCTCCCCTTCCTTTCCCCTTTCTTTCCGCCCCAACTCGCACGCACGCATGCAAGCAAGCACGCAGGCACGCACGCAGCACGATCCCCCACATCCCATACAGACACACGACACACACCACCATCACACACACAACACACAACACACACACACACCACATAACACTCACTCACCTCATTCACTCACGTCACACTCGTACACACATCACTCCACACTTCATCACCCTTCCTTTCTCTTTCGACACACAACTCCACGACACCACACAACACACACCACCATCACCACCCCACATACCAATACACACAACACCACACCACCATACAACCCATCACCACACACCAACCACACCAACACCCACACCCCACACAACACCACCACTACCAAACCATCACACCACATACCACCTACCACCATACACACCACAACCACTACCACCATCACCACAACACCAACCTCCACCTACCAACCACCATACACCATCCACCACACCAACCACATACAACCATACCAAACCAACACACCAACCACTACCAACCATCACCAACACTACCAACCATCACAACCATACCAACCATCACCACCTACACCAACCACACACCACTACCAACCACACACCATCCACACACCACTACCAACACCAACCACACCACACAAAATACCACACCACAACCCACCTACTACCAACCATCACCAACCACTACCAACCATCACCAACCACTACCAACCATCACCACCTACTACCAACCATCACACCTACTACCAACCATCACCACCTACTACCAACCACCACCACATACCACTACCAACCATACACCAACCCTACCAACCATCACCACACCTCTACCAACCATCACCACTCACCATACTACTCAACCATCACCACCTACAACCAACCACTACAAACCATCACCAACCACTACCAACCATCACCAACCACTACCAACCGCCACCAACCACTACCAACTATCACCACCTACTACCAACCATCACCACCTACTACCAACCATCATCACCTACTACCAATCACTACAAACCATCACCAACCACCACCAACCATCACCAACCACTACCAACCACCACCAACCACTACAAACCATCACCACCTACTACCAACCATCACCACCTACTACCAACCATCATCACCTACTACCGATCACTACCAACCACCACCAATCACTACCTACCATCACCAATTACTATCAACCACTACGAACCACCACCAACCACTATCAACCACCACCAACCACTACCAACAACCAACAACCACTACCAACCACAACCAACTACTACCAACCACCACCAACCACTACCAACCACCACCAACCACTACCAACCACCACCAAGCACTACCAACCACCACCAAGCACTACCAACCGTCACCACCTACTACCAACCACCACCAACCACTACCAACCACTACCAACCACCACAACCACTACTAATCACTGCCACAACCAGCCACTACCAACCACTATCAACCACAACCAGCCACCACCAACCGCTATCAACCAGAACCAGCCACCACCAACCGCTATCAACCACAACCAACCACTACAAACCATCACCACCTACTACCAGCCATCACCAACCACTAGCAACCACAATCAACCACTAAAAACCACCACGAACCACTAGCAACCACCAACAATCACTACCAATCATCACCACCTACTACCAACCATCATTAACCACTACCAACCACCACCAACCACTACCAACCACCACCAACCACTACCAACCATCATCAACCACGACCAACCACCACCAACCACTACCAACCACCACCAACCACTATCAACCACTACTAACCACTACCAATCACCACCAACCACCACCAACCATCACCACCTACTACCAACCATCACCAACCACTACCAACCACCACCAATCACTACCAACCATCACCAACCACTACCAACCATCACCAACCACGACCAACCACCACCAACCACTACCAACCACCACCAACCACTATCAACCACTACTAACCATTACTAACCACCACCAACCACCACCAACCATCACCACCTACTATCATCCACTACCAGCTACTACGAACCTTCAACACCTACTACCAATAATCACCAATCACTACTAATCACCACCAATCACTACCAACCACCACAAATCACTACCAAAAATTACCAACCATTACCAACCACCACCAATCACTGCCAACAATCACCAACCACTACCAACCACCACCAATTACTACCAACCACCACAAACCACTATCAACCACAAAAAACTACTATCAACCACTACCAACCACAATCAACCACAACTAACCACTACCAGCCTCCACCAACTACCACAAGCCACTACAACAGCCACGAATCAGAGACTACCAACCACCACCAACCACTACCAACCACCACCAACGACTAGCAACTACCACCACCCACCACCACCAGCCCCTTTCCATCAGAACATCCCAATGCATTCGTCTGCAAAAATGGTTTACGCCCCCAAACACCCAGTTTCAGCGTCTGTCTGCGACACCTATGTAAAGGGGATCTGTTACAGCTGTCAATGTAGCCTACATGTGACTCTGGCTGTCGGCCACACCTATGTAAAGGGGATCTGTTACAGCTGTCAATGTAGCCTAGGTGTGACTCCGGCTGTCGGCGACAACTATGTAAAGGGGATCTGTTACAGCTGTCAATGTAGCCTAGATGTGACTCCGGCTGTCGGCCACACCTATGTAAAGAGGATCTGTTACAGCTGTCAATGTAGCCTAGATGTGACTCAGACTCGAGAGGAGGGAGGGAACGCGGAGGAGAGGTGAGGACGGGAGGGGGGGGGGGGCAACGTTGGATGGCAGGGGGTGGAGAGTGAGTGGCAGCGGGAGTGAACAGGCGGAGGAGAAGAGGAGGGGGGGGGGGGGGGGGGGGTTGGAGCGAGGATATAGTGTGGAAAGTGAAAAAAACAAAACAAAACAAAAAAACACGAAACAAAAAACCTCGAACAGCAACACACACACACACACACACACACACACACACACACACACACACACACACACACACACACACACACACAGAGAGAGAGAGGAGAGAGAGAGGGAGGTTAACAATGTAATTCGATATGCGTTGTCAGATAATAGGAATAGGAGAGCGAGAGGGGAGGTGGGGGTGGCGGTGGGGAAGGGAGGAGAAGGGGGAGGAGGCAGGCTGGAAGGAAGAAGGGGAGGAGGAGAGGGGAAAGAAGGAAGGGGGAGGAGGGAGGTTTTCAAGTGCGATCCCATCATTCTTGCTTTCATGCTGTCTGGACTCGCTGTGCTGGAGGTTTAATCATCACCTGGGCAAGTCCGGCGGGTCCATTACACACGTACTGCCATTACTGCCTTCACCGCTTGCAGGCACAACAGACCTTGAAGTGCCACATGACAGCGGGGGCAACATTGTTTCGTTCTTAGCATGGCTGAAGCGATAGCTGCTGAAATTAACTGCTGTAGAGAACGGAGTTAACGAACCCTTTCTTACGTGGAATTGTTCCATCTATCGATTCTAAAGGTGTTGATGGTTTGGAGAATTTCAATAAGTTATCATTTCTTTCTCGTATTGAACTTAACGACTGGTCTTTTACAAAGTCCGTTTAGTAGTGTTTGATCATTTACTTTAGATCACTTTGATGTTCGACTTTGATCACTCCCTTTGTCTATCATGTTCCTCTTACATACTATCCCGCTGTCCCACTTACCTCCCCCCCCCCCTGTACCTCCCCCTTCCCCAAATATCACACACACACACACACACACACACACACACACACACACACACACACACACACACACACTTTTTTTTAGGTAACATTCTCTTGTGAAAGTTATCTTAATAAATTGTCCATAATCACCTTTAAGTGTGAGCGGGCATTAAACTGAATTCCTTCCAACGTATAACTCTCTATTTGGACGCTATTTCTTTAGTTGTTTATTTGCTTATTTATTTGTTTGTTTGTTTACTTGTTTATTTTTCGCGAGTGCCTCTAGCCTACATCACTCTCTAGAAAGACAGACATGAAACCGGGGTGGGGGTGGGGTGGGGGGGGGGGGGGAACGCGGACTATTACTTTGCCTGTTTCTAGATAAGATTTACAACGTATAAGTGTCTGATTGTGTGTGTGTATGTGTCCTTGAGTGTGCGTATGTGCATGCATGCGCGCGCACTCGCTCAAGTGTGTGTGTGTGTGTGTGTGTGTGTGTGTGTGTGTGTGTGTGTGTGTGCGCGTGCAAACGCGTGTTCCTGTGTGCATACGTGTGTGTATGCGTGTATGTGTGTGTGTGTATGTGTGTGTGTGCGCGCGCGCGCGTGCGCGCGTGTGAACGCACGCGCTTTCTTTAGCATGTGCGCGCATGCCTGCGTACGCGCGCGCGCGCGCCTGCGTGCGTGCGTGCGTGTGTGTGTGTGTGTGTGTGTGTGTGTGTGTGCGTGCGTGGGACGCGCTCACGCGCGTTCTCAGCCAGCATGACAAAACCACAGTCGCAAAATAACATAGGCCATGCTGCAGTGCTGTCATCTAACAATAGCAGCGATAAACAAAAACTGTGTATTGCCGGGAGGGGAGGGGGGAGGAAGGGGGAGGAATTAATCACATCGCTGAGCTTATTGATTGGCCTTGGAAGACGATAGGAAAAAAATGGCAAGAACACCACTGAACTTACCGATTCGGCTTGCAGACTTCCAGCGTGTCATTGACCTTTTAACAGCATTTAACCTTTCCTTTCCGATCATCAGTAGACGACAAGGCTGAGGTGTTTATTTTGCTGCCAGGAAATTCTGGAAATTGCACACTATCTGTTCCGTTAAAGTTCACTAGAATTTATTTCATCCCTTTTTTCCCAACCTTTTTGAATGTCGCAGAATGTACAAACAAGTTACTATCTGTTCGTCTTTTGTTTTCGTTGTTTTGAAAGTTGTTTGTCCTCCCTGAAGGATACCCAGTAGGTCGAAAACCGTTGTGTCTGTTTTGTTATTTGTTTGTTCCTTCGTTTGGCGGTCAAGTAATTTTATTTTTGCTCTAGTTTCAATTTCCGCCTGCAGTCGCTCTACTTTGAGTACAACGAACGTGCGAACGCACGCATAACGTTTTGCGCACATGCAAAGTTCCATCACCATCTGTCGGAAAAATAGACCTGATAGGAGATGGTATGGATGACACGTACACACATACCATGAATTATGCGCGCTAATAAAGGTCTACACAAAGACCGCTGAGCATAGCGCAGGATAATATCCACAACTGGAAGAAGAAAAGAAGAAGAAACCTTCAAAAGACGGAAACTGAGTCACTGCGAACCCCATGAAATTCTGGGGTGCATCCATGGTGTGCTTCCGGCTTACTATGGACCGTGGATGGTTCCTTTAGAGCCCCTCATATTCTCAGGGAGCCGGACCACATCCAGGTCATGACCTCTACATGCCCTTCTGCTGCTAGAATTTTCCTTTCTGGCGCGGCCGGGTTTCGAACCAGCAACTTCTTGAGGAATGGGTGTCTAAGGCGTTGCTTTTTTTTTTTTTTTTTTTTTTTTTTTTTTTAGACGGATGTCTTTCTCACACCTCTATCGGGAAAATTCAAACCCATGAAGTTCACTCTTGTTCCTCCTGGACAGGAACAGCTGGAATTACTTTCAGCCGCCTCTGCCATTGTTTTCAGGATCTGGTCCTCTTCTTACCTGAAATCCTGAACTGTGTCATCCTGTCATAGACTGATTAGCTAACTTTCCTGAAATCCTGAACTGTTTCATCCTGTGGCTGATTAGCTAACTTTCCTGAAATCCTGAACTGTGTCATCCTGTCATAGACTGATTAGCTAACTTTCCTGAAATCCTGAACTGTTTCATCCTGTGACTGATTAGCTAACTTGCCTGAAATCCTGAACTGTTTCATCCTGTGGCTGATTAACTAACTTGCCTGAAATCCTGAACTGTTTCATCCTGTGGCTGATTAGCTAACTTGCCTGAAATCCTGAACTGTTTCATTCTGTCATAGGCTGATTAGCTAACTTTCCTGAAATCCTGAACTGTTTCATCCTGTCATAGGATGAGTAGTTAACTTCTTCTAATTCATCTGGCGAATATTTTGGCCTGGAAGTCTGATTCCCTCAAGCTGGTGGCTGGATTGACATACTCGGTTGTGAACGCACGCATAACATCTTGCACACACGTCAAATCCCATCACCAACTTTCGGAAGAGAAGGCCAGTTTGGCCGTTGGTATGGATGGCACGTTACACACAGCACGCACCTTCCCCGAAGATGGAGTATGGCTGCCTTAATGGCAGGATAAAAAAACGGTCATACACACAAAATTCCACTCCCTTTGTTGGGCAGATGGGATTAATATTTGCCTGTCTATACAGGGAGTGTCCGCAGAAGTATCAGCCTGCGTACGCAGAAGAAGAAGAAGAAGACCTACTGTTCAGTCTCGTAGACATGAGCTCGCTTCCTTCTGCTTTCCTATGGTACGGAGGGTTCAATTAGAATCAATTGTTTTGATCACCCGGCATGAAGTAAGATACCCGGCCTCAGAACACCTTGATGTTTTCTGGATGGTATCCCATTACGTGAGGGTTGCTGTGGACTCCAGGAATCCATTCCATCCAATAAACTCCGATTCCATACTATTGTACATTTTCTATTTGGTTGACAAGAATCTCTCTCTCTCTCTCTCTCTCTCTCTCTCTCTCTCTCTCTCTCTCTGTGTCTCTCTCTCTCTGTCTCTCTCTCTCTCTCTCTCTCTCTCTCTCTCTCTCTCTTATATATATATATATAAAAGGCAGACATTACGTAGCCTGTGATGTAAAATACTCAGTACTATCGGGTGTCGGAGTCCATGAAACTGAGGTTCATTGGACCAGAAAGGTTTGGTCTCACCACGCCGACATTTTTGGGTCGTGTTCTCATCTTTAGAAAGCTTAGTACATAAGAATTTTTTTTCTGTTCTTTTCTTTTTTTAATTTCACCACACAATTTCTCATGGTTGATTTATGATTGAATTTTCAAAGCAGTGAGATAATTTGTTTCCCCCTTTTTCTTGTTTGTTTGCGAAGTATGAGAGAAGTCCTTTGCGATCAATCTTGATTTTCTCATTACTCCCTCAAGGCTATGTGGGGGTGATAGAATGTACACCAAGGATGTACCCATTTAATTTTGGAGTTGGTACCTGGTGCACAGGTACCTATCAAAAGGTGGGTCTGTTTGACGTTGGAGTTGGTACCTGGTGCACAGGTACCTATCAAAAGGTGGGTCTGTTTGGTGTTGGCGCAGGTCGGTGCTCCCCCTTGTGGCCGGGTAGTTTTTCTATCCAGTGTTCGAGCGGGGGAAAATGATGCAGAGCAAAACATGAATCAGAGAGAAACGTCACATAGTGGGAGAATGCAATCAGGTGTTTTCTGCGGATGCTAATCCTGCACGCTGCCTATACTGCACACAACAGACGCACACAGACTCTCGCGCACGGCTCTTACCCTATCAAAAAAGAATAGAACGTTACACACAGAGAGCTTGACAAGCGTCATGTTTTCCTTCAGCAGTACCGACTGTCGGTTGTGCTCCGTGACCTTGTAAACAAGGCAGCAGATGGCGCCGCAGGCACGTTACGTACGCACACAGCTGATGCGCAGCCGATGCAGCGGGTCGATGTCTGTCTGTGTGCCTAGATCGAGTGCAGTGTGGCATCTACACCACCACCCCTGCAGGCGAGAGACACGTCAGCCCGTGCGCCTCATCCTCTGTGAGGGGGGAGGAACCAAATTACTGCAGCGACAGCGTCCTGTGTGGGGGATCCACATCACTGTAGGTACATCGCCCTCTGTGAGAGAACCACATAACTGCATCCACTTCAGTCTCTGTGAGAGAACCACATAACTGCATCCACTTCAGCCTCTGTGAGAGAACCACATAACTACATCCTTTTCAGCCTCTGTGAGAGAACCACATAACTACATCCACTTCAGTCTCTGTGAGAGAACCACATAACTACAACCACATCATCCTCTGTGAGAGAACCACATAACTACATCCACATCATCCTCTCTGAGAACCACATAACTACATCCACATCATCCTCTTTGAGAGAACCACATAACTACATCCACTTCAGCCTCTGTGAGAGAACCACATAACTACATCTACTTCAGCCTCTGAGAGAACCACATAACTACAACCACATCATCCTCTGTGAGAAAACCACATGACTACATCCACATCATCCTCTGTAAGACAACCACATAACTACACCCACATCATCCTCTGTGAGAAGTAACACACATCACTGCATCTATATCACCCTCTGTAAGACAACCACATAACTACACCCACATCATCCTCTGTGAGAAGTAACACACATCACTGCATCTATATCACCCTCTGTAAGACAACCACATAACTACACCCACATCATCCTCTGTGAGAAGTAACACACATCACTGCATCTATATCACCCTCTGTAAGACAACCACATAACTACACCCACATCATCCTCTGTGAGAAGTAACACACATCACTGCATCTATATCACCCTCTGTAAGAGAACCACATAACTACACCCACATCATCCTCTGTGAGAAGTAACACACATCACTGCATCTATATCACCCTCTGTAAGAGAACCAGACTATTACACCCACGTCATCCTCTCTGAGAATACCACATCACTGTACCAGCAATATCCTGTGTGAGAGAGTCACATCACTTCATCCACATCAACACCACATCACTGTACCAGCAATATCCTGTGTGAGAGAGTCACATCACTTCATCCACATCAACACCACATCACTGCACCAGCATCCTCCTGTGTGAGACAGTCACATCACTCCATCACACCCACGTCATCCTCTCTGAGAATACCACATCACTGTACCAGCAATATCCTGTGTGAGAGAGTCACATCACTTCATCCACATCAACACCACATCACTGTACCAGCAATATCCTGTGTGAGAGAGTCACATCACTTCATCCACATCAACACCACATCACTGTACCAGCAATATCCTGTGTGAGAGAGTCACATCACTTCATCCACATCAACACCACATCACTGTACCAGCAATATCCTGTGTGAGAGAGTCACATCACTTCATCCACATCAACACCACATCACTGTACCAGCAATATCCTGTGTGAGAGAGTCACATCACTTCATCCACATCAACACCACATCACTGCACCAGCATCATCCTGTGTGAGAGAGTCACATCACTCCATCCACATCAATACCACATCACTGCACCAGCATCCTCCTGTGTGAGAGAGTCACATCACTCCATCACACCCACGTCATCCTCTCTGAGAATACCACATCACTGTACCAGCAATATTCTGTGTGAGAGAGTCACATCACTTCATCCACATCAGCACCACATCACTGCACCAGCATCATCCTGTGTGAGAGAGTCACATCACTCCATCCACATCAATACCACATCACTGCACCAGCATCCTCCTGTGTGAGACAGTCACATCACTCCGTCACACCCACGTCATCCTCTCTGAGAATACCACATCACTGTACCAGCATCATCCTGTGTGAGAGAGTCACATCACTCCATCCACATCAATACCACATCACTGCACCAGCATCATCCTGTGTGAGACAGTCACATCACTCCATCCACATCAATACCACATCACTGTACCAGCATCGTCCTGTGTGAGAGTCACATCACTCCATCCACATCAATACTACATCACTGCACCAGCACAATCCTGTGTGAGAGAGTCACATCACTCCATCCACATCAGTACCACATCACTGTACCAGCATCTTCCTGTGTGAGAGAGTCACATCACTGTACGAGCATCTTCCCGCGTGAGAGAGTCACCCCCATTCTGTCCACATCATCCTTTGCAAGAAAAAGCCATCACTGCATCAACATTATCCTTCGTGAGAGAAGCACTTTACTGTACCTACATCATCTGGAAGAAAACCGTTACATTCACGTAAATCCCCACTCTTTTCGTGCTTCTTGTCTTCTACTGATTTCCCTTTTACATGTTGTTGTTGTAGTTGTTGTTGTTGTTGTTTGACATTTCCTTAGTTCCCTGTCCTGCTTATCCCTCACTACCACCCCCCCCTCTCTCTCTCTCTCTCTCTCTCTTCTCTCTTCCACCTCCCTTCCTCCCTTATCCACCCTCATCAAACTCTCATCTACCAAATCACCAGAGGTGATGTCAGTTGTTAAACTGACGTAAGGTCAAGGGACTACCGTTCCTGAACGAAATATTTGGGAATCCAAGAAAACGTTTCAACCTATTCATCTACATTTCAAATTAGTCAGCGGGCTTGGACAATCTACAATTTGTTTGCAGCTTATACACCTTAAGAAAAATTTGGTGAAGCCAGAATTAGACATGCTTTTGGACAGTCAAGCACATTATCAAACAATCAGGCAGTCAGTCAGACAGGCTGTCAATTAAACAGTCAACAAGAAACATTCAGTCAGGCAGACTTTCAGACAGGCTGTCAGGAGGGCAACTTTCAGACAGGCTGTCAGGAGGGCAACTTTCAGACAGGCTGTCAGGAGGGCAACTTTCAGACAGGCTGTCAGGAGGGCAACTTTCAGTCAGGCAAGCTTTGGTTCGGCTAACCTTCAATCAGGTAAGGCTTTCACTGAGGCTGATTTTTAGACAGGCAGGCTTTTCAGTTCGGCTGACTTTCAGTTAGGCAGGCTTTCAGGAAGGCTAACTTTCAGTCTGTCAGGTTTTTCAGTGAGGCTGCTAGACTTTCAGTAAGGTTTACTTTTGTCAGACAAGCTTTCATTAAGGCTAAGGTTTAGTCGGTCAGGCTTTCACTTAGGCTAACTCTCAGTCACTTGGACTTTCGGTATGGCCAGTTTCAGTCAGTTAGGCATTCAGTAAAGCTAACTTTCAGTCAGTTAGGCTTTCAGCAGAGCCAACTTTCAGTCAGTCAGGCTTTCAGCAAGGCCAGCTTTCAGTCAGTCAGGCTTTCATCAAGGCCAACTTTCAGTCAGTCAGGCTTTCAGCAAGGCCAACTTTCAGTCAGTCAGGCTTTCAGCAAGGCCAACTTTCAGTCAGTCAGGCTTTCAGCGAGGCCAGCTGTGACCGGACGAAAAACGGTCCGTCACACGGGCTGCCGAGTCCAGTGACGTCGATGACGTCGTACAGACGTGCCCACCCCACTAAGCTTCTTTCCAGAAAGGCTGATGTCAATATTTTTGCCTCTGTTTCTCATACTTCTGGACAGTCAGATAGACTCCCCTCCCGTGGTCAGTCAGATAGAGGTCGCAGGTATTTTACCCCTCAGCCTGTTCAGAATCTCAGCACCCCAGCTAATCGAGGCGGTGGTAACCGTTACCGTGGTCATGGTGCTCATCAGTGTTCAGTCAATAGAAGTGCATCAGGAAATACTTCTTCCCAGTCTCCCAGTGTTGTCTGTTTCCTTTGTAAGAAGACAGGGCATGTGGCTTCCAAATGTACTTGGAAGTCAGGTAAAAACCCATGCAAGATTTGTAATCTTAGTCATCCTTTGTCACTGGCAGTTCAACTGTTGTCGACAAGTCAGCTGATAAACATTCTACCGCTGCTTGTTCGATTATTCGCTCCCCATTTGCTTGTTTAGCTGCAGGTGAATTCACAGGGAAGCTGAACTTAGAATCTGGTTCTGTTAATGGCACTCTAAGTTCTGTATTGCGTGACACTGGTGCTACCATTTGTGGTGTTCGCAAGAGACTAGTTTCCGATAGCCAGATGCTGGGTACTACAGTGAGCTGTGTTTCTTTTGGAGGACGTGTGGATACATTCCCACTAGCTACAGTTCATGTCAGTTGTCCCTGCTTTGAAGGTGATCTAACCTGCTGTGTCCTAGACAGTCCTGTCGCAGATCTCATCATAGGTAATGTCCCTTGTGTCTCACCAGAAGACGCTAACTGAAAACATGTTTTCAATGACTCATCTGCCTTTTGTTTCAGAATCAGATCGGAACGAGAAATATTCAAATCATCAGGGATCTGACACAGAGGTTTCTTCTCTACCACATGTTTAGTTCTAGCCCTGGTAACGGCAGCTGAAGAGAAGGGTTCATCACTATTTGTCAGACGGTGTTCTATGCAGACATCTAGAGAGAAATGACGTTCCTTTTGATCAGGTTGTTGTTCCCTCTGACCTCCGACCTACAGTGCTATCTGTAGCACATGATCTTATCTTGTCGGGTCATTGTGGTTCTCCTCGAACTCTTGCAAGAGTCCTCAACAGATCCTTTTGGCCTGGTGTTACTGTCGATGTGGCAAAGTACGTAGCTTCATGTGACGTTTGTCAGAAAACAGTACCTAAGGGAAACGTTTGTCCAGTACCCCTTTCTACTGTCCCGTTCATTGGTGCCCCATTTGACCGTGTGGCTGTTGACCTTGTGGGTCCGCTGTCTCCTCCTTCGGAACAAGGTCATAGATATATTCTTACCATGATTGACATAGCCACACGTTATCCAGAGGCTGTTCCCTTGAAGGATATCTCTTCTATTAGTGTAGCTGAAGCGCTATTGGGTATCTTTTCACGGTTAGAATTCCCAAAAGAGATACTTTCGGATCAAGGCACCCAGTTCAATTCTGACCTCATGAAGCAGTTCCATGTGCTATGTGGTGCCAAGGGCATACGCACATCGCCATACCATCCTCAGGCAAATGGTCATGTTGAGCGTTTCCATGGCACTCTGAAATCGATGCTGAAGAAAACTGTACGTTCTTACCTAAAGGCATGGCATCGATATTTACCTGCACTGCTATTTGCATGCAGAGAGTTGCCTTCGAAAAGTACAGGGTTCTCACCATTTCAGTTGTTGTTTGGTCGACAAGTTCGTGGCCCTATCGCTCTGTTGCAGGAATCTTGGACCCAGTCTGATAGTCATGATGCTGAAGCAAAACCCCTCTATGCCTACTTGTTCGAACTTAAAAATGTCATTGCTGACTCATGCAAGTTGGCTATGGATCATGCAGTCGATTCCTCTGTTAAGGGGAAAAAGTATTTTGACCGTAAGGCGAGAGAACGTTGTTTCCAGGTTGACGATGAAGTCCTCGTTCTCCTCCCTACGGATTCGAACAAGTTGCTGGCTAGTTGGTCAGGACCATTTCCAGTTACGAAGGTCCTGCATCCTGACTATAAAGTGCTAGTCAAAGGAAAGGAAAAGATTTTTCATGCTAAAATGTTGAAAAGGTACATTCGCCGTTTTCCAGTGTGTGTGTCTCAGAGTATCCCAACAGTTACCTCACAGGGAAAGTCAGTACCATGGTCAGAAATAGCACCACTCAGTTCTGGCAGGAAAGCTGTTTCTGTTAAGAATTCTCCAGGAAGTGTTCCTTGTTTGAACCCTGCTCCAAATTCTCGTGATTCTGTAGTCGCGTACACAGTCGGTGTTGTTCAGGACTGTGATGACGCGCTAACAATACACACTCTACCTGTTCCCATGGCATCCTCTATGCCAGATGAAGATATCGATTCAGTACACTTTGATAGCACTTTGTCGGACAGCAATGCTAAGGAGTTACGACAAGTCTTTGAGGATTTTCAGGATATTCTTACTCCGAAACCAGGCTCCTTTTCTGGCAACGTACTATTAGAGATTCCTCTAACAACAGATGTTCCAGTTAGAAAAAGGTGTTATGACATCCCCTTCTCTGCTAGAGAGGTTGTTGAGAGAGAAGTTGGCATCATGTTGGAACTCGGTATTATTGAACCTTCCAATAGTCCCTATGCCTCCCCAGTTGTTCTCGTCAGGAAAAAAGATGGTACCTGTCGCTTTTGCATTGATTTCCGTTCTCTAAATAAGATTACTGTCTTCGATGCTGAGCCCATTCCTGATGTGGAAAGTTTGTTTGCAAGATTGTCTGATGCAAAGTTCTTTACGAAGATAGATCTTGCAAAGGGATATTGGCAGATAGTTGTTAATCCCGAGGACCGTCCAAAGACAGCTTTTACAACGCATATGGGTCTTTTTCAGTTTGTAAGAATGCCTTTCGGTCTTGTGTCAGCACCTGCTGTTTTCGCACGCATGATGCGTGTGTTAGCTTTGGATCAGTTTTCAGCTGTCAGTTTCTTTGATGATATTCTGGTTCATAGTGTTTCATGGGATGCACATGTTCGTCATGTGAAAGGTGTTCTTTCACGTCTGAGGTCTTTCAACCTCACAGCTCGTCCCTCGAAAATCGAGGCAGGTTTCCATTCTCTGGAATTTCTTGGACATATCGTTGGAGGTGGTACTATGCGTCCTGAACAGAAAAAGATAGATAAGATTCTGAGGATTCCCACCCCTACTACCAAAAAGCAAGTCAGATCTTTGCTAGGTTTGCTTAGCTTTTACAGGAGATATGTTCCCAGTTTTTCCACTTTGAGTGCTCCACTCGCTGATTTAATCAAGGATGTTGGTCGAGCTGGAAGATCTATATCTTGGACCCCTGAATGTGCAGTAGCGTTACAGAAGATTCCGAGTATTTTGTCATCAGCACCTGTCTTGCTGTTACCTCAGTTAGGTAAGCCCTTTGTTCTGCGAACTGATGCTAGTTCTGTTGGGCTAGGTGCTGTACTACTGCAAGAGGATGATGATGTACTTCACCCAGTTGTATTTGGGAGTCGCAAATTGTTGGATCGTGAGAAGTCATACAGTACCATCGAACGAGAGTGTTTAGCCATTGTCTGGGCTGTTCAAAAGTTCGTTCGGTACCTTTGGGGAGTCAAGTTTATCCTACAAACAGACCATCAGCCTTTGACGTACCTTCGAACGTCAAATTTTAAGAATTCCCGGATTATGCGTTGGGCATTGTCTCTGCAGGAATTTTCGTTCGAAGTAGAACCACTTCCAGGATCATCGAACATTTTCGCTGATCTTCTTTCACGTTATTGTGAGAACCAGTCTGTTCCTTAGACATTGGTTTGAGTACATCCCAGTTTTGATGACCTTTTCATGTACTTTTTCTGGAATTTTGTGACCTGGAGTTGTTTACTTCCTCTTAGTAAAAACAAATCGGACATTGTTTTTTGGGTTTTTTTTTTTTTAGGAGAGGGAGTATTGTGACGGACCGTTTTTCGTCCGGTCACAAATTTTCGTGCGACCGCGCTTGCCGGAAGGTGGTTGTCCGGAAGCCGGTTGCAAAATTCAGCTGACTGCTACTCACCGGCGCATTGCTATAAGCCGGGTGAGTTGCACCGGTTAGGTAGTCTCTGCAGTGATTCCGGCAACACAAGTGTACAGAAGGCCGAAGAGGGACTCAGCCGTGTGCTGGTGGCAGTCAGGTATCTATCATTGAATGTTTATTTATTAGCAAACCGAAACTGTATTCCCGTTTAGGAGCGACTGAAACTTCCTCAGCGCACTTGTGAAGGTTTTGTTTAAAAAAAAAAGAGGTTGTTTTGTTCTGTTATCCTATGACTTGATAGGGTAACAAAACAAAATTGTTTCGGAAAACATAGATGAAGTGAGTGTTATAGGAAGTGGTCTTCAGAAAAAAAAAAATCTTGTTTATTTTGTGACTTAACTAGCTATGAACTTCATGATGAAGAAAAAAGTGTCTATTCTAATATGGTTTGCAAGAAGATGGAGAGTTTTGATGCTGTGGATAATAAGCTCCCAGAGTGAGCGACATAGACTTTGTGCTGATTTTCATTTTTGATGTGAATGAGTGTTTAGCTCACTCTTGGTGTGGGTATCAATGTGTGTGTTGGTGGACAAGGGTGTTGTGGAAATCTTTCCCTTACATATTTTGAAGTTGATGAATCGAAATGAAACGAACATTCTTGTGTTACAAGAAAAGAAATGAACATTGTGTGAATTGACGAAAGACATTTATAGTTGAAAAGTAATCATCAATTGTGTAATGAAAGTAATCATTGTGTGTAATGAATTGTATTCATGGTTTATTGAAGAGGATCCAGGTGGAAATCCTTTCCCCAATTTGGAAAAAACTAGATTCTGAAAGGTTTATATGGAAATCCTTTCCTGTGTAGTGTTATGATTCCGGAAAAGGGAATGTTGTAGTGTTGTGATTCCGGAAAAAGGGAATGTTGTAATGTTGGAAAAAAAATATGCTGATGTGTGGCTCAAGTTCTAGTGAAATATGATGTGGCTAATGAATATGAACGAATATGCTGTTTGGCTCAAGTTTTAGTGAAATATGATGTGGCTAATGAATATGAAGATAGTCGTGATTGCAATGAATAGTGGCCATGATAATCAAGGTAGCTAATCAGTTTTCCCCAGGTTAAAGTGTTCCCTGGACTGACGGGGACTGGCTGCCGCTGTGCTAGGGCCGGGGCCGTAGCTGCGTTCACGCCCTGTTCTCCACCTGTCTGCGGGTGTGGAGAGGTCGGCCTGAGCGCCAACAATCGCCCTACCTGCCACTGCGCCCATGACCGACTACTGTTGGGCCAGTGGGCTGGAGACGTCGCTGCTGCCGAGCCAGAGCGTCGCTCCTGCTGTGTACCAGCGACTTGTTTTCGAGGCCGTCGCTGTGTGTGTGGTGTGTGAGCCACAGCTTTTGTGCGACTATCACTTCGTCGTCGGCTGAGACGCCGCGAGTGTGATAGTGCTGGTTTTGGGCCACAGCTCTTGGGTGAGACTGTCACCGTGTCGTCGGCAGAGACGCCGCGACTGTGTTAGTGTTTTTTTTTCTTCCCCCTTTTGAGCCACAGCTTTGAAGAGAGTCTTGTGTCGGACTTGACTTGACGCTGCCGCCGTCGTTTTCATCGCCGTCATCGACGTCACTGGACTCGGCAGCCCTGATAGCTATACAAATTAATATTGATATGTTCTGTGTGTACGCCTAATGGTTGGCGTACCAACCCATGCATAATTTTGTGTCTATGTTATATATGTTTTGTCTGATGGCCCGGGCAGCATAAAAACAGGGTAAAGTGTTGTTTTGTTGCCTGGCTGTCAATGTTCGGGTGAGTGGGTGTGTGTGTATGTTGAATTAGAAAAGTCGTGCATGCATCCATAATTTTCTGAGTGAGAGTCAGCATACACACCCATACCATCCGTAACACCAGCTTTCAGTCAGGCAGACTTTTAGCGAGGTTTACTCTTAATCAGGCAGAAATAATAACCAGGTAGGATACATCAGGTGCCTTTCAAGCAGCCAGACAGGCAGACAGAGGGACAGTAGCCGGGCATACGGTCGTCCTCAGGACAGCAATCAACCAGGCTCCCCAATCTGTCCTTGACTCAAAGCTGGCTCGATCGGTCTGCCAAACCGCTCTGGCAGTCTCTAATCAGGCGCGATGAGCTGACATCAGTATTGTCCATCACACTGTCCTTCATTGGGTTTTAGTGTCTCCCGCGGACGCTTGTCTGCGCTCCCGTTGATATAAATCTCTGCACTGTGACCCCCCTCCTTCACCCCCCTCCCTTCACCCCCCTCCTTCACCCCTCTCCCTGACTCCAGGCCTTGGCCTGGAAACAGCTTGTTAAAAGCCCCAGGCAAACAGGACATAAATCTCATCAGTCAACTCCCTCCCCTCTCTTCTCCCCCTTTTTCTGTTCGGTCGGTGAGATCTGACCCTGTGTTCTCTCTCTCTCTCT
>CM065726.1:4065871-4068371 GCA_033310375.1 Conus canariensis
AAGATGACAGCTTACAAACTGTACCAAGAAAAGAAAAAAAGGACTTTCTTAAACAAAGACAGTTGAATTGCTCGTAAAAGCAGAAGCGAAAACAGTAGACAGTAAAGAAAGATGAAAATTTGGAAGAAGAGAGAGAGAGAGAGAGAGAGAGAGAGAGAGAGAGAGAGAGAGAGAGAGAGAGAGAGAGAGAGATCATTGACACAAAATTTTCCGACGGCAGAAATACAGCTTTATACTGAAAAAGCCCTTGGTATAATCACAGGGCCAAAGACAACGAAATAGAAGAAGTAGGCCTAGTAATATTAGCAGAAGAAAAAAACAACGGCCTTATCAATTAAAAGAAAATCTGAATTATTGTATCCCCTAATGCAGTCACATCGCTCCAGATTATCATATGGTCTGTAACCTTCGGCACCGCTGTTTTCTTTTCATCTTGCCCCCTCCTCCACGTCCTCCCTCAAGCTAAACACCCTCCCTTCCCCCACCACCCTTTCCATCTCCCTTCCTGTGACACGCTGCATCCCCTTCCCTGTACCTAATCAGGTTATTGGTTCGTGTGTGGTCTGTGTTTGTTGTGCCAGTTTCTCCAACAGAGTAGGTCAATACGGGTATTATTCAGTTTCATTGTTGTTGATTTTGATCTTTTTGTGGAGTGGGATGGAGTGATGTGGGGAATAAGCTGTCTGTCTGGTGTATTTTTCTTGGAGTGTGTGTGTGTGTGTGTGTGTGTGTGTGTGTGTGTGTGTGTGTGTGTGTGTGTGTGTGTGTGTGTGTGTGTGAATTATGTTCCTTTTCTTTAAATCAAAAGTGTTGACATTCTGTGCATACTGTTTTCTTAACTGTCACATAGCAGCAACAGTAATAGTACGAACAGCAGCAACAGTGGTAGCCATAGCAGCACCAGTAACAATGGTAGTAGAAGCAGCAACAGTATCAGTGGTAGTAGAAGCAGCAGCAGCAATAGTGGTAGTAGCAGCAGCAGCAGCAATAGTGGCAGTGGGAGCAGCATCAACAACAGTGGTAGTAGCAGCAGCAGCAACAGTAATGGTAGTAGCAGCAGCAGCAGCAACAGTGGTAGTTGTTAGCAGCAACCGCAGGAACAACAGTGGTGGTAGCAGCAGCAGCAACAGTGGCAATAGAAGCAGCAACAGTGGCAATAGAAGCAGCAACAGTCGCAATAGAAGCAGCAACAGTAGCAGTGATAGTAACCGCAGCAACAGCGACAGTGATAGTAGCAGCCGTAACAACAACAGTGGTAGTGGCAGCAGCAACAACAACAGTGATAGCAGCAGCAGCAGTGGTAGTAGCAGCAGCAGCAACAGCAGCAAAAATAGCAGTAGCAGCAGTAGCAGCAGCAATAGTGGTAGTAGTAGTAGCAGCAACAGCAGCAAAAGTAGCAGTAGCAGCAACAGCAGCAGCAACAGTGGTAGTAGTAGTAGCAGCAGCAGGTTTAGTATTAGTGGTAGTAGTAGTAGTAGTAGTAGTAGTAGTAGTAGTAGTAGTAGTAGTAGTGCTTCTTATCATACTTTTCCATAATACAATTAACGAGAGAGAGAGAGTATTTGTGTATGTGCATGAGTGCGTGCGTGCGTGCATGTGTGTGTGTGTGTGTGTGTTGCTGTGTGTGTGTGTGTGTGTGTGTGTGTGTGTGTGTGTGTGTGTGTGTGTGTGTGTGTGTGTGTGTGTGTGTGTTCTCGCTACACGTTTGGCCCTAGCTGTGTGGCCTGACCAAACAACATGCAGTTAATCCCAGACCGCAAGCCAACCTAGAATCAATCTTGGCATAGACTAGGCACCTGGCTAGGGACTAGCTTGGATAACCAGCTGGGGACAGTCTAGAAGTGCTCATGGGCCTATATTAGGTTCTAGCTTGGCACCCTAGCTAGTTCTACATGGGCCCAACCTTGGTTCTAGCTTGGCACCCTAGCTAGTTCTACATGGGCCCAACCTTGGTTCAAGCTTGGCACCCTAGCTAGTTCTACATGGGCCCAACCTTGGTTGTAGCTTGGCACCCTAGCTAGTTCTACATGGGCCCAACCTTGGTTGTAGCTTGGCATCCTAGCTAGTTCTACATGGGTCCAACCTTGGTTGTAGCTTGGCATCCTAGCTAGTTCTACATGGGTCCAACCTTGGTTGTAGCTTGGCACCCTAGCTAGTTCTACATGGGCCCAACCTTGGTTGTAGCTTGGCATCCTAGCTAGTTCTACATGGGTCCAACCTTGGTTCAAGCTTGGCATCCTAGCTAGTAAACGCTAAATTTGGAAAGAGAGGGGGTTAGTTACCGCCAAGGACACAGACAAACAGAGTACAGTACTAGACACAATGCATTTTGACCTCTTGGGTCTTCTTCAGGTGAAAACAAATCTTAACCTTTAGGACAGCGACAAGAAGATGGAACCACTTAGCTGCGCTTCTCCTGTTCGTCTTCAATTTGGAGACGTATATAAATTTCATAGGCACAAGAGGCATAGCCATGTCCCAGTGCATACTCACACCAAAT
>CM065726.1:4073371-4075871 GCA_033310375.1 Conus canariensis
TCCCCTTTATTTTATACTGTTTGCATAATGTCTTTAGTTTTTCAGCAACTTTTTTCCTCCCCACACTTTCGTTTGGTTTCATTTACTACTCTTCGCTGGCTGCTTTGGGAGTGCTATTGGATTCTTTTTTGCACTCTTGGTGGTGAGAACACCACAGTATTATGGACTGTGGTGTGTCTCTATTTGACGCCAGGAGCGCAGACACAACCAGCCGTGTCTCCCTGATGAGTCCGACCCAGCGGACGAAAGGCCTCGGAGCAGGCAATACAAATATATCTGCCTTCAAAAGAGATTGTGATGGTTCCCTTATGCAGCTAGTGAAGAGTTTTCATATCTGTAACATATTTTCTTAATTTCATGTTCCCAGTTTCTCCATCTTCAAATTCACCCCCCCCCCCCCTCCTTAAGTCCAAATCTTTGCCAAGTCATTACTATGAAGATAGTTCAGTTGTTGGCCTGCGCTTGTTTTTTCCCCCACTATTAGATTGTTCGTCTATGTATTTGTCTGACTTTATTCAAGTTTAAGAGGCTGTGCCAGTCTTGAATAAAAGTTACTCTGTGTTAGGGTTTCTTATGGGAGCAAAAAATACCCAACTTGTTTACTGTTTATCGTTTACTGTTCCCTGCCTCATTTCATTTCTAAGAGATTGATGTTTTCTTGGATGTCACTGCAAACCTGTTTGGCGTCAGAATTACTTGTGTCTAAGGTTGTGTCATCAGCGAACATTTCACTGTTTATTTTCAAGTACAATGGCAGATCATTGATGTAAAATGAAAACAATAGAGGACCTAATACTGACCCTTGTGGGACACCAAATTTGTTGGGAAGAAAATCAGATTTGTATGTGTTTACGGACACAATTTGTTGTCTGTTGGAGAGAAAAGATGAAATCAGTTTCAGTGTTTTGTATGATAGCTTATACAAAGTTAGTTTTCTGAGTAAAAGTTCATGATTTATAACGTCGAAAGCTTTTGCGAAATCTACAAAGAGAATTCCTGAAAATTGCTTGTTGTTCATGTTTAAGAGCCATCTATCTATTAATTTAGTTAGCACAGTGTGGCAAGAATGGTTTTCTCTGAAGCCTGATTGATTTGGGTGGATTAAATCATATTGTTCTGCATGGGAATGGAGACACTTATTGATGTGGAGTTCTAATGGCTTAGAAAGAACTGATAGAATCGAAATAGGCCTATAATTTGATGGATCAGTAGTGTTTCCTGATTTATATATTGGTATGATTTTTGCTTTTTTTAAGGTATCTGGAAAGCATTGTTTATCTATACAGAGGTTGTAAATGTAAGTTAACGTTTCTGCGATAACGGGTGCAGAGAGCTTTAGAATTTTACCGTCTATACCGTCAATTCCACGAGTGGCTGTCTGTTTCAATCGCCTAAGGGACACGAAAACAGAATGAACATCTAGAAGGCTGATATCTAAATCTGAATGGATATTTTTTCCCCTGCAGTATTTTTGTAATTCTTCTAGATCATTATCATTTGATTTATCATCATGAATTATTTGATCTGCTACTGTTGTAAAATGGTGATTTAGTTTATCGGTAGATATATCATTCGTTATGTTTGAAACAGAGGAAATATGTTTATTTGTTAATCCATGGATGGCTTTCCATACGGACTTGCTGTCTTTCTTTTCACTAATTAATTTTAGAAAATATTTCTTTTTCTCTGCTCTAATGAGAGAGGTTACTTTATTTCTTCGTTTTTTGTATTCTTCACGAGGGCCATTTTTTAACAGGTACTCTCTTTGGTAAATAGCGTTCTGTATCTCTTTTGTAAGCCAGGGAGGTTTTATCCGATGTTTGACTCTTTTGGTTTGGAGCGGGGCATGTTTGTTGTATACAGTATAGAAGATGGAATACCAAACTTCTAGAGCCTGATTGGGTTCTGTATATTGATACACTTTATTTAGAGGGGAATTTAAAAGGTCAGAGAGAAATTTGTCACTATCAAATTTTGAAAAGTTTCTAAAGGTAATCGTTTTATGGTTTAACCTTGGAATTTTGATACCCTTTTTTGACCAAGTGCAACAAATTGGGAAGTGATCACTGCATCCATAAACAGGTACACTAGTCTCAAGAATGGTTTCTGGATTTGTAACATATAGATGGTCTATCAGTGTTTCAGAAATCTCAGTGACCCTTGTAGGAGTTTTGATTAGCTGTGTAAGACCAAGTGACTCAAAAACATAGTTCCACTGTTTATTTATTTTTAGTAGATCTATATTAAAATCCCCTAATATCATGATGTCTTTGGATTCATCATGTGCGTTTTCCATCATTAACATGAAACGGTCAAACCAGTCGACATGTTCAGCTGGATTTCTGTACAGAAAACATATAAGTATAGGCTTATTAAATTTAAGCTGGATCTCAATCCATACTGTTTCTACGTTAAATTGCTCCAAAAAATGCATCCTCTGGAATTTTACTGACTGATGGAGATATACCATAATACCAGTTTCCATGTTTTGTTTAGGATC
>CM065726.1:4085871-4093371 GCA_033310375.1 Conus canariensis
TTCAACCGAGTCCTTCCTTCATCTCTTCACTATGGCGCATTATTAGCCCCAAAAGCCGGTGTCTTCGTCAAAACATTAACTTTCTCCGGAAAAAAAAAACCCAAGGAGAAAAAGAAAGAAAGAAACAAACTACTACTAGTCACTGTTTCTCGTGTGGCATTCATAACTTTTGTTGCTCTGTAATTACGCTTTTGTTTTTTTTTTAAATTTTGTTTTGCGTTCATTGATTTTGTGCCAGAATGTGAATCATAATGAAAAATAGGAACCGTGGAAACAACTATAAGACGTGTGTGCATACACACTGAAGCATCAGACTCAACAAGGAGCGTGCATAACTCATTGCTATAAACTGCCATAATTGTTATGTTTTCATTGCCCGCTGTGGCTCACGTTGCGCACACGTTTGATCATTATTGATTTTCTTGCCTGAAGTGCTCCAGTGGCGTCAAAGACAGTCGACAAATTGTTTCCGTCGGTATAATTAATATCTTCTTTACGAAGAATTCTTGATTTCACATACAATTTATGTTATTCGTTAGCTACAATACAATTTCCATTGTTTTCATAGACACGATCGCTTTTTTTACGAAGTAATCGTGAATGTCTAAAACTAGCTGTCTTCTAGTTATTGGCAATGTTTTAATGAATAAAATCGTCTTGTTTTGGGCAATGGCTAGTAGTTTTCCAGTCATTATTTCTGTTTTCTGAACAAAATCGTCTTGTTTTGGGCAATGGCTAGTAGTTTTCCAGTCATTATTTCTGTTTTCTGAACAAAATCGTCTTGTTTTGGGCAATGGCTAGTAGTTTTCCAGTCATTATTTCTGTTTTCATGAACAATTCCTTTCCCGACAAAAATGAAGACAGTGACCATGGCCTTTTTTGTAAGCCAGTTGTCTCCCGTCGATAACTACATTTTGTTTTCACAAAACACAGTAATCGTGGCCGTTTAAGATTACACGTCTTCCATTGACTATCATTGTTTTAATGGAAATTCTGTTCGGACAATGGCAAACTGTAATCGTTACATTTTTAAGCTAGCAGACTTCCAGCAATCATTACTGTTTGCATGGACAAAAGCCCGTATGGACAAATATAAAGAGTAATCGCAACTTTTGAGCATTATTACTGTTTGCATGGACAAGAACCGTTGACGACACATGTAAAGAATAACCGTAACCTTTATTTTTTTAAGCTAGTCGGATTTTAGTCAAATTGTCACAGATTTCATGGACGATAGCCTTTGCCTAACAACGAGAAACAGTAATAATGAATCTCCAAAGCAATAGCAATGCTGACGTTTCAGTCATATTATTACTTTTTATGGACAAATGGATTTATCGTTGTGTTCCTCCTATTTGCTTGTTTGTTTCTAAAGATGAGCGGTAACTAAGGCCTCCCAAAACTTTAACAGTCTTTCAGTAACGATCACAATTTTCAGGGGAAAAATTGCGCGTTTCGTTCTTAAAAGTGGACAGTAGTCATGACTTTATAACGCCCACAGCTGGACAGCATTTGATACTGATTTCATGCGCCAGAGATCTGTTTCACACAGCTGGACAGTATTTGATACTGATTTCATGCGCCAGAGATCTGTTTCACAAAGGAAACATTGATTATGTGCCTCCTGCAGAAGCTAGTTCTCTCTCTCTCTCTCTCTCTCTCTCTCTCTCTCTCTCTTCTGTTCTGTCTGTCTGTCTGTCTGTCTGTCTGTCTGTCTGTCTGTCTGTCTGTCTCTTCTCTCTCTCTCTCTCTCTCTCTCTCTCTCTCTCTCTCTCTGTTGTCTTCGGTGTCTTTTAGTGGTATTACCTAACTCCCACACTGCTTATTCTGGCCCTGTCATATGCAGTCACATATAGGATCGTCCCGTTCCTACCGTTGAGTTGGTGCAGTGGTCTCTCTCATATGCAGTCACATATAGGATCGTCCCGTTCCTACCGTTGAGTTGGTGCAGTGGTCTCTCTCATATGCAGTCACATATAGGATCGTCCCGTTCCTACCGTTGAGTTGGTGCAGTGGTCTCTCTCATATGCAGTCACATATAGGATCGTCCCGTTCCTACCGTTGAGTTGGTGCAGTGGTTAGCGTCCCCTGTGGTAGGCGGGCAGGTCACATGTTCGAGACCCATCAAAGGCATCTTGTTTCATGGATTTTTCAGCTCCAAACCAGAATCGAGTGTGCACTTCAGGGAAACAGTGTTGGGCTCTTAACTCTGAGGATCACAATTATTTTCCTTGGCATCATAACTGTTTTCCTTCTTTTAGCAAAGGACCACAATTATTTTCCATGTTTGTTTTTAGAAAAAATCATCTGCGTTGTTATCCACAAGGATCACAACAGTTTTCCCATTATGTTTGGGAAAATGGCAAGGGGTGAGTTGCCCTTGGAGTGACAGACAGAGACACAAGAGAGAGAGAGTGCAATTGTCATACAAATAAAATTTCCTTGACTCAAACTTTCACTCGCGGTCTTACACGATCTCCCGCATTCAACCTTTTGTCTTATTAGGAGACAGTTTCCCTTTGGAGTTCTTCTATAGTTCAGCCTTTTTTTTGTAAAAGTATTTACAATAATCTTTCAATAATTTCCACAAAAATTCTGTTCAACAATTTCTCCTGTCTCACATCAACATTTTATGAAAAGGGTCCTTAGCACACACTAATCAATATAGCAAGCCCCACAGGCTTCAACTTTGGACAACAAGACCTTCAAATGACTTTATCAGCTAAGGCCAACAAGGTCCACAAAAGTATCTTCTTCAAGTTGGCCACCAGACCACACTATTTCCAAATAACCAACATTGCCCTTCAAGACTACACATAAGTAGTTACAGTCTTCCACTCTCAAATCATCCCAACCTAACTGAGACCTCAGTCACTCACTATTTCTTTCATTCGCTTTCTTAGCAAGTGAATTCAAAGATATGTCTGTAAGCATACCCCCTGAGTTTGCAAGAAAGTCGCAAGATAATGTTGTTAACACGTTTGGAGAACCATTGATTGACATGTGCAATGTATATGATTGTATTATTATCAATTGATTATTTGAAGGTTCTTTTGATAATAGTTTCACTTATATCTCTAGCTCCGGAGCCAGTGTGGTAGATTATTTCATCATGTCGTGTGACATGTTTGTGTCTGAATGTAAATGTTCTCTTACTGTTGAAAATGTGATCGAATCAGACCACTTGCCTGTTACACTGAACGTTAACATCAATGATTCCTCAATTGAAAATGATGCGAGCACAAGGAAACAGAAACACAGTAAATTCTTTGATAAATATGAGTGGGAAACGGATAAAGAACATGAATATATAAAAGAGTTAAATAGTTGTAAAATTCAAAGAAAATTACAAGAGGCAACAGATGAAACAGAATATAATGTAGATAATGCTCTCGCTACTTTTGTAGAGTGTTTGAAATCTGCAAGTTACTGTATGCATAAAAAATGCTGTATTCACAAGAAAGTGAAGGCCAATAGATGGTTTGATGAAGAATGTGCTCAAGCTAAAAAAAAGAAACTCGTCAAAAGCTCAAGATATTTAGATCAACACGGAAAATAGAAGAAAGGAAGGAATATGTACGATCAAGAAAGAAATACAAACACATGCAAAAAAGAAAGGCAAGAGCTTTTAAGCGCAAAAAGACTGAACAGCTTGAAAACAACAGTAAGAATTCTTCCGTGTTTTGGAAAGAGTTAAGAAACATGGGCCACGGAGAGCGAAGAAATATTAACAGTGATAACATTGATATTAATGAATGGTGTAGTCACTTTAAAAATGTGTTTAAAAGTCATGAAACTGAGGCTTGTGAAAGTTATGTTATCGAGCTAGATATCACAGAGGATTCTGACCATATTTTTAATGAGGATATCAGGAAGGATGAAGTAGAGAGAGCCATCACTAAACTGAAGCCAGGTAAATCATGTGGGATTGATGGTGTGTCCGCCGAGATGTTGAAAGCAGGAGCTCATAACGTCACCAAGTTCCTTGTTAAATTGTTCAATGTCTTGTTTAGTAAAGGTGTGTATCCAAAAGAATGGGCCAAAGCAATCATAATACCCATTCATAAAAAAAGGAGATAGAAACCAAGCAAACAATTATAGGGGTGTTTCACTTATTAGTACAATCAGTAAATGCTATTCCTCAATTTTAAATGCAAGGTTATACAAATGGTTGGAAGAAAATAAAATGATTTCAGAGAGTCAAGCAGGATTTCGTAAGAATTACTCTACTGTGGATAAGATTTTCAATCTTCACTCTATTGTTCAGAAGTGTATGAGCAAAAAAGGCCAGAAATTATATGTTGCTTATGTTGACTTTCAAAAGGCCTTTGATTCTGTGCGCCACGACAAGCTTCTTGAATGTTTGAGGAATCAAGGTATCAGAGGAAAGTTTTTTAGTTCGTTACATGCCATGTATTCTTCCCTGTTATCGTGTGTCAGAGCTAACGTTGATTATTCTGAGTTTTTTCAATGTCCAATTTGTGTCCGACAAGGTTGTGTATTAAGCCCTACCTTATTTTCAGTTTTCATAAATCATTTAGCAGAGTACATGTCTGAAAGAGGAAGACATGGAGTTCACTTGATGCCAGATATTATGGAACTGTTTATTCTACTTTTTGCAGACGATGTGGTTTTAATTTCAACGACACCCGCAGGTTTACAAAATCAATTGAACAATTTAAAATCATGCTGCGACAATATGGCACTTAATGTAAACAAAGACAAAACAAAAATAATGGTATTTAGAAAAGGTGGTTTTCTGGCAAAACACGAGCAATGGTTTTATGATGGAGCACAACTAGAAGTTGTAAACAGTTACTGCTATCTGGGTTACAATTTTTCTACAAAACTGAGTCACAAAAAAGGTACAGACCATTTAGCATCCAAGGGGAAAAAAGCAGTTTTCTTTCTGAATAGAGCTTTCAACAAATACAAGGAAATGACTGCCAAAACATATTTTACGATATTTGATGCAAAAATAAAATCAATATTATTGTATTCGTCTGAAATATCAGGATATCAGAGACTCAATAGCTTAGAAAAGGTCCACCTAATGGCATGTAAAAGATTTTTAGGGGTCCCTAGTCGAACACCAAACAAGATGGTATATGGAGACTTAGGTAGATATCCTATATTTGTTACTTCCTATGTTAACTGTGTCAGATACTGGATACGACTGTTCGATATGGAATAATACAGAATTCCCAAACAAGCTTACAGAATGCTTCTTTCTTTAGATACAGAGGGAAAAGACTGTTGGGTGAGTAAGATAAGACACATTTTATGTGAAACAGGATTCTCTTATGTATGGCTTTGCCAGTCGATTGGTAACACCAGTGCATTTGTAAAAATATTTAAACAAAGACTCATTGACATGTTCATTCAAGAATGGTCGGGTACTATTCGAGACAAGGACAGGTATGAATCATACAGGTCTTTCAAAACTATCTTCGAAAAAGAAAAATACATTTCGTTTATGGACACGTATTGTTTTAGAGTAGCTATGTCACAAATTCAATTCGGGACACTTCCTCTAAATAATAATTTGCATAGACTTAGCAACTGTCCATCTGACCGAAACTGTGTGGTATGTGCTTCAAAAATTGAGGATGAAAATCACTTCATATTTGAATGTCCTTTATACACTGATCTCAGAAAGAAGTTCTTACAACAAATCTCAGCAATGCCTTTGCTATCGTTACTCCGAGCAGTGAGAAGGACAGATTGTCAATACCTAACCAAGTATATCTTCCATGCTATTGATATGCGAAAATGCTTTCTCGAAGTGGACCACGTAAACGATAATAAATGAGTTGTGTGTATATTTTGTTACTGTTGGAGCTAGTAGTTTTTGCTTGATTTTTGTTTTTCATCATCCCTGTCCCCCACGCCTCCATTCTCCTTTTCCCCGCCACCCCTCTTTTTGTGTTTGTATTATGGCCTATGGCTGATGTACAATAAACACTCGGACTCGGACTCGACTCGGACTCATTCGTTTTCTTCCAACTAGACTTCCACTGTCTGACAGTAATTCATTCTTTTTATTTTTGTCACATGGGGGACTTAGGGGAACAAACTATTTTGATGGAGAAAATTCCCCACAACAGAAAAAACAAGACTTTTGTTAATAACCATTTCCAACTTTCAGAAAATATTTCTTTCTTCTCACGTTTTTTGTTGGTGCTTCCAGAATAATCAAGAAACCTATGTATTTTCTAGGCTTACCTTTTCCTTTCCACGATAAGGCCTACACGGGCAATTCAATCCCTAATTTACAATGAAACTTTTTCTACAGAGGTGAGGATAACTCACATATAGCACCTATGAAACGCAGCCCCCATAAAATATTAGCCCAGTTGGGGCCAGTCTCTCTCTCTCTCGAACACCTCTGCTGACACTGACTACTACCTTAGCCAGCTAGTCCAGCAACAGCCAGTGAACATTGTTATCCTACGACAAGCAAAAATCATGCTTTTCTTGCAGTCAAGCCAAAATCATGCTTTGCCTGTAGTCAAACAAAAATCATGCTTTACTTGCACTATACTCCCAACTAGATACTGCTAAAACCTGCCAGACAAGCTAACATGTTAACTGAATCACTGATCCTCTCAGAGAGTGTGAGTGGAAGCATAAACACTTTCCACATAGTTTTACTCTAGTCTACATTTTGAACTTTTTAACACAAGGGATACTCACCAGTGATAACTCTAGGTTTACTGACCATCCCCTTGAGCTAGACTCTAAAGCAGCTTTTAACGATGAATTGAAAAAGGAAACATTTTTCAAACATGTGCACTTAATATGGTGCACATGACCGAGAACAGTTATTCTCCATAGGAAAAAAAAGATAATAGGGAACACAGTTGTCATCGTCGGGATCACAACTGTTTTCCCTTTTCAAGACGGCAGTCCGCGTTGCATATTAAAATATTATCAGTGTGCATCCCTTGTCAGAAACAAAGCCCGTTGATTACTGATTTCCCTGTTATTGCTGTTTTCTTCGAGGAGATACGCGTTTTCTCCAAGGAAAAAGGAGGAGTGTAGTCATTATTGTATCTAGGAAACATGGAAAACAAATTATGTGATCATGAGGGGTAAAAAGGGGAAAGCAACTGTAGGTCTAATGACAGACAGCAGCTCTGCTCCTAAGGAAAAGAACCGTGATCTGCAGGAATACTGACGATAACAACGTCTCTCCCCCCCCCCCCCAGCCCCCCTCTCCCGCCTATTTTCGCTGTTTTCGTCATAGATAACAGTTATCACCTTTTGATACGACTATGCTCCCGTACGGGAACTCGCTTGTGAACAGTCACACCTGGCTTCCCATAGCGCACATGTCCAAACTTCACAAAAACATGCCAGATCTCCGAGAGACCAGACTTCACTTGTGTGCATAACGATTAGCGTCTCCGAGCAATTTCCACAAACACCCTCCCACCTCCCCCCTTTTTAAACAATCTTCGACAGTGCCTGAGGCTCGTCGTTCTTTTCAGAGTACAG
>CM065726.1:4095871-4113371 GCA_033310375.1 Conus canariensis
TGCCAGTCTTGAATAAAAGTTACTCTGTGTTAGGTTTTCTTATGGGAGCAAGACTTACCCTACTTGTTTATTGCTTTCAAAAGTAGTTTAATCTCCCCGAGGCTGACAGGGCCCATCTCCACTCTGGCCCCCACCCAAGCCCCATCCGCGACTCTCGCTCTCTCTCTCTCTTTCACGACCTACTGACTGAGATGACGTCAGGCAGAGCCCGGAGGCTGACCCATACTATGGGAGCATACTAACGTCAAAAACCGATAATAGCTGTTTTCTCTGTTTTCCCAGGGGAAAACAAAACCAGATATCATTATTCAGGAAAACAGTGTTAACAGGGAAATCAATGATTAATTAATCAATGTCGTTCCTAACGATCAAACCAGGTATCATTATTCAGGGAAACAGTGTTAACAGGGAAATCAATGATTAATTAATCACTGTCGTTCCTAACGATCAAACCAGGTATCATTATTCAGGGAAACAGTGTTAACAGGGAAATCAATGATTAATTAATCACTGTCGTTCCTAACGATCAAACCAGGTATCATTATTCAGGGAAACAGTGTTAACAGGGAAATCAATCATTAATCACTGTCGTTCCTAACGTTCATAGCTGTTTTCTCTGTTTCCCCAAGGGAAACAGTATTATCCTGCACGAAAATGGCAATGATACGGAAAACAGCTATTATCGCTGTTATCCCTAACGATCATGTTGCTTTCTCGCGGGAAGACAACTATTCTCCTTCAAGATGATAGCAGTAATAGGAAAAATAACCAGTATCGCCATTCACCTAACTGTTTTCTCTACACTTCCGAAAAAAAAATTCCCAAGAAAACAGAAAAAGAGGAAACTAACCAGTATCCATATTCCCCTGACTGTTTTCCCTACATTTCGTAAAAAACAAACAGTTACAATCCTTCAAGAAAACAGCAAAAACGGGGAAAACGCCTATCATTGCCCTTACCCCTAAGGATCTTAACCGTTTTCTCTGGTTTCTTGATACCACCTTCCGGCTTCTGGCTCAGCAGTACCAATTACACCAGTGTGCATGTATATTCCAGGGATAACAGGGGGAATCCAACTGATCTCCCTGCTGTCACTTTTTTCCTTGGGATGATGTGAAGTTTGTTTTCCTCAGAAAACTGGAAAACAGGCCATCGTCGAGGACAGAAAACAGGGAAAATAATAGCTGTTATTGTTCGGGAAGACATTTATCATCATAAGGAAAATGGGGAAAACAGTTGGGATCTTAAGGATAACAATGAAAACGTCATCCTAACGATAACAGCAGTGGCCCTTCCGCTATTCCGACAAGAATACCTGATTTTCTTATTGTGAATGTTTTTCACCCCCGAGTATAAGGCCTGTTTTTCCCACGGGTAAATAGCTACTATCGGCTTTTGACGCAAGTACGGTCCCGTATAAACCGAATCTGTCTCGTCCCAAGTCAACAGCAACTTGATTGACACAGCGTTACCCCAGTGACGAAGGAGGGCACAGCGATTGGTCTGTTTGAATGTGACACTAAACTGCCAAATGGGATGGGGTGGCCGGCCGGCTTTCAACAGCCCCTTGTCTTGCCGTGGACGTTGGACGACTAAAGGAGTGGTCAGGAATTTCGCACTTGCTGGTCACAGGTGGTATTGTTGGGGGATGACATGATAACTAGCCCTTGGCAGTTTCACCCCACCCCCTTCCACCCACCCCCACCCCCACCCCCATCCCCATCCAATCTCTCTTCTCCCACCTCCATTTCTCGCCCCCCTGTAACCAGAGTAACCAGATGATGAGCGAAACGAACCGCTACACTGGTGACGGATCTCACACTCCTTCCGTCTCTGCCAAAGTTCAGTCCAGATGTAAGACAACAAGAGGAGGGGGGTGGGGGGTGGGGGGGTTGTGGAATAACAAGTTGAAAATTGCCTGGGTGGGTGGGAAGCGGGAAGAGGCGGTGGGGGGGGGGGGGATGATCAGCCGATGGGCAAGAGTGAAATAATGATGACCCACCCTCACCCTCACCCTTCTTCATTTCCTCCCTTTCTCCCCAACCCACGATGTCGGTTTGATTCTATGCTCCACGTCCGATCCAGCGGACGAAAGGCCTAGGAGCAGGCAATACAAATAGATCTGCCTTCAAGAGGGATTACGATGGTTCCCTCATGCAGCTAGTGAAGAGTTTTCATGTTTATAATATATTTTCTTAATCTTATGTTCCCATTTTCTTCATCTTCAACACTCCACCTCCCACCCCCTACCCCCCTTAAGTTCAAATCTTTGCCAAGTCATTACTGTGATGACGGAGGGGTTGTCGGCCTGCGCTTGTTTTTTCCCCTTAGATTGTCTTTGTGTGACTTTATTCAAGTTTAAAAGGCTGTGCCAGTCTTGAATAAAAGTTACGCAGTGTTAGGTTTTCTTATGGGAGCAAGAGTTACCCTACTTGATTATTGTCTATACTCCGCCTTTAGCGACTGGCATGACCGAGTGACCGTTAGTTTGGCATGGTTTGGCGAGAGAGTTGACAGACATCCAACTGGTTTAAACAGATTTTATTTGTTCGAAAACAGTTTTGCAGCAATATTCATCAAATCATGGAGTACAACAAGCATAGGCTTATAAACCGTACTCTTTCAAAGAAAATGTACATTGGAGTGGCTGCGTCAGGAAATTATCAAAATGGAATTGGAAAGGAGGAAAATCAACAGACACAAACAAAAACAAAACAACAACAAAGACAAGCGAACAAACGAAAAGTCGTTTAACACACAAGAATACACTCAAACTACAACACAATAATAAAATAACCCACTCCACGCCCGAACCACGCCATGCCATTTCAATCAAAAGTGTTCAATACCAGGTAGAAGACCGGGAAGGTAAATGAGGTAAGCCGAATAAGTTTAGTTAAGTGCAAACCTATTAGATAGCTTAATAAAATTTCCAACCATAGTAAGTATCTCTGTATTTGCGTCCACATCCAAGTCAAGGTTACCAGTCTGTAATGTTGAGATATCGCGTTTTGCTGTGTCGTGTAGAGTTTCTATTGTCAGAGCACGGGCCTGTTGATGGAGTGGACAATTAATCAAGAAGTGGGCTGCATCTTCAACTGCCGTGCCACAGTCACATGAAGGGTTGTTTCTAAGATGTCGTTTGAAAAGATCGTGGTTTAAGTCACTCATTTCCAATCTCAACTTACACAAAATTATTTCTGACGTCCTATCAGATAAGTAGTCACATCTAGGCACGATACTATCGGTACTGCTGAGGAAACGCTTGAGAAAACTAAGAGAATTAGATACTTTAATATTGTCAGGGAGGTCATTCCAAAGAGCAGTAGATGAAGGAAAGAAGGAAGATTTGTACATATCTAGTCTACACTTTGGCATCTGCCTCTCCAGGGGGCGCCTGAGGTGATAAGGGTTTACAGAGGATATAAGATGGGGAAGTCGATTAGACAGATAAATCGGAACAATACCGTTGACAATTTTGTAGTACAGAATGATTTTATGACGTCGTCGTCTCTCTTTTAATGATGTAAAACCGGATTCCTTGTATAATTTTTGGTGGCTAGTCCCTCGGACTGAGCCGACTATAGTTCTAATCGCATCCAGATGCACATTTTCTAAATCTTCAGCTTGTTTGTTTGTACAATTATCCCAAACGACATCCGAAAAATCGAAATGGGGCAAAATAAATGACTTATACATTATTTCGAGTGATTTCCGACTAAGACGGTATTTAAATGAGGGGAGGCAGGCAACAAGAACACGACATTTTGACAACATGGATTTGATGTGTCGATCCCATTTACAATTATTTTGAATGATAACTCCTAGGTGTTTGTGGAATTTAGTATCATGTAATGTCACGTTATTAAACCTCAGAGGTTCAATTTGTGGCACCGCATGGTTAGAAATTGTCAATAATTTAGTTTTAGACTGGTTAAATGTTATTTTCCATTTGAGAGCCCAAGTATTGATTTTTTCAAGATCTGAGTTTAAGATTTCTGTTCTAAGACGAGTATTTTCAAGACCTAAATATATACTGGTATCATCAGCAAATAGCTTTACCACAGATTCAATATCATGAACAATATCATTTATATAAATAAGGAATAACATTGGTCCAAGAATAGAACCTTGGGGGACGCCTGCCGATATCGGGAGATACGGTGATTTACTTCCCTTTAAAACTACTGCCTGTGTACGATTTGTCAAATAGTCAGCAAACCAATCAAGCAACTGTCCTCTAACACCCAAGGCAGAAAGTTTATATAGTAATCCACGGTGCCATACCTTATCAAAGGCCTTAGATACGTCGAAAAAAATCACCTGTGCAGTAGTTCTTGAGTCTAGAAATTTGCAAAAATCATCATATATACACAAAAGTTGAAAAACAGTTGAGTCTCTTGGAATGAACCCCGACTGGGCATCTGATAAAAGATTATTGCCTAAAAGGTGTTTAAACACATGTTGCTGAACACATTTTTCTAAGATTTTACCGATACAGCTCAATAATGAAATAGGACGGTAGTTTTCGCATTTATGTTTATCTCCTTTTTTAAATATGGGGGTTACATGAGCCAGTTTCCATATTAAAGGAAATTTCCCTTCTGTTAATGAGCGATTAAACAGGTATGCTAATGGTTCACAAATGACGTCCGCGGCAGCAATTAAAATTCTATTGTGTACCAGGTCTGGTCCGACAGCTTTTCTACTATCAAGACCTTTCAGTATTTCTAGAACAACGTCTTTGGTAATAACTAAATGACTAATCAAACCGCAATATTCATTTATCCTAGGTAAATCTTCATCATCGTCATCGACCGAACATTGCGCGGCAAAGTAATTATTAAGGGCAGTAGCCTTATCTTTTGGAGTGTAATAAATCACATCGTTATCTTCAATGGGAGGGATTTCGTCCTGAGGCATGCCTTTGTTACGAATGAATGTTTTAACTAGTTTCCACCAGTCCTTGGTTCCAAAGCAATTCGGAGAGGAGATTCTGTTGTCTAATTCTAATACATATTCTGCCTTCCTCAGTCTAATAATATGTGTAAACTCATTTCGAGTACGACGAAAGAAAGCCCAAGCCCACTCAGAATTTAAAAATTTAGCCAATTTATGGATACTATTTTTTCTTTTGATTATTTTTTTAAATTTCAGTCGTAATCCATGGCGCATCGCGGTCATCTATTGTAACCTCTTTGACTGGCATACATAGTTTTGCAACATACACAAGCACATCAGAAAACTTCTCGGCAGCATCATCAATAGATTCCAAGGTTAAAATGGAATCCCAGTCAGTATTAGATAATTCAGCAGTTAGTCTCTGAGCATTTAATTTAGCATAATTAAACACTGTACGTTTGTAGGAGGTGTTAAATCTGCGGTGGTTTTTCAAGACAACATACGGAGCACAATGATCGCTACAGACTGGTGACAGTACGTCTGAACCTTGAATGAGGTCTGGACATGGCGTAAGTATTAAATCAATTATGGTGGACGAGTTTTCAGTAATACGAGTTGATTTATTAACTATCTGAAATAAATTATTCGTTGACATAATATTTTGAAGATGGTGTTGAACTGTACAATCTGCGTTGAAATCACCAAGAATAATGAATTTGTTAGGAGTATTTCCAGCTAACTGTACTGCCTGATCAATTAAGTCCCAGTAAGCTACATTAGCAGAGGGTGGCCTGTAGAATGTTCCTATCAGCAGTGTGTTTTGTCCTAGTTTTGTCTCAATTCACACAGCCTCCAGAAATGGCACACTCAGGTCGGGTCTAGGTTTGCAAACTAAATGATCTTTTACGTACACAGCAACACCTCCATGTGGATCGCCTACTCTGTCTCTCCTGACTGGAGGTTGGAAACCGGGAATTAGTATGTCGTCATTAGAAACATTGTCTGAAAGCCATGTTTCAGACATGGTTACCACATCAAAACAACTTACTTCACACTGAATTAGAGGAATTTTTTTGCTTAAGCTATGTACATTCAAGTGGATGATGGATAGTCCATTTGAAATATCATCAGTCGGACCTGGGTTTGGGTGGACATCACCTGCAAGTTGTAGCAACATCTGTATTGCAAATCCGACAAGAAAAATAATAAGCAGGTCAGCAGTACCCATACGTTGAGGAAGCGTGTTCACATCATGACTATTGGAAAGTGATGGATCAAGAGATGAGAGCTTACACGGCATCGTATTGACGAGCGGTCCGTTCAACATTATAAAAAGGAAAAGTGAGAGGGTCAGTGCTGATGATAAATATATTTGGTTATATTAATAATATTTAGAAGTATCGCTAAATACGTACAATACCATATACACATATCATTCAAGGATATTAGCATATCTATCTGTATTACTGTACATGAATACATGTGAAACGCACAGGAATCTTACACGTGGTTAAGGCCTGCTTCTTCTGTCTACTGTTTAGAAACCAAAACAGTTGTGAAATACTGTGTACAGCACAAAACACGTGTTACAAGGTGTTACTCCATATGCTATAGAAGACTATATACATGTGTTACAAGGTGTTACTCCATATGCCATAAAAGACTATATGCACGTGTTACAATGTGTTACTCCATATGCCATAGAAGACTATAAACACGTGTTACAAGGTGTTACTTCATATGCCATAGAAGACTATATACACGTGTTACAAGGTGTTACTCCATATGCCATAGAAGACTATATGTTAATTCATGCTACATTGCCCTGCTTCGCCAACGTTACACCATGTGGCACCGATCAACATCAAAAGTTGATCTTATGCCATGTTGCTCTATGTCACGTGAGCCTGGTGTTGCTTGACGTCATATGCCCTGTGTTGTCCAATTACATAACTTTATGCCAGACATGTAAATGAGATTATGCGTCGACCAAAAAATTGACTTAAATCATGTGAAAAATAAAAGTTAAAAAAAAAGGCTAACGAGCAAACCACAAGAGACAATACTTTATTAATGCAGAATGGAGGAAGTAAACTAGCATGTTTGTGACCAATGGGTTCTTACTGTTAGGCAAAGACGAGAAATCTGCCAGAGCAAGCCAGGGATAAAAACAAGGACAAAACAGGCACAGATATTATTTTAAAAGACACAAATTGGACTTAATATCAGACACAGAAGGACAACAACAGGGACACATCAGACACCGCTAAGACAACAGGGACACATCAGACACAGCTAAGACAAAAACAGGGACACATCAGACACAGCTAAGACAACAACAGGGACAAATCAGACACAGCTAAGACAACAACAGGCACACATCAGACACAGCTAAGACAACAACAGGGACATATCACACACAGCTAGGACAACAACAGGGACAAAAAAGACACAGCTAAGACAACAACAGGGACACATCAGACACAGCTAAGACAACAACAGGGACACACCAGACACAGCTAAGACAACAGGGACACATCAGACACAGGACAACAACAGGGACAAATCAGACACAGCTAAGGCAACAACAGGGACAAATCAGACACAGCTAAGACAAAAACAGGGACAAATCAGAGACGGGACAACAACAGGGACACATCAGACACAGCTAAGACAACAACAGGGACAAATCACACACAGCTAAGACAACATCAGGGACACATCAGACACAGCTAAGACAACAACAGGGACACATCAGACACAGCTAAGGCAACAACAGGGACAAATCCGACACAGCTAAGACAACAGAGACAAATCCGACACAGCTAAGACAACAACAGGGACACATCAGACACAGCTAAGACAACAACAGGGACATATCAGACACAGCTAAGACAACAGGGACACATCAGATACAGCTAAGACAACAGGGACACATCAGACACAGCTAAGACAATAACAGGGTCACATCAGACACAGCTAAGACAACAGGACAAATCAGACACAGCTACGACAACAACAGGGACAAATCAGACACAACTAAGACAACAACAGGGACACATCAGACACAGCTAATACAACAACAGGGACACATCAGACACAGCTAAGACAACCAACACCAGGGATACATCAGACACAGCTAAGACAACAACATGGACATATCAGACACAGCTAAGACAAAACAGGGACACATCAGACACAGCTAAGACAACAACAGGGACACATCAGAAACATCTAAGACAACAACAGGGACAACTCAGACACAGCTAAGACAACACCAGGGACAAATCAGACACGGATAGAACAACAACAGGGACAAATCACACACAGATAGAACTTCAACAGGGACAAATCAGACACAGCTAAGACAACAGCAGCGACAAATCAGACACAGCTAAGACAACAACAGGGACAAATCAGACACAGGACAACAACACGGACACATCAGACACAGGTAAGACAACAACAGGGACACATCAGACACAGCTAAGACAACGGGGACAAATCAGACACAGCTAAGACAACAGAGACAAAAAAGACACAGCTAAGACAATAGGGACACATCAGACACAGCTACGACAAAAACAGGGTCAAATCAGACACAGCTAAGACAACAACAGGGACACATCAGACACAGCTAAGACAACAACAGGGACAAATCAGACACAGCTAAGACAACAACAGGGACACATCAGACACAGCTAAGACAATAACAGGGACACATCACACACAGCTAAGACTACAACAGGCACGCATCAAACACAGCTAAGACAACAACAGGGACACATCAGACACAGCTAAGACAATAACAGGGACAAATCAGACACAGCTAAGACAACAACAGGGACACATCAGACACAGCTAAGACAACAACAGGGACACATCAGACACAGCTAAGACAATAACAGGGACAAATCAGACACAGCTAAGACAACAACAGGGACACATCAGACACAGCTAAGACAACAACAGGGACACATCAGACACAGCTAAGACAATAACAGGGACAAATCAGACACAGCTAAGACAACAACAGGGACACATCAGACACAGCTAAGACAATAACGGGACAAATCAGACACAGCTAAGACAACAACAGGGACACATCAGACACAGCTAAGACAACAACAGGGACACATCAGACACAGCTAAGACAATAACAGGGACAAATCAGACACAGCTAAGACAACAACAGGGACACATCAGACACAGCTGAGACAACAACAGGGACACATCAGACACAGCTAAGACAACAGGGAGAAATCAGACACAGCTAAAACAACAACAGGGACAAATCAGACACAGCTAAGACAATAACAGGGACACATCAGACACAGCTAAGACAACAGCAGGGACAAATCTCACACAGATAGAACTTCAACAGGGACAAATCAGACACAGCTAAGACAACAACAGGGACAAATTAGACACAGGACAACAACACGGACACATCAGACACAGCTAAGACAACAACAGGGACACATCAGACACAGCTAAGACAACGGGGACAAATCAGACACGGCTAAGACAACAGGGACAAATCAGACACAGCTAAGACAATAGGGACAAATCAGACACAGCTACGACAAAAACAGGGTCAAATCAGACACAGCTAAGACAACAACAGGGACACATCAGACACAGCTAAGACAAACGGGACAAATCAGCACGGCTAAGACAACAGGGACAAATCAGACACAGCTAAGACAATAGGGACACATCAGACACAGCTACGACAAAACAGGGTCAAATCAGACACAGCTAAGACAACAACAGGGACACATCAGACACAGCTAAGACAATAACAGGGACACATCAGACACAGCTAAGACAACAGGGACAAATAAGACACAGCTAAACAACAACAGGACAAATCAGACCAGCTAAAACAATAACAGGGACACATCAGACACAGCTAAGGCAACAACAGGGACAAATCACACACAGATAGAACTTCAAGAGGGACAAATCAGACACAGCTAAGACAACAACAGGGACAAATCAGACACAGGACACATCAGACACAGCTAAGCAACAACAGGGACACATCAGACACAGCTAAGCAACAACAGGGACAAATCAGACACAGCTAAGACAACAGGGACAAATCAGACACAGCTAAGAAACAACAGGGACACATCAGACACAGCTAAGACAAAAACAGGGACAATCAGACCAGCTAGACACAACAGGGATGACACAGCTACGCAACAACAGGGACACATCAGACACAGCTAAGACAACAACAGGGACACATCAGACACAGCTAAGACAAACAGGACAATCAGACACAGCTAAGACAACAACAGGGACAATCAGACACAAGCTAAGACAACAACAGGGGCACATCAGACACAGCTAAGACAACAACAGGGACACATCAGACACAGCTAAGCAACAACACAGGGACACATCAGACACAGCTAAGACAACAACAGGGACATATCAGACACAGCTAAGACAACAACAGGGACACATCAGACACAGCTAAGACAACAACAGGGACACATCAGACACAGCTAAGACAACAACAGGGACAACTCAGACACAGCTAAGACAACACAGGGACAAATCAGACACAGCTAAGAACAACAACAGGGACAATCAACACAGCATAGACAATCAACAGGGACAAATCACGACACAGCTAAGACAACAGGGACAAATCAGACACAGCTAAGACAACAACAGGGACAATCAGACACAGCTAGACAACAACAACAGGAACATCAGACACAGCTAAGACAAACAGGGACACATCAGACACAGCTAAGACAACAGGGACAAATCAGACACAGCTAAGACAAACAGGAGACAAATCAGACACAGCTAAGACAATAGGGACACATCAGACACAGCATAGACAAAAACAGGGACAATCAGACACAGCTAAGACAACAACAGGGACACATCAGACACAGCTAAGACAACAACAGGGACAATCAGACACAGCTAAGACAACAACAGGGACACATCAGACACAGCTAAGACATAACAGGGACACATCAGACACAGCTAAGACAACAACAGAGGACAACGATCAAGACACAGCTAAGACAACACAGGGACACATCAGACACAGCTAAGACAAAACAGGGACAATCAGACACAGCTAAGACAACAACAGGGACACATCAGACACAGCTAAGACAACAACAGGGACACATCAGACACAGCTAAGACAAAACAGGGACACATCAGACACAGCTAAGACAACAACAGGGACAATCAGACACAGCTAAGACAACAACAGGGACCATCAGACACAGCTAAGACAACAACAGGGACAACATCAGACACAGCTAAGACAACAACAGGGACACATCAGACACAGCTAAGACAACAACAGGGACAAATCAGACACAGCTAAGACAACAACAGGGACACATCAGACACAGCTAAGACAACAACAGGGACACATCAGACACAGCTAAGACAACAGGGACAAATCAGACACAGCTAAGACAACAACAGGGACAAATCAGACACAGCTAAGACAATAACAGGGACACATCAGACACAGCTAAGACAACAACAGGGACAAATCACACACAGATAGAACTTCAACAGGGACAAATCAGACACAGCTAAGACAACAACAGGGACAAATCAGACACAGGACAACAACAGGGTCAAATCAGACACAGATAGAACAACAATAGGGACAAATCAGACACAGCTGAGACAACAACAGGGACAAATCAGACACAGCTACAGGGAACAATTGGACAAAGCTAGGATAACAACAGGGACAATTCAGACACAGTTAGGACAATAACAAGAGAGAAGAGAGAGAGAGAGAGAGAGAGAGAGAGAGAGAGAGAGAGAGAGAGAGAGAGAATGAATTTCGTCTTGTTGACAGTTAATACCTACACCTAGCAGACTGAGGATGTACGGAGAGCGACTTGGGTATTAACTTAACAGGACACACACACACACACACACACACACACACACACACACACACACACACACACACACACACAAGCGCGCGCCATTCACAATAGACGTCATAACATAAGCTAGCAGTTACAGGGTTGACAGTTTTGGCATTTTAGCATCCCCATTAAGTGCTACCTAATTCCACACGGTGTGAATCAGCGGCTTTTTTCTTCCCCGCCTCCCTCCCTTCAGTACCACACCACAGTACGTAGTTCCCTAAGCCAGGCCATCTTTTTTATACACCGCCGACACAAGACATCCAGACAGGACGCGCGGTCACTGACTCTCGTAAACAGGAGGAAAGGTCAGAGACACTGTACACTGACTTCCTGGGCCCCTCAACCTCTCCTCCCCTCCCCCCTTCCCCACCCGACCCCCTTGCTAAATGCGGGCTGACATGGCCTCTTCCCCGTGGCCATAACTCGGCACACGCCACTGGAGATAACGGTGACACGAACAGACAAAAGCAGGTAGCCAACCCCAACTGTCACAATGATGCAAAATGGAAGAAATCACTTCGTGCCGATTACTTCGCTTCCGATTTTCATCTCTGGTCCTTGGCTTAACTGTCTTTCTTTCTACACAATGTCCTCCTGCCCCTGTCCTCTTTCGATCCCACCTTTCCCCAGTTGTTGTTGTTGTTGATGTTGTTGTTTTTTCACGATGTCATTCCTTCTTCTTCTTCCGTGTACGCAGGCTGATACTCCTGCGGACACTCCATGTATAGACAGACAAAGATTAATCCCAACTACCCAACAAAGGGAGTGGAGTTTTGTGTGTATGACCGTTTTTTTTTATCCCGCCATTAAGGCAGCCATACTCCAACTTCGGGGAAGGTGCATGCTATGTGTAACGTGTCGTCCATACCAACGGCCAAACTGGCCTTCTCTTCCGAAAGTTGGTGATGGGATTTGACGTGTGTGCAAGATGTTATGCGTGCGTTCACACACGGAACCTTGGTTTATAGTCTCATTCGAAGGGCTGTATGGGGAATGGAGTCAGAACCAATGTTAACTCCGAGGGAAAAATCCCCCTGCACCGAAACGGCCTGGCGGAGATTCGAACCCGCAACCCTTGGATGACGAGTCCGGCGCTCTACCACTGAGCTATTCAGGCCCCCCGATGTCATTCCAATATTGTAGAAAATTATCGTAATTAGACGTCTGGAAACATCGATATGTGTGCGTGCGTTAAACAGAGTTCTTCCCAAATGTCGTGATGTCGTTTATTTTGTTGAACCAATAGGATGCTTGAATTAGTGCAAAATCTATGCCAAATTTAAAGGCAACATAAAACAACAACAACAAAAATCAAACCAACCACCAAACAGCCATGCAATGTAGACATCACTTTGAAGGAACACAATGTTAATGTATGCACACATTTGTACACACATATTGCTTATTATTTGTTTTCATGTCTGTGCGCAACCTGTTTCATTCTAAACGATACAGCTCACATGTAGGATGTTTACAATGAACAGCAAATACACGAGCATGTTGACGAGAGAAAAAGTTGTAGCACTGCATTATAACGAGTTATTTTGCAGTTATGGAGACAGGGTTTGAACATATGCTGAACTATATAAGTCAATTAGCTGTCTGTCTATCTACCTAGCCATCTATCTAGCTATCTCCCAAGCTATCTATATGCATTGAAAGCTGAAATATTGTCGTGATGCCATTTTTGACCAAATTTGACTCATAAGAAGAGAGAGAGAGTGAGAGAGAGAGAGAGGGGGGGGGGGGGACAGAGAGACAGAGAGAGAGAGAACTCGGAACTCGGAACTCGGAAAATTTTAATTGCAAAGGCCACCGACCTACCTGCAATGAGGTCAAGAAACAAAAATGAAATCACACACACTGACGCTGTAACATTTCCACTGATCACGATCATTTACAAAACTTGCTCACACAAACTGTATAATCGTAAATTGAGTATACCGAAAGATACATACAAAATCACACCCGTATGTAGCACTCTCCCAGACTCGCACTGCTCGCACATACAATTTCGCTCGCACTTACAATTGCGCGCGCGCAGACCACACACACACACACACACACACACACACACACACACACACACACACACACACACACACACACATACACACGCATACACACAGAGAGAGAGAGAGAGAGAGAGAGAGAGAGAGAGAGAGAGAGGGGGGGGACAGACAGACAGACAGACAGACAGATCTAATATAGAGGAGACGATTACACTGTCCTAAAGAGGTTATTGATGACTCTTAAGTAAAGCAATAGCACGCACACACACACACACACACACACACACACACACACACACACACACACACACACACACACACACACGTGGGGGAAGGCGTAGGTAGCGCCACTTTGCATGATTGTGACACTTTGGGCTGGGTCAGGCAGGTTTTGGGATTTGGGATAGTGTCTCCTGGTATCAACTACACCATCAAGGCTATTGAACTGGGCACTGTCTCTAAAGTCTGTGTGGGCGGGGATAGCAAGGGAGAGAGGGGAGAAGGAAGACGAGACTGAAATGAGGCGGTACAGGGGGTAAGAAAATAAGGGAGACTGGGAGAGTGGGGCATGGGGGAGGGGGGGGGGGGAGAATAGGGCAACCACCGCGTTCTATCACGGCTAAATATAACTTCGTAGTCCCCACGCTGATGGAGCAGCTTGTTCTCAATAAACTCCTTCGGCCAGTGTGACGTTAAACTCACTATTTAACATGTGATGGGGCGGAACACAGAATTTACCATTGCGCCATAGCGTTCACCACTACCAAAAAGCATAGGAAGAAACAGGTCAGCCACAACCAGTGTAGGTCATTACGTCTTGAATTTCTTTTCAGAGTTTATCGTCACATTTGTTTCCATGGTGGGTTTTTCAGTAACGTGAAGCTCAGTCACACACACACACACACACACACACACACACACACACACACACACACAACACACACACACACACACACATTCACATGCGCGCGCGCAAACAACACACACACACACACACACACACACACACACACACACACACACACACACACACACACACACTTACATACACTTGCGCACACGCACGCACACACACACAGGCACACACACACAGAGTTTCTCTCTCTGTCTCTGTCTGTCTGTCACTCTCTGTCTCTGTCTGTCTCTGTCTGTCTTCTGTCGTCTTCTGTCTGTCTCTCTCTCTCTCTCTCTCTCTCTCTCTCTCTCTCTCTCTCCTCTCTCTCCTCTCTCTCTGAGCAAAGACGACTTTATATCCTCCAGTTTTCATTCGCTAAGAAATCAATTAATCTGTCTTTAATTATCTCAAGATTGAGACTGGTTATAAAGCAATTGGAGTGTTCTGTGAATCGATTTTGAATAAATTCGATGAAAGCTTGGCTACATATGGAAAACATAGAAGATAAGGAAGAAGGCGTGCTGTGTTCATCGTGTTGGTCATGTTCACAAATGAAACCTTTCATTCACCACTTTGGCTTCACAAGGGAGTATTGTGCATGTTTATGTCTGCATTTTTTTGTCGCTGAGGAAGGCATATTGCCGAAAATTTCTTGTCCTGTTTTGTGTCGTGCATTAAAACTGCGTTACTTCACACTTTGTTTTGTGTGCTCTTCTGCTTTTTTGTCGTGTTCCAGTAACGCTGCAGTTTGTTTCTTTTGACGTCACATCAGTTGACAGAAGATATCTAGGATCTTCAGGTAGACAGAGATGCAATCGACGTCACATCAGTTGACAGAAGATATCTAGGATCTTCAGGTAGACAGAGAGGCAATCGACGTCACATCAGTTGACAGAAGATATCTAGGATCTTCAGGTAGACAGAGAGGCAATCGCAGAACGCCTGCAGGGACTGGACAGAAAAGCTGAAGCTACAGAAAAACACTAAAGTTAACACCCCAACATTCACATAAGTGAAACATTTTTTTTTTCTGGAGACACATCTACAGATATTGACATGACTGTCGAAATGCTGTTTCTTCACCCTGGTATCATTCTGATATCAGCCGCGCTTCTCGTGTGGGAAATTCAGGGCAGTGCAACCCAAAACCTCGTCCTCTCATCGTACAGGTCTGTAAGTGGGTGGACAAGATGGCAATCCCATTACATTGATGAAGATCCACAGTACCCCATTACATAGATGAAGATCCGCAGCACCCCATTACATTGATGAAGATCCACAGTACCCCATTACATTGATGAAGATCCACAGTACCCCATTACATAGATGAAGATCCACAGCACCCCATTACATAGATGAAGATCCACAGCACCCCATTACATTGATGAAGATCCACAGTACCCCATTACACTGAAGATCCACAGTAGCCCATTACATAGATGAAGATCCACAGTACCCTCTTCCATTGATGAAGATCCACAGTACCCCATTACATTGATGAAGATCCACAGTACCCCATTACATTGATGAAGATCCACAGTACCCCATTACATTGATGAAGATCCACAGTACCCCATTACATTGATGAAGATCCACAGTACCCCATTACATAGATGAAGATCCACAGCACCCTCTTCCATTGATGAAGATCCACAGTACCTCTTCCATTGATGAAGATCCACAGTACCCCATTACATTGATGAAGATCCACAGTACCCCATTACATTGATGAAGATCCACAGTACCCCATTACATAGATGAAGATCCACAGTACCCCATTACATTGATGAAGATCCACAGCACCCCCTGCATTGATGAAGACCCACAGTACCCCCGTTCCAGCGATGAAGTTATCCCTGTCACCGCTCCTCCACCCGTTTTTCCCACCCTTTCTCACCCACCCGACCCCTCTTTTACTCACCCCCCCCCCCCCCACCTACCCCTGGCCTCCACCTTACCGGTCTCTTCCCATGGTATCATCATCGTCCAGCCTCCAGCTCCTTACTCTGAGACAGATCAAGGATGCCGCAGGCAAGAGCCCCAGGCCATCCACGCCATTGCGCCCAATTGTAGTGAACCGTGTCCCACCTCCCACGGACAGGTGACGTGATTATCGGCGGTAGGTGGGCGACCACCGAGTCAGAGGCGTCGGTGCCCGAGCTCTCCAGGCGTGAAGTCATCAAAAAGACCGCCTGGCGTGATACCCCCTACCCCCCCCCCCCCCCCCCCAAACCCGCCACGGTCCGAACTACGCGCTCACCCACCTTCCCCCCATCCTCTCTTTTCCTTTCCTACCCCCCCCCCCCCCCCCCCCCACACACAACACACGTCTTCCTCGTCTTCCTCCTGCTCCCCTCCTCCCGCTGCCTCGCAACAGGGTGAGAAAAACAGTAAACAAGTTGCGTATTTTTTGCTCCCATAAGAAAACCTAACACAGAGTAACTTGTATTCAAGACTGGCACAGCCTTTTAAACTTGAATAAAGTCAGACAAATACATAGACGAACAATCTAATAGTGGGGGAAAAACAAGCGCAGGCCAACAACTGAACTATCTTCATAGTAATGACTTGGCAAAGATTTGGACTTAAGGAGGGGGGCGGAATTTGAAGATGGAGAAACTGGGAACATGAAATTAAGGAAATATGTTACAGATATGAAATTTTAAACTTAAAAGGCTGTGCCAGTCTTGAATACAAGTTACTCTGTGTTAGGTTTTCTTATGGGAGCAAAAAATACCCAACTTGTTTAC